>JAGPOW010003310.1:5441112-5485763 GCA_030014935.1 Caiman crocodilus
CTCTTGGTTTCTATTTTATTGCTTGCCAGCATTCCCACTGAGTTTTAAAACAGTTAGTAAACATCTGGCAGCCCCTATACAGTCTTTTAAAATCCTCACACACCTGCTCCTCCAGCAGTGACATGTTTAATTCCCGTAGGCCCCACCCCATCATGCTGCTTTGTTCTGCCCCCACTTCCACTCTTAACATTAAATAGTCCATAAAACCCACTAATAAAACCTCCTTCTTGATAGTTTTAACATCCACTGAGATAAAAACAAAATCCGTATTACAGTGCACCTGCACTCTAGGGGCCACACTTGTCCCCACTTTTTTTATTCCCAAACATCTTTTGACATTTCCTTTTTTAAAATATTATGAAGCAGCTCTCCCACACGATCCAAGCTACCAGCCTCTTCTCCTCTTTGTCTATTCCCTGTCCCAGTTATACAGTTAAAATCCCATGCCACAACCTGGGGCCACCCACTCACCACACATAGTACCGATGTCCTAAAGACCTGACACCTAGCCTCTCTCTCTGGAGGGAAAAATACATTAAAAACTTCTATTTCTGGTCTGCCACCTCCACCATGATGTGCAAGTCTGCCACTAATCACTTCTTCCACTCTCACCATTTTAACATGGGGACTTATGATTAAAATTGTCATCCCTGCCTCCCTATTCATGAGTGCCTGGCCACCACAAGGGCCCCCACCTTCATCTCCTCTCAAAACAGCTGTGCTCCAGGTTACTTGGCAGCCTGCACTCTTGTGAGCACAAGATATCTGCTTTCACTTGGGCCAGGAAGGGCTCCACT
This sequence comes from Caiman crocodilus, assembly GCA_030014935.1. Lineage (NCBI taxonomy): Eukaryota > Metazoa > Chordata > Crocodylia > Alligatoridae > Caiman > Caiman crocodilus. Next base: position 5,441,910 of record JAGPOW010003310.1, read on the forward strand.
CAGTCCTACTCTTCTGACTAAAAACACTTCTCACATTAAATGATGCCATCATTAAAATCATGGCTAATAATGTAGGAAAGTATTCCATATTATACATTTGCATCACTACTGATGTTTGAGTTTTCCTCCTCCTCCATTAAGCATATTCCCGTTGCCTCCTCAAAATCTTTGATTCTGTGTTTATCTAAAAACCCCTCTGCTGCTTTATTGCTTCTCCAGTACTTCTGCTACCCATTTGGGGATGCAAAATGATATCTCTGATAACAGGGAGAAATCTGGCTCTTCCTCAGATCCCCCTTCCCTGCCCCTGTCTCCAATTACCTTGGACTTCTTTCCTTTTTTATTTAAGTTGGTCTAATAAAAGTTATTGGATTTACCCAAAGAACCATGTCTGCCTATGTCCTTAGACCAACACGGCTACAACCTACACTCCTGCTTCCTTTTCTATCACACTTTTTCTTCTTTCCTGACCATTTCACTCTTTCTTCCTCTCCCACCTCCAACTCTTCCACTTACTCCTCCCTTCCCCTCCTCTTCCCACTCCTTCTCTCACTTACCCTCCTTCCTGTTTTCTCTTCCATCCTTGTTTTCCACTCGCCCTCTATCTTCTGTGTCCATTTTGTCCCCCAGCTTTTCTGCCCTTGAGCCACTTTTTCCTTGTTAACCTCGAGGTCCTCTTCTACTCCCTCCCCTTGGGGGTCCCTTCCACTGCTTCTGGCTCTTCCTCCTGTAGCTCCTTCCTTAGTTCCTTTTCTTGAGCTGCCTGTGGGGGTCTTATTCTATTCACAAAGGACTTGGGGCATGTCTGAAATACATGTCCTTCCTCCCCACACAAATTACATTTCTTTTAGCCTGGCACTCCCCTGCCACACGCTCCTTGTCCCCACACTTATCTAGTTTGAGGGCAGCAGAGTCCCAAGTAGCTTGCCACCCCACATTTGTTGCACACTTTGCATTGCCCAAAGTAAGTCACATATCTGTGCTGTATACCTAATGCGATCACAGGAGAAAATGCCAGACTCCTCCTGTGTTCACTGGGGCTGGGGTACTGGGCTGAGAGGCAGCTGCTCAGGGGAGGCCACAGTTCCTCCGCCCCCTGCTGCCTGGGCTGACTAGGAGCAATTTGTTCCCAGTCAGCTGTCTACATGTACATTACTGCACAGTAACTACTGCATAGTTAATTTATTACCTGTATCTACAGGTAATAGTCAATTGCAGTGTAGACTATTTTACTGCACAGTTAATGCAGACCACGTGTAGGCAGTCATGCTTTCCTTCACAGCAGTTTAGTCTACTGTGCAGTAAAGCATCATGTAGACACATCCATTGGACTGAAGAAGACTGGGGAAATCACACTTCTTTAAATAGCCATGGTTAGGTTAGAAATCCACCCCAGTGTGTTTGGGTTAGCAATGGGGTACAATGATCACTATGTGATCCATCCTGACCCAAAATGGTGGCCCTTAAATGCTGTTCTTTGGTGCTGGAATTTTCCTAAGCACCTTAATCGCTTGTATGTTAATCTCTTGAGAGACTTTGCCTAACAATCTTTTCTCTCAGGAATCTTCTGCACTGGCAACAGCTTTTGTTGCATAGTTCCTGCAGCATTAAATATTAAGAGCACTTCTTTATTTAGCTTGAGGTTCTAAACATTAAGTACGTGATTAAGTTCCTTTTTCAGCTATAGATGTCACAAGTTCCCTTAATTTATTTATTACTTTTAGTCATAGTGTGAGGGAGTAAGAAAGAGTAACAAGTAAAAGAGAATAATAGAAAAATAGGGCTTGAAGGCACCTGAGGCAGTCATCTCAGACCATGTGCGGCCAACTTGTGCCATGCATGCCACAAGGGCATTAGCAACCTCAGAAAGCAGAGCCGCAAATTGGGCATGGGAAGGGGATTGGGAAGTCACTTGGGGAGGGAGTGGGGCTAATTTGTGTCACACCTGCCAAAACGTTTGGCTCCCACTAATTTAGATTAACCCACTGCTCAAGGCAGAATCATCTATGTCTAAACCAGGGTTCAGTAACCTATAGCCCACAGGCCAGATCTGGCCCCAAAAGAGGTCCAATCTGTCTGCAAAGGCCTGATCATGAAGGAACAGTGGCACAGAGTTGCACTATGCTGCCCATCCCCCTGCAGTGCTCTGCTCACTGCAGTCTGCTGCTCTGCAGCAAGGGTAAGTGCAGGCAGCTGGCTTCTGGGCAGCAGAGACTTCTATAAAAAATGGTCACCAGTATAATCCAAATATTGTTGGATAGTAAGCGTTGTTGGATTTTGTGCATTACTGTGTTATCCTTCTAGCAGGCAGTGTAGTAATTAGAAACATCACCTTGTAATTGGATGTTTCAGTTAGTTGTTTAAAAAACCCTTGTCCACCTCCTCCTTCTGGTTTGTTGATCTGTGCTAGACAGCCACCATGATATTACCCCTTTGCTTTTTCCCTTTTACCATAACCCAGCAATTTTTCAACAGCTCTACCTCCTACTTCATTCTGTACTGAAGATCAAGTACACATATCTTTATATATATCTAATACACAAGGTAAGACTGGCTGCATCTACACGAGAGGCTAACTGCACAGTTGTTACTGCACAGTCCTTTAGTACTTTTATACACAAAATGACTGCACAGGAACTAGAGATACTGTGCAGTAGCATCCCTAAACAGCTTTTAGGTGATGCTGACTGTTCAGTAGCTCATTACTGCTGTGCAGTAGTGTTGGGTCATGCTTCATGCCATGAGATGCTACTGCAAAGTAGTAACAAGCTACTGCACAGTCAGCATCTCATGTACACACAGCCACTGCTTCCCTTTTCTCTTAAACTCTCATGAACAAGTTATCCCCATTTATTACATTCCCATTGTGAACTATCCAATCAAATCTCAGTTATCCCAATTAGATCATTTTTTGTATATACTAGAATTTCCAGCTTTTGTTTATTCCCTAATCTTCTTGCATTAGTATAGGGCTTGAAAGGACTTGAGACAGTCATTTCAGACTTCTAAGCATCTTAGAGGACTAGCTGATTTCCCTTTTGCAACCTTGTTAAAATTCCCCATATTGCCTTCTCTGCTTAAGTCAGTATTTGAATCATCTTGCTCTTTATTTACTTGAGGACTTTTGTCTCCATCCCTTATTTAACCTACTTTAAAACCTTCCTCACTAGGTTAGTCAGCCTGCTTGGAAAGAGGCTGTTCTCCTGCTTTGTTAAGTGGATCCCATCTTTGCTCAGTAAGTGTTCTTCTTTGAAGACCATCCATTGGTCAAAGAAGGCAAAGGAGGCACACTATCTCACAGCCATGTTTGGATCTTCAGGATCTCTCTACTTCTGCTCAGACTCTGCCCTTGAATGGAAGTATAGATGAGAATACAACCTAAGCTATTCTGGAGGGTCAAACTAGGCAACATCACTAGTGGATGAGCAACTTTGGAGGAATAGATGAGATGAGACACAGCATTCTGCAACATCTTGGATTTGGGTTCTTAGTAGGCAGCAGAGCTGAGACAACAGATCAGTTTGGCAGATAGATGTTTCTGTCCCCCACTGAAGTATTCCCTACTCTTTCAGTTGTCAACTATCACCTTTCATTTCCTCTCACCAGAGCAACCAAGATTTCTTCCTCTTCTAACAAGCAGAAATCATGTTCGAAACTGTCTCTCAGCTAGCTAGTTTCCTGGACTCTGGTGTCACTTTCTCCGTGTGTCACTGGGATACAGAAGAGAAACATATTCTGCCCATGAAAAACAGCATCCATATAGTAGGCTTACATATATTGTCAAGGGTAAGTCCACACCATAAAAAGTCTGTGCTCGTAATTCAAATAGAGAATCCTAATTTGGATTAAAATAGCAATGAAGACAACCTACCTCAGGTAAAATGCTCAAATTAAATCCCAAGCTCCACCAAAAGCTTGAACTCAATTTACAAAACCGATTTACTATGTCTTCAGTTTTATTTTAACCTGAGCTAGCTAACTTGTGTTAGCCAACTGGAATTGAGAACAGACCTATCTTGGCAGTATAGACGTCCCCCTGTGCTGGGGAGTAAGAGGCACATCTACCATCGAGTAGTGAAATTCTTGGTGGGTGTCTTGGTCACCAGCCTTGAAAGTCCACTTAGAACAGGTACAAGAACAGCAGTTTTCACTGCTGCTGACCCAGCTACTGCAGCTGCCACAGCTGGCACAGCCTGTGCTACCACTCCTGCCACTGCTGCTCCACAGGGCACAGCCTTTGGTTATTATACCACTGCTAAAGTCTCATGAAGGAACCAGAAAGAAACACACACAATACTCCCCAAGGAAGTTCTGGGGAGTACAATTGCTGTCTAATCGTTGAAGCAGGAGCAGCCGGTACTCTTCTCTGCATCCCACTGCCTCTGTTGGCCTGAGTAGAAAAAGGCAGTGTATATTTGCACCTTTTTAGACTAACCAAAATATATGTATAACTATACATCTGATGAAATTAGCTACAGCTTGCAAAAGCGTGTGATACGTGTGTGTGTGTGTAATGTTGAGGCCCACACACATCAAATCTTTTAGAAGATATCACTTTTAACAAATTAAAGATTAAAAATAAAGCATATACTAAAATCAAGTATCTACTGGAAGATATTTTCAGTTTATTTCAAAAAACAATTTTTGTCTTATGTTTTTTGAGCAGTGTTTATAGAGGAGATTATAAAATAGCTCAAAATAAAGTCTTACTTTTGCATATTGTGAGGGGCAGTAGCACTGGGGATGTGTGGGGATGGGTGTGTGGGTTACTCTTGCATATTGTGTGGGGGGGTGAGGGTAGGGGTGTATGGAAGGGTGGATGTGAGGGGTGAGTATGAGGCATGTGTTGGGATGAGATGTGTTTGTGAGGGGTGGTCATGCGAGGTGGTTGTGCATGTATGTGGGGGGAGCTGCCCTCACACTAGGTCCCAGAAGCCAGCCAGGGATGGAGGGGGAAGGAGGTGAGGAGGGGGTGCGTGAAGCAGAGTTAGCCTGGGTGGAGTGCAGGTGCAGTTCTCTGTGCTCTGCCCACTGCTGCCCCTGTGGCAGTCCACATTGGGCCAACCCCTGCTGGCTGCTGCCTGGGGCAGCCCACACTGCACTCCCACTTGCATCTGCTTTGCACCCACCAGACAGTACCGCCCTGGCCTCAGCCCCAGCCAGTGTGCACAGCTTCCTGGTCAGGCTACTCCCAGTACGACTGTAGCCACCCCAGGTACTGTTCCACTCACCCTGCCTCCAGCAGCTCCTTCTTCTCCTCTTGCCCCTGTTGTACCCCTCTGGCCAGCAGGTAACATGGGGAAGCTACAGGGATGGCCAAGCTCACTAGCCAAGTTCATGGATAACACCAAGTTATGTGAGAATGTGGCCATACTTGATAATAGGCTGAAGATACAGGCAGACTTAGACAGGCTGGCAAATTGGGCGGATCAGAATCAGATGAAGTTCAACATTGAGAAGTGTAAAGTGATCCATATGGGGACAAGCCATAGGCAACTGGTGCCACCTTAGTTGGGGGAGAGGTGGGGCATGTGCCACCAGTTCCACTGACCAGGTGGAGTTTCCCCCCGTGGCTGATCCTGCAACAGCCGATCACTACAGCCACTTCTGAAAGTGGCTGCAGCAACTGGCCAGCTCTTGCAGGGGGTGCACTGGAGCTCTCAGGGGTTGCACGTGCACCCCCTACACGTTGCCACTGGGACAAACAATCCTTTGCCAGGCCATTCTATCTGGCCCACAGGGCCCCTAAAAAAAGTTAATTAATATTTATTTGCTCTTAGCTTCCTGTCAAAGCTGACAGAAGCCGGGGCAGTAAGACCCAGGGGGAGCCCTCAACAGAACTGAGCAGCCCAGCCTTGCCCCACACCCAGCCATTTTACTCTCTTCCTGCTCTGGCATGATGTGGCTCCCCGCTGCATCGCTGAACTGGGTAGCAAAATGTCCCGCTGGTATGTGTGTATGCACATGCGCAGGCAGGGGGGGTGCGTGTGTGTGTGGGCAGGCAGGGGCAGTGTGTATGTATATTCATAAGATGAGTCCCACATACACACCCCACCATATGCACGCACCCACATCCCACCTTGCGCTGCCATACACGCAGACACCCACATCCACACCCCCTCACATGCCCCAGACACCCTCCCCCACACACAACCCCCACAAACCCCATTGCCACCCACACTCCACATGCCCACAGCCCCCCACAAACTTATACCTACCCCTATGATATACAAGAGTAAGACTTCATTTTAAGACCCTGTGCAATCACCACTGTGTATATTACACAAACATATGTTAATCAGAAAAAAAAATTTTTTGAAATCAAATTAATGAATGCTGTAGATGTTTGCTTTTTAGAATATAATTTGGTATTTTTCTGGTTCCGAGATGGCAAAATCCCTGGCTCAAAGGAGTACTTCTGGAAGCAAGGGAGGGACTTTAGATAGCAAAGATCAGGGATTAGGGGAAGAGACTTCTGGCCAGAAGATGGTGACTAGGAGGCGGGGCACCTGTCAAGGCGCAGGGCTACCCATGCAGCCCTCGACAGCTTGCCAAAACTTAGTAAGCGGTACTCCTCCCAAAACAACTGCCTGCCCCTGGACTAGCACCATGACTGAAAGGGACTTGTGTAATAATAGACCATAGTATAAACATGAGCCGTCAGTGCAATGCTGTAGCCAGCAGGGCAAATAATACTCTGGCATGCATCAATTGATGCATCTCCAGCAAAACCAGGAGAGTGATTCTTCTGCTTCATTCACCATTGGTGAGACTGCAGCTGGAGGACTGTGTCCAGTTCTGGGCGCCACACTTCAACAAGACGTGGAAAAGCTTGAGAGAGTCCAGAGAAGAGCCACCAGTATGTTCAGAGACTTGCAAGGCAAGCCGTATGAAGAAAGGCTGAGGGACTTGGGTCTCTTTAGCCTAAAAAAAGAGAAGGCTGAGAGGGGACTTGGTTACATCTTACTGCTATATCAGGGAAATACATCAAGGAATGGTGAACAACTGTTCACCAGGGCATACTTGGGGAAAACCAGGAGTAATGGCCACAAACTCCTGGAAGACCATTTCAGGCTCAGCACTAGGAAATCTCCTTCACAGTCAGGGTGTCCAGTCTATGGAATAAACTCCCTCCAGAGGTGGTGCGATCACCTACCCTGGAAATCTTCAAAAAGAGATTGAACAGTCACCTCACTGGGATCATCTGACCCCAGCTGTCTTTCCTGCCTAGTGCAGGGGGCTGGACCTGATGATCTTGTGAGGTCCCTTCCAGCCCCTTACAATCTATGAATCTATGGGGATGAATGCCAGGCAACACATGCCCAGCCAGGCTGGGGGAGAAGCTACAATTGGACAGCTCCTGCCCCAGAGTGCGGGGCTCTGACTCCAGCTCCCAGCCACCTTCCACCCACTCAGCTGCCTGCAGGTGGCTGCTCATTGTGCCAGGGCGTGTAGTGGAGTGGGTGGAAGATGGCTGAGAGCTGAAAGCACAGGCAATCCAGGAAGTTTTTGGACAACTGCCTGATGCAAGTGTTGGAGAGGCTGAGAGCCACCTGGTTGCAGCTTCCTGGCTGGGCATGTTGTGCTTGGCACACATCCCCATGGCCACTGCTCTCACCACTTCCCTGAGCTACCTCCTGCCCAAAGCAGCACAGCAGGGGCAAGAGGAGGAGGAGGAGCTGCTGGAGCATAGGGGAGCTAAGCAGTATCCAGGTGACTGCAGCCACATCAGGAGCAGCCCTCCTAGGAAGCTGTGAGCACTGGCCCAGGCTGTTTTGTATGGTGGGTATGGGGCAAGCTACCCTGGGTGAGAACAGGTGGAGCTCAGTCCCATCTGGAGAGCCAGAGGGGCGGCCAGGCCAGATGCAGTCAGTTGATGGGCACTAGCCCATGGGCTGAATCCAATCAGTAGGTGGGCTGGATTCAGCACATGGGCCATATTTTTACCCACTCCTGCTCTAAAACGTGCAAATCTAAATCAGACTTACATGGCTAACTACATCTCTCTAAGCAGAAGTAGGGCAGTCTGATCCTGACCAGAGGGACAAGACCTTCTAGCCAGGAACTCCAGGTTTAATTACCAGCAGGAGCACTGGCACACTCCAGTCAGAATCCCCAGTCTTGCCTGCAGTCAACAACCAGTGCTTCTGGGGAAGGCTTAAAAAAAACCCAAAAACCTTGACACATATAGCATCAGGAAGGGAAAACAATTCCCTTTCAGCCCAATGTGACAATCAGCAAAGGCCAGAAGCATAGGAAATACCCACAGTAGAACAGAGGCATAGCTACTCCTACATCATCCATGACCAATACCTGTCCAACCTCTTCTTGAACACGTCTAATGATGGAGAGTACAAGGACAGCTAAAATTCTTGGGTAGAGACACACAGCTAAATATTACTTCTTGTATGATGCAGCAGACTATGCTTTTTAACCATGACTCCTCCCAAACCAGAAGACAGGATTATAGGCTAACTAAATCAGAGATGCATAACATAATGTGATGCAATGTCGCAGCTGGTAACCAATGTGATGTCGCAGCTGGTGAAGCAAACAAAACCCTGGCTTGCATCTATAGATGCTTCTCAAGTAAATCTCAGGATGTCATCCTCCCACTGTACTCGGCCTTGGTAAGGCTGCAGCTGGAGTACTGCATCCAGTTCTGGGCTCCACAATTCAAGTAGGATGTTGAGAAGCTTGAAAGAGTCCAGAGGAAAGCCATGTGCATGATGAGAGGGCAAGAGCACAAGCCTTATGAAGAGAGGTTGAGGGCCATGGGACTCTTCAGTCTGGAAAAGCATAGGCTCAGGGGGGACCTGGTGGCTTCCTAGAAGTACTTACACAAGGGTTGTTCATCAGGATCAGGTCTGTTCACCAGAGCAGCCCAAGGTAAAACAAGGATGAACGGTCATAAACTCCTACAAGACTGTTTTACGCTGGACATAAGAAAAACATTTCTTTACTGCGCAAGCCCCCAAGACCTGGAATAGACTCCCTCCAGAAGTGGTGCAGGCACCTGCTCTGGACTTATTTAAGAAATCCTTGGATGCTTATCTTGCTGGGGTCCTTTGACCCTAGCTGACTTCCTGCCCCTGGATGATTTTTGAGCTCCCTTCCAGCCCTAACATCTATGAAGTCTATGAATTAAGCTTTTATGAGCCTCAAGTCATTTCAACAGGTTCTGTGAAAGAACATGCATGCACAGAGCATGCCCAAACCCAGCCTCAGGCCTGTCCAGGCTTTGCAATTTAATTTCTCTCCTGCTCACCTCTTAAAAGCAAGAGTGCAATGGAAAGGAACTAAAAATAACCAGCAATTGCTACCATTCTGAGGTATGACCTCAGTGAAGAGTAGCAACTGACAGCAGGACCAGAAATGCATGCCTCTCCTTTGGAGAATTCATTTTACTTGTGTAAAAAAATCTGTCCTGGGTCACTGTCTGCAGGTGACCACTACCTTTTCCCTTCCTGGGTGAAAAGAGACCCTTTGTTGCAGGGACTGTCAGCACCTCTTTGACAAGGGAATCTATCAGGCATCTTAGCAAGCAAGAGTTTAACTTGTACTAAAGAATATTTGCAATCTGCTTCAGTGTCCAGCAGACAGTAAATAAAAAGGAATTATTTTAAAAAATCATTTAAAAAACTTTAAAATATGTATATTTTCTTTTTAAAAATAAAATGTAAATATATTATTATAACAGCCTACTCATGCCTAAATTTATTATAATCTATTAAAAGTATTTCAATAAATATAAAATAATATACAGCATCAGTGAGACATCTGTGTTAAAGTGAAACACTTTTATAATCATATACATAAATATTTAACTTCTGATGTCAATTCAATCTTTATAAACATGTCACCATATTAAATACTGAATTTTATAGAATCATATAAAATTAGGGTTGGAAAGGACCTCAGGAGGTCATCTAGTTCAACTCCCAGCTCAAAGCAGGACCAATCCAAGTATATCATCCCAGCCAAGGCTTTGTCTATCTGGGTCTTAAAACTTCTAAGGACAGAGATTCTACAATCTCTGGGAAGCTGGTTCCAGTGCTTTACTAGTCTCCTAGTGAAAAAATTTTTCCTAATATGTAACTTAAACTTTGCTTGCTGCAATTTCAGAACTTTGCTCCTTGTTCTGTCATCTGCCACCACTGAGAACAGTCTAGCTCCATCCTCTTTGGAACCACCCTTCAGGTAGTTGAAGGCTGTTATTAAATTCCCCATCAGTCTTCTCTTCTCCAGACTGAATAAGCCCAGTTCCCATGGCATCTCCCCAAAAGTCATGTGCCCCAGCCCCCTAATGTTTTTTCTTGCCCTCCACTGGATGCTCTCCAATTTGTCTATATTGTTTTTGTAGTAGTGGGCCTAAAACTAGACATGGCACTCCAGATGTGGCCTCACTAGTGCTGAATAGAAGGAAATAATCACTTCCCTCAGTCTGCGGCAACAGTCCTATTAACGCAGCCCAGTATGCTGTTAGTCTTCTTCATAAAAATTAGGGGTGCACCAATAAAGATTTTTTGGGCTGATTATTAATGAGCCATATTGGCCCATACCAATCTGATTGTCAATATGCAGCCCAGCAGCTTGGAGAGCAGCATCTGGTGAGTAAGTCTGTTGGGGGAAATACACATGGTGGGAGACAAGGCGTATGGGGGGAACAGATCAAGGCCCTCACAGGGCAGGTGCTGCCCAGCTGGGTCAGGGTGGGGTGCAGGACAAAGCCACAGTCATTTGGGGCGCACATGGTGGTGGGGAGGGTGGCTCCTGCCACTATACACACCCTCTGGGGAGGTAGGGGAGGAATGTGCCCCCCAGATTGGTGCACAGGTCAAGGGCAGGCAGCTCACTTGGGGCTGCAGGTGGTGGTGGGCTCTTCCCTGCAGGGGCGGCCAGGCCAGGGTTGTGCTCAGGGCAGGTGCAGTAGGCAGAAGCAGTGGCACTGGGAGGGGAGCTATGGGAGGGCTACAGTGAATTTTGGGGTGGCTGTAGCCCCTCTGTAGCTCTGGCTCCCAGCACCACCACCACTTGCCCAACCCACCCCAAGTACAGCTCTGGACTGCCCCCCTGCCCAACTGCCAGAAGAGCCTGGTGCTGTCCCTGGCCCAGAGTGGGCAGCCTGCCCTCACTGTGCACGTATTTCCGGGGGGGGGGCACATGCCTTCATGTCTCCCCTTGGGATGCTCACAGTGGTGGAGGCCACCCCCCTTCCTGCCCCCCAGATGAGTCACAGCTCTGTCCTGCACCCTACTCTGCCCTGGCTGAGCAGCATTTGTCTTTTCTCCTGCCCCTGCCCCACCCCACTCCTTTCCTCACCACAGAGGTCTCAATCATTCCCTCCGTGCTTGACCCCTTCCCCCCGACAGACTTACCAACCAGACACTGCTTTCCAAGCTACTGGGCTACATTCTTGGCTGTATGCCTGCTGCAGTTACATATATACACATGGCATTCATCAGTGACATTACAGACCACATCAGCGAAAAACGCTGTCGATAATGTTATTTTCCTTTTATTGGTGCTGATACAATATGGACCGATGTATTGGTGCTCCTGTAGTAACAGTGGCACACTGTTGGTTTATATTCATTTTATTGTGCACTGTAATCCTCAGATGCCTTTCTGCAGACTTGTTGCTGAACCAGTCAGTCCCCGGTCTGTACCAGCGTATTGGATTGTTCCATCCTAAGTGCAGGACTTTGCACCTTTCCTTGTTGAACTTTATGAGATTTTATTTGGTACAATTCTCCAATTTGTATAGGTCTTTTTGAATTCTAGTCCTACCCTCCAATGTATCTACTACTCCTCCCAGCTTGGTGTCATCTGCAAACTTTCTAAAGGTGTACTCCAGCCCATCTTCCAGGTCATTGATGAAGACGTTGAACAAAACTGGCCACAGGACCAACCCCTGGGGCACTCCACTTTATACTGGCTGCCAACTAGACATCAAGCCACTGATTACCACACTCTGAGACTGATAATCTAATCTGTTTTCTACGTACTTTAGAGTCCATGCATCCAACCCATACTTCCTCAGCTAGTTTGCAAGAATGTTGTGGGAGACTGTATGAAAAGCCTTGTTAAAGTCAAGGCATATCACATCCACTGCTCTCCTCACATCCACAGAAACAATCATCTTATCATAGAAAGCAATCAGGTTGGTCAGGTATGCCTTGCCCTTGGTGAATCCATGCTGACTGTTCCTGATCACTTTCTTCTCCTCCAAGTGCTTAGAAATAGATTCTTTGAGGACCTGCTCCATGTTTCCTCCAGAGACTGAAGTTAGGCTGACCAGTCTGTAGTTCTCCAGATCCTCCTTTCTTAAAGATGGGCACTATAGGTGCTGACAGAAGTGACATTTATTGTGATCGGCCCCCTTAAAGCACTCTATAACCATGCTGTGACACATGCGCATGGTTGCAGAGCACTTTCAAAGTACCCTATCGTGCAACAAATTAACCCCCATCTAATGAGGGATCACATAAAGGTGCTCTAAAGTGAAGCACCTTAGGTAACTTTTGTCAATCCGTGCATGTGATCTGGGCTTCCCCTGGTACTGTCTGGAGGAGAGGGGCAAGAAGGGAGGGGGAAGGACCTTCAGGCTGGGGTATGCCTAGCCTGGGCTTGAGGGGGGGCTTGTGCATTGGAGCCCTCCTGCCTCACGGCTTCCCCCTGCCAACCCTCTCCCCCTCCAGCTCAGGCTAGGCAAACCCCAGCCTTCAGCTCCCTCCCCCTTTCCCATCCTTTTCTTCAGCCAGCACCAGAGCTGGGAGGGAGGCAGGACTAGGGGAGAGAGACTGCAAGCAGGCAACTCCTCCACTGAACTGGCTCCAAAGTGGAGCTTGATTCCCCCTTCCATGCACCCAACAGCAAACATCTCTTGGGTCGGGCAGGGGGAGTTGCTCTAACTCATGGTGCTTTATGTGAAGTGCCATGAGTTAGAGTGTGGAGTGGCATGTCTGTCAGTGCTCTATACTTGCCCCTTTCCAATCATCTAGGACCTCAACTGCTCATTACAAATTTTCAAAGACATGGCCACCTGCTTTGAAATCACGTTGGCCAACTCCCTTAGCACCTTCAGGTGTACTATGTCTGGCCCTGTGGACTTAAACACATCCAGCTTTTCTAAATAGTCCCTAATCTGTTCTTTTGCTACTGTCAAGTGCTTACCTCCTGCCCAAATTGTGCTGCCAGGTGCAGTAGCCTGGGAGCTGACCTTGCCTGTGAAAATTGAGGTAAAAAAGGCACTGAGTTCTTCAGCCTTTTCTGCATCTTCTGTCCCTAAGCTGCCTTCCCCACTTAGTAAGAGACCCACATGTTCCCTGATCTTCCCCTTATGGCTGACATACTTGTAAAAACCCTTCTTGTTATGCTTCACATCCCTTGCTCGCTGCAACTCCAATTGCTCTTTGGTCTTCCTGGTCATGTCTGCCCTACTTACTAGTCTCCCTGAACATTGGGATGGTTCATTCCTGTACCCCGAGTAAGGTTTCTTTAAAATACAACCAGCTCTCCTGGACTTCTTTCCCCCTCAGACTGGCCTCCCAAGAGATCCTGCCCATCAGTTCCCTGAATGAATCAAAGTCTGCTTTTCTGAAGTCCAGGGTCCTTAACTCTGCTGCTCTCTTTCCTTCCTTTCCTCAGGATCCTGAACTCAGTCATCTCATGGTCACTGCTGCCCAAGTCGTCATTCATTTCTAGGTTCCCCACCAACTTTTCTCTATTTGCGAGCAGCAGATCAAGAAAAGTGCGGCTCCTAGTTGGCCTCTTCAATACTTGCACCAGTCTGTTGTACACAACACTCTCCAAAAATTTCCTGGATTGCCTGTGCACTGCTGTATTGCCCTCCTAGCAGATGTCAGGGTGCTTGAAATCCCCCAGGAGAATCATAATCTGTGATCTGGAAGCTTCTGTTAGCTGTTTGAAGAAAGCCTCAACCATCTCATCCTCTTGCTCTGGTGGGCTATAGCAGACCCAGATAAATAATTAGTAAATATCTATATTATTTTCAGTTTTTACGGTAACGTGAATGCTGGCATTTACATTTTTCACTATGTCAGTAGTTTCTATTGTGAAATAAAGTCTTTATCTTAATTAGTTTTTATTTCCATTTATCTAGCAGGTACAGAGAGAATATTTTTCTCATTGGACAAGCCCATGCAAGGTTGAGAAACTAACTGGGAGTTGAAAAAGCAGGAAAGCCTGCTTTCCTTTGCTAATCTATAGAACAAAAACCAGATGGCAAAGGAAAAAAAAATTCTAAAAACCTGAAAGACATAGGATAAATTTTCAAAGGTATTTAGACATCAAAGTCGCTGATAATGGCCTAGTAGAATTTTCAAAGTGTCCAAGCAGGTTAGATGCTTAAGTTTCATTTGTCTGAAATGGAAGCTAGCTCTCTAACCTGGCTAAGTATTTTTAAAAATCTATTAAATACCCATTGGAATCACTAGACAGCTAAAATGCCTTTGAAAAATTGGCTTACAGTGATCATAATAATCCATCAATTCACTAAGTGCAGTTAATAATCATAGAAATAATGGAAATCAAAGAAATTAAGGGCTAGAAGGGCCTCGAAAGATTATTGAGACTAACCCCCCTGCTCTGGGTTGCTGAGATCGAATGATCCCAGCAAGGTACCTGATAATATTTCATTTGTTTAATAATGTTAATTTTAACAGAAAACATAAATCCTTTTTATGTGCCCAGCACATCTGTGTTACTTAACTAATCAAAAATAATTTTAAAACACTATTTTTATACATTTAACCTAATTCCAATTTACAATTCCAATTTCCATCTAAATGGAGTTTGATAATAAACTAAGTAAAAAAAATCTAGTAAATAAATGCATCATTTGTCATTTTCTAATAATATACATATATATAAACAATAAGAACATGAATAGAGGCATGTTAAAATATATAATTGCTTAAATCAATGTTTACCAATATAGTATGTCCTCCTGGTTACCAAAGGAATTTCACGTTTTAATAGTTATCCCAACTGTCATCTGGTATGCAAATCTGCAACTGTTCATTTTGTGGGATGCTATTTCTACATGCAGAGGTTCTCCCCCCAAATTTGGCTAACTAATGTCATGTTTGGTCTCTGTCAACTAAGCTTTGATAAGTTATGTTTATTTTGTATATGTTTGTATGAAACACAGCAGCTAGTATAAAATGTGTTTTAGTAGTCTGACCAAATTAACAAATGATCGGTTGGTTATGATACACCTAAAGATTAGGACTTCCACTGCTTCATAGGAACTCTATGTCAGTAGTTTATTTTGATACCCGTAACTAAATCTGTATCAAAGGAAACTGATGACATAGGTATCAAGTGGATGAAAGCTCTGGGATCAATAGCAGAAGTAGAAAATGATCTGGATAAATGAATGGAGAAAAAATGAGGGAGATAAGGGGGCCAGTAGATTTAAGAAGTTTCTTTAGGATGGATAAGAACAAGACACCCCAAATTTAGGCAAAGGAGGAAACCCACCCAAGAAGGGTAACCCCAGAAATTAGGGGTGCACTGATAGAGATTTTAGGGGTCAATACTGATAGCCAATATTTAAAAAGGCATATCGGCCAATACTGACCCAATTTCTGATACAGCTGCGTCTAGCTGATTAAGTCTGGTGTGGTGGAAGGGGAGGGAAAGGGCATGGGGCAAATCAATGCCCCTCATGGTGAGGGAGGTGGCAGGGGCAGGCACTGCCCAGGTGGGGTGAGGGGGGCGGGGTGGAGCTGTGGCTCATGGGGGAAAGATGGTTTCCACTGCTGCTTGCATCCTGGGAGGACATGGGGGTGAGTGTGCCCCCTGGATCTGCATGGGGCAGAGCCATGATGGTCTGAGATAAAGAAGAATACAAAACTCTAAAATTCTCTCTTCCCTGGCAGTGTCAGGTGGCAGGGAGGTATAGAAATTTTCTGTCTTGTTTAGTAATGAAGTTTATAATTCCAAAAAGAGCTAAAATCTGGTATCTTCCATCTTTGTACATACTGTATTAAGATGAGATAATGTGTAATAAAGATACATATATATATAAAAAAAATCTTCCATGTTTTGGGGATCTGTTTTATAGCCGTGTTGGTCTGAGACAAAAAGGAATACAAAACACTAAAACCATTGGTTAAGAGGTGATAACATTTATTCGACCAACTAGAAAACAGCAAAAAAAATCGTTCTTTGCAATCTTTTGGGCACATGTGCCATTCTTCAGGCTGAGTGGAAGAGAAACTGCCTTATCTGCGCATCAAAGCACAACTCACACGAAGGGACTTGCATGGACACAGAAGAACATATATCTACCTTCAGCGTCCTTTGTGCAAAATGAAGTTTATTTTCTACCTAAGGGGACTTTTACTATCTCTGATTTCCCCCCTGAAGAAGGGTGTGTGTGCCAGAAAGCTTGCAAAGAAAAAAGAAAATATTTTTTGCTATTTTCTAGTTGGTTTAATAAAAAGTATCACCTCTGAACCAAGAGTTTTAGAATTTTGTATTCCAATAGAGCAGGAAGGCATTTCTGTTTTATTTCTATATATCTGTCTCCAAACTTGACAATGTTTTTTCAATATTTTTTCTGCCTTATGCAATAAACCTCTTTTGCTTTTTAACTTAACTGTGATAAGAGTGATTTTGGAGTAGCTAGCGACAGAAGACATTCTGTTCCTATGGGGATGGCAGATGGCCTATTTTTGCATATGCAGGCAATCCCAAGAGTTTGCAGGGTTTTCTTAAGGGCCAATCAGCAGGCTGGTGAGACTAAGACTTGCTATAGTGGGACACTATATAGTGGCACTAACCCACGCCCCCCGCCCGCTTGGCATCCAGCCACTGGGGGTACTTAGACTAAAAAAGTTTGAAAGCCCCTGTTCTATACCGCCTATTAGCTCCCAGTCTCCTCTCAGTGAGCCTTTATGCCAGGGCCTGGTACAGAGACAGCACTTGTGGTCTCTGTAGATGAGAGGTTTGCTCACAGCCCAGCAAATCCATTCATTTCCATCCTACTTTTCATTGAGATATTGGATGCTACTGATTATCAAATATTGCTGAGGTTTAATAGGTGACTTGTAATGTCTTGCAATGAAGCCTCATAAACTAGAAAAAGCTCCCAGCCTGTACAAAATACAACAGTAATTTTACTTTGCAGCACAATTCATTGTGAATACTGGCTTCTCACTGAACACAGAATTTAGTTTAAGGTTTCTGTCCTGTTATTTAAAAAGCTGTCCAGTAGAGAAACTTGAGAGACTGCATTGCCCTCCATGCTTATAACAGCTGCATTCCACTGGTTTAATTAAAATGTTGGAAGTTATGATTTGGTCTACGGGATATAGATGTGTAACAATGCAGTCAGATGCCCAGGGCAACTGTGACACATGGGGACAGCAGAAATTCTGGCTGCTTCATGCTGCCCACGCTATTGCAAAAGTGTGGCAGCAGCATTTCTTTCTGCCCCTCTGCTCTGATTGGTTAAGTAGGCACCTGGGGCAACTGCTTAGGCTGCCCTGCTCTAGGTACACTCCTGGGATATGGAACCAATACAGAATCCAGAACTATCAAACTAACTGGCATAAGAAAGAAGATAATATAGGCCTTGCTGCTAAATGCAAAATTCCTTCCTGGGACATCCTTTCCTTCAATAATTCGCATGCACAGAGATATAGGGCTAGAGTCTTAGCTGTCAAAAATTCCTATGAAGCCATCTGAGAATCTGTGTGCTTGTTAAAGTGTTTAACATCAAACTGCTTTTCTAGAGGTTGGGCAAGATAAATGAAGAGGGAGAAAAATGGCTATTTTTAAATACTTGGTAGTTTCTGAGGCACTATAGTGATGGAGGCCAGACAGCCTACATAACCAAGTGCCACCTAAGTTCAAGAGGCAGGCAAGATTCTTTGGGAAGATATGATATCTTTTATTAGACCAACTAAGTAGTTGGAAAAAAGATTATTTGCAAGCTTCATCAGGCATAGGGAGTCTCTGCTGGTCTGAGACTCCAAGGAATGAGAGAAGCTAAAAGTGTGGAGGGACCTCAGTGAAAATGTAAACAGGTGGAGATAAGGAAGACAAAAGAAAAAGCAAGGAAGGGAGGGTGAAAAAGTCAGAGGGAGACAACAGCAATAAAATACAAGGTGAAAAAGACATACAAAAACTAGAACTCTTGGTTCCAGAATGATACCTTTTATTAGACCAACTGGAAATTGGCAAGAAAACTGTCTACCTGATCAACACATCAAAGAGCTACTCAACACAGCTTACAAAGACACTCTCATGGACCCAGAGGGACAGACTTCCATCTTTAGCTCCCTTTGTGCAAAAATGAAGTTTATTTCCTACCTATGGGGACTTTTTACCATCTTGTACCAGCTACACTTTTTCCAGAGTCTGATGAAAGGACCTTGCTCCCGAAAGGACAATTTTCTTGCCATTTTCCAGTTGGTCTCATAAAAGGTATCATTTTGGAACCAAGAGTTCTAGTTTTTTGTATGTCTTTTTGTCTCTGACCAACACAGCTACCAAGTACATCCCTGAAAGGTGAAAAAGAGGCAGTTTGTGAAAAAGGGAATAGTTGGAGATCAGGAATGCAGGAATGGGAGAACCTAAAAGTGTGACAGGATATCAGTGAAAATATAAATGGGTAGATTCATATTTTCACTGACATCCAGTCACATTTTTAGCTTCTCCCATTCCTGCTTTCCTAATCTCCAACTATACTCTTTTTCACAGACTGTCTCTTTTTCACTTTTTATTTTATCTTTGCTGTCTCCCTCCGACTTTTTCTTCCCCCTCCCTTTCCCTGCTTTTCTTTTTGTCTTGCTTATCTCTACTTATTTATGTTTTCACTGACATCCCTCCACACTTTTAGCTTCTCTCATTCCTTGGAGTCTCAGACCAACAGAGACTCCCTATGCCTGACAAAGGATGACTACGTCCAAAAGCTTGGAAAGAACTTTTTTCAAAGTACTCAATTGGTCTAATAAAAGATATCACATCTACCCAAAGACCTGAGCCATCCTGTGGCCTGCACAGCTACAACCCAAACCCCAACACTTAAATTCAATTCCCTTCCATTTGTCCATTAGTTTTATGTGTTTGACATAGGCCACTATAAAAGTACTAGGTGTGATTTGTGCTTTTATTATGACCTGGAAACTGGAGTGCAATTCTAGAGATAGTCTTGAGGGAACAGGTGCTGAAAATAAATGAATGACATTTTTCCCTGTGATGACGTAACATCTGATTTGCTAGAACAGCGATAGCAGAGATTCTTCAGGGGTAGTTTTTCCATTCAGCAGTGCTAGTGTAAACTCTAAGCAACTTGGCTACCATTCATGTGAGGTTACTCCACATTTACACTGGTGCAGCTAAAAGGAGAATCTAAACCTACAGCAATGAATTAGTTCAAATACTGTTTGCATTTCTTGAGTTTACTGAGGTAGCTTGAGTTTCTAGGGGCAACTTTGTTTGATGTCTGATTTTTAGTATATAATTTGTTTTTTTTTCTGGTTCCAAGATGGCAAACCCCCTTCCCAAAAGGAGTACTTCTAGGAGCAAGGAGAGGGATTTCCGGTAGCAAAGGTCAGGGGATGGGACTTCCAGTCCCAAGATGGTGATTAGGGGGGTGGGACACTGATAAAGGAGCAGGGCTACCCTTGCAGCCCTTGACAGCTCACCAAAACTCGTTAAGTAGCTCTCCACCCAAAATAATTGTCCACCCGTTCCATGGTGAGCTAAAGGAGGGAAAGCATGCTCAGTGAAGTTAGAAGAAACATTTCAAAGCCTCCCTCAAATCATCCTTGAAACATTTCAACATTGACCTGAAGTCTTGGGAAGATCTCATTCATCATTGTTCCACCTGGTGCAGCCTCATCCATATTGAAGCTACAGTCTATGCATGGAGAACTGTTGAGGCAGAGCAGAAGAGCAAATAGCATAAATCTCACAACAGCAGCACATCCACTGTTGATCAGTTAACTCAAAAAGACAGTTCAAAGCACAAATTGACCTGATCACCAACTCACATACTCCCAGAAACCAAACCAACCAGTGATGTTGTGGTCATCTTTGAATTAAAAGGGCAAACAACAAAAGACACAAAAAAGAGACAAAGAAGGCAGAATTGTTCCACCACTACATTGATTCAGTCTTCACAGAAAAATAAATTATCAGAGAACTAACAAAATTAATATAGAGCATAAAGGTGATGGGCTGAGGATCACAATAAGTAAAGCATGCATCAGAGAGCTTTTGACTAATTTCAACAATTTTAAGTCGGTAGGGCCTAATGAAACTTACCCCAGGTTGCTGAAGGAACTGACTGAAGACATCTCAAAGACACTGGCAACAATAGTTGCAAAGTTATGGAAGATGGGTAAAGTCCCAGAGTACTAGGAATGGCTAACATAGTACCCATCTTTAAAAAAGAGGGGAAAGAGAACCCAGGAAATTACAGATCAGTTTACATGACTTCAATAGCTGGTAAATTACTGAAGCAAATTATAAAACAATCCATTTTAAAGACTTGGGAGAAAGGGATGATTACCAGCAGCCAATGTGGAGCCGTAAAGAACAAGTCATGCCAAACCAACTTGATTTACATCTTTAACACAATAATTAGCTTGGTGGATAAAGGGAATGCAGCAGTATAATATATTTGAACTTTATTAAAACTCTTGATATAGTCTCATATGATATTCTTAGATGTAAACTGGAGAAATGTGGGCAAGAAAGAATTAGCAGTAGATGGTTGTCTCAATAGCTACGAGCAAAGATTGATGGATCAATGTTAGAATGGCAGAAGGTTTCAAGTGAGGTTCCACTTGGATCTGTTCTGAGTCTGGTGCTGTTTAACAGGTTTATTAATTATTTGGATGTAGGGACAGGCAGCTTTGTGATCAAGACACAAAACTCGGTGGGGATTATGAACAGTATGGAGAACAGGAATGGAATTCAAACGGAACTTAATGAAGTGGAGAATTGGGCAATGGACAACAAAATGTTCAGCAAAAACAAATGTAGGTTGCTACCCCTAAGGAAGAGAATGCACATACACAAATACAGAATGGGTCAGTTAGCATTCCTGAAAAGGATCTGTAATTTTTGGTGAATCATACATTTAATATGAGTTGGCAACACAATCCAATCTCCAAAATAAATACAATTTTGGATTGCATTAACAAAATACCATACATAAGACATGTGAGATGATAATACCATTGGTGCTGGATAAACTTCAGCATGGCATTCTGGAGTACTACATGCAGTTCTCGGCTAGGCATTTTAAGAAGGATGTGGAGAAACTGGAGAGGATCCAGAGGGAGCAACAAAGATGATAACCGGTTTAGAATGAAAACTGTATGAGGAAGATCAAGAGAAGTAGGTAAGTTTAGTCTGGAGAAAAGAGATTAAATGGAGACAGGATAGCTGTTTTTAAATATCTGAAAGGCTGCTATAAAGAAGAGAGAGTTCACCTTTGCCACAGAGGGCAGAATATGAAGCAAAAGATTTAAACTACAACGAGACAGATTTAGATTGGTTTTTAAAAAAATATTCCTGCTATCATAACCATAGGACAATGGAACAAGCTGCCAAATCAGCTGTAGAATCACCTTCATTGAGGGGTTTTCAAGAACAGGCTGGATAAGCATGTAACAGCAATAATTTAGAAATAGTGCATCCTGTATTTGTGTAGGGCAGGCGTGGGCAAAATGGATCCAGCCAGCAGCCAGACTCCATTTCCCAGGAGCCCCTGCCCATGTCACCGCAGGCCGGTTTCCATGGAGATCCCAGGAGCGCCAGAGCCATGGCAGCATGGGGCCTGGGTTTCCACGGAGACCAGCCCCAGCAGTGCTGGCAGGGTGTGCGGCAAGGCAGGTAGCTGCTCCAGGGTTGGGGCTGGGATCTCGCAGTGGGGACAGTGTGGGCTGCAGACAGGTCAGAGCTGCAATCTGGTGCCTGCATGCCCCCACCCAGGGAGTGCAGGCAGAAGATCACAGCTCTAACTTGGCTCTGGACCATACTGTCACCACCACAGGATCCCGGCCCCAGAGCAGCTCCCCGCCCTGCTGCGCGCCCTGCTGCACACCGCCAAAAGCAGCATCTCTGCTGCAGAGTAAGAAGCCTATGCTGTCACAGCTCCGTAGCTCCTGAGGTCTCCATGGAAACTGGCCTGCAGCAACATGGGCTGCTGGGAAATACAGTCTGCCATGGGCCCAATCTTGCCTGTGGGCTGGACTTTGTTCACTCCTGGTGTAAGGGAGTGTATTGGGTGACCTTTGAAGTCCCTTGCTACCATATGATTCTTGACACTCATGACTGAAAAATATTTATAATCTGTTATGGAAAAGAAATTAAATTAGTCAAAATGGCTGTAATGGTGGCTATTCGTCGGTGTTCTATTATACACTTAGGAGTTAACCCCCCACACCCTTTGTTAAACAAAGATAACATCCAATCGCAAAAACACCTCCTCTCAGAATGGAGTTCCCTCTTGCTTACATGCCAAGCCTTCTTCTCTCATTCAGACTCCCTCTGTGCTTGGTAGGTGAACACTGTGAAGGGGACGTTTCACTTCATGAACATCCACTGTGAGGCCAGGCTGGGGGGACTCGAGGAAGAGACTGAGAGGCCATTAGTTCCAAAGCTGGGTGTTGCAAGAGAAAAGATAGACTAGCAATTACATCACTGGTCTGGACATCAGATTCCCTGGTTCACTACAGTTCTCCTGTGTTATCTTGCTCTTAAGGCCAGATTTTCAAAGGTATTTAGGTGCCTAATGATGAAATTTGGTACCTAGTGGGATTTCCAAATCAGTCCTGGTGCTTGGCTTCTAGGTGTGTCTACACATGCTATTAATGCTACAAAGGCTCACTGCGCAGTCAAATACTGTGCAGTAAGCCTTCTCTGGGAGTATGTCTACACATGTGCCCTGTGGGGGGCAAATTTGCTCCCAACAGGAGCAACCCAGTACAGGGCTGCACCTACCCTACTCTGGCCCTCTGCAGAAGCCAGGAGGAGATCCAGGCTCCCCTGGGGTGCTAACCCAGGGTTCGGCAGGAAGCATGACACCACTCCTCATGTGCACAGGGCCAGAAGAGCTCGGTCAGCTGCAGTGGCGGCTGTGTCCTTGCCCCCTACACATCATGAGGGGTCCTGTTGTCCATGGGACCAGGAGACAGCTGCTGCTGCAGCGCTCTCCTGGCCCCATGGGGACAACCTAGGGTTGCCAACCCTCCAGGATTGTCCTGGAGTCTCCAAGAATTAGATATAAATCTCCAGGAGGCTGCTGAGGCTACCCAGGAGATAAATGATACGGCATTCATTAAAATAAATATTACATTTTAAACTGAATTTATACAGTAGTGCAGTGGGTTTTTAAAATGTTGTCGTAATGTGCATTTGCCTTCCTGATGTAAAGTCTGCTCAATACAGTAGACCAGTCATTAATGTCATTACATCATGTGATGAAACCTCCCAGAATAGATTCAAATAGAGTTGGCAACCCTAGGACTGCCCCATGCCGAGCAGGACCTCCTTGTGCAGCCAAGGGCTTGCCAGGAGCTGTTCTGCTTCTGGGAGCTGCCCTAGAAGTGGGACAGCTCCCAGCCAGCCAGCCCCTGGCTGCATGGGGAAGCAGAGAGCTCCATAGTCCTGGCACTGTTCGGCAGGCCCAAGCAACACTGGGACAGAGCGCGTGTGTGGTAGGGGTGTGGGGCAAAAAAGCTACCCTGTCCCAGTGCTTCTCAGCTTCTGGCTTCTGGGTAGAGCTAGGAACTGAACAATACTAGGGCTGGGGGAGTTCCTTGTCCCCTGTGACCCCCTAGTGTTGAGGTTGTCTGGGAGTAAATTTACTCCTGGTTAGTATCAACATATGCGCTATTGCACAGTATCTACTGTGCAGTTAGTTTACTACCTGTAATTACAGGTAGTAGCTAACTGTACGGTAGACTAATTTACTGCACACTAAATGATGCGCATGTGTAGACTGACCTTTTTTTGGGCACGTCTACACATGCTCCTATGGTGCTGTTGTTACTGAGCCATCATGTAGCACTTCCGTTTGGAATACCAAATGATGGCGCAGTAACAGTTCATACTGCATCGTCCATGCAGCACAGTTATTTTTAGCTGCTACATCATCATAGCAATGTGCTATACCAAGGGAGCATGTCATTACAGTGATGTAGCTACAGTGTCATGGTTTTTGACCATCAATAGCACCATAGTGCATTGATGACCGCTGACGCTACGTCACCACAGTGCATTGTTATGGTGATGTAGTGTCTTGTGCAGATGTGCCCACTGTGCAGTACATTAGTCCACTGCACAGTTAAGCATCTCGTGTAGATGCACCCCTGTAGAAGTTAAGTGCCTAGGTGCTTTTAAAAATCCTAACAGGTCCCTATCTGCATTTTCAGGCACTTAAATACATTTTATACTCTGGTCCTTTTATTTTGGAGTTTCAATATCTCATCTGGGGTTTTTTTAAAAGGACAGTAGAGTGCTTTGCCTTACAGACATGCGTAAAACTAAGTCATAATAGACGTATATCTGATTTTGTTTTGTTTTACAATTTATTTTGGTTTTGTTTTTGCATGAACATGTGCTTTTTTGTAACATGGCTCCTCTGGAACCAAAAATAACTGGCAGAGAAGACAGGACTTTAAGCCAACCAGAGGCATTTCTTGGAATACAGAGGCAGAGATTATGACAATGAGAATTTGAGGCTAAGAACCATCTTGTCACAGGCCTGCCAATTCCTTAAAACACTTACCACAGCCAATATGTCACCTCTGTCTTTTCCAAGCTGAACCTCAGCCAGCTGACTCTCTTCCAAGTCTCTACCTTCATGAGAAAGGCTCATTCTTTGAAAGCACTCCCAACGGCTTGAGCTGGAGTTATAAGTGCTTAGCACTTTTTACTCTGCAGCAGAGATGCTGCTTTTACCTAATATCCAGCTTTGTGATTTAACAGAGGCTACTCCTTTCAGATATGCTAAGTTTAGCTATTTCAGTGTTACTAAATCACATGCTAACACAGGTCCTATTCTCTGACAGTTGCATTTGGCTACCTCGCTGGTACTCTGTAGGTTAATAACAAAACTTTCATTTACAGTTGTGACTCAGGCCAGCCAGCAAGCCCAGAAATAACAATTTTAATGGACAACTTTATTCCTCAATAAAACATATACTTCCTGAAGAGCAGGAGCCACTTCTCTGAGTGTGAATATTCAGAACATTGTGCTGAGCCAAGCAAATGCAGATATCTTTAAAGTTTGCTGCTCACTTCCAATAAGGCCCAGTTAGAAGCTTGCATAGCTTATTCATTGCTATTTACAACACATTGTGCATTTATTGTGCAGTAACTGAAATTACTGCATTTACTGTGCAGTAACTGAAATTACTGTGCAGTAAGGCATGGGTCTACACATACATGCCCGTACTGTGCAGTAAATATGGCAACTTATGCTGACTTGAGTGTAAATTTGATACCTGCATCATAGAGATATCAAATTTATGCATGATTAGTTACTGCGCAGTAACGCACGTGTAGATGCCTTACTGTGCAGTAACAGTGTGTGTGTGGACTGACTTGGGATTTAGTCCCAGGTCAGTCCACATGCAGCATTAATGTGCTTTAACATCTGAAAGTGTAGACACCAGCCTATTCCCGCTTACAATGCAGTAATTTACTGAGCAGTAAATTTAAGCTGGTGTAAATGCATGTATAGACATGCGCACTATGTATCATATATATATTATTTTCCAATGTATGGCAGCTCCAGCAGCAGCTATTATCTGTGGAAGGTGCTGCTGTAGGTGATGGGAGCAGGTATTGAAGACATGGTAACAAGATATGCTGGGGTAGAGAGCTGGCCAGCAATTCACATGCTGTAAGTAGCATGCAGACCTGGAGCTTTGACATGTGTTTTAAAGAGGCCTTGAAAGAAGTGAGAAACTTATTCTAGTAATAATAAAAGACTTGACTGAGGACAGGAATCATGAAGTGCCACAGTACAGTGGAGAAAGTGATGGTACAGGAGGAGGTGAGACCAGAGGTAAATGAAGCCTACACAGGGGAATAGCCTTGAAGATGTACAGCCAGATTTATTCTTGTGCTGGCCCTAGCACTGGATTAGGGACTGAAAGGTAGCTTTTGCCTTCCTTATTCTAGGGCCTATCATGCTGCTGATGCAGGCTAAGGCAGTTCTGAGTCTCAAATGGCCCTTGCAGTGGTGTTTGATCAGTACACCATGCTCTTCACCACCATACAACAACACAAACCTTAACTCTCAGCTCATACTCAATACAATACTGAAGAAACAGCAAGCTAAGCAATTGTTAGTGCTGGGATACTAAACAAAATCTTCATAATTTTATAAGGAGGAAGTAACTTTGACCACCTGAAACCTGAGATTCTGCTCCTGCCTTTGTTTGAGGTAATTTGCATCATCACAGGACCTCACAACAGAGTTCAGAGACACCTTACCAGATAAGAAATGCCTGCCCAGAAGAGCATGCCATCTATGTTCTCCTCTGTGTAATATGAAACACCATAACCAGAAAGAAATATGACTACATCCTGCTTACCAACAAACAACTTTGAGGTAAACAGACTATTCCAACTTTTCTCTGAATCTAATCTGCATATAAAATTAACTTTTTCAAACAGGAGATTTTACTACCTTCAACTCTCCTATGAAATATGAACTTCCCTTTCCACCCAGGAGACCTTTTACAATCTTTTCTCTGATACCTAATGAAAGGTGTTTGTGCCCGAAAGCCTGCAATTAAATAATTTTTTTTTTTGCAAAAGTCTGGTTAGTCTAATAAAAGATAGCACCTCTACCACATGTCCTGATTACTTTTTTGGATACAAAATAGACACATATATTGATCTCACAGCCTCTAGGTACACTGTTCCAAAAGACACAGCTAGAGAAGTAGGGGTCAGAGAGGCTTTGTCTTCTGCCTAGAACACTAATCAAACTCCAGGATTCTCAGGAGTTGGGGAATGGTGTTCAGGTGTTTGTTATAATGTTTATGAGCAAAGTGTGTGTGTGTGTGTGTGTTTGTATGTGTGTGTGTGTGCATGCACGCATGTGTGTTTCAGAACTTACGGTGCAAGACCTGTGTTCTTAGTCTTCTCTGTTCCCTGAAGAGTTAAACTATAAACCAAGGTGCCTTCAAAGGTAGAGCTCTGGGAAAAGTGAGCATAGGCATCTGGAGAAACTTGAAAATTCAGCATGTGTTTCAGACGCCACGGTAGCTTGACTGTGGGGTCCTACGCCCCCCAAAAAGAACCCCAGTCAAGGATCCATACCCAATGAATGTGCCCTGGAGGCCAGAGCTAGAAATGGTATCTGGATGCTTCCCAGTGGTTGGGTCCAACTCAGGACACTGGTGACTACCCAGAAAGGAACTGTATTAAAACAAGCATAATTGTTTTTAAATTGTAGAAAACATTTTTAAACTGAATCAAATGCTGAACTTAAATATGCTGCCAACATCTCTGTTCTCTAAGATAATGCATAATTTCATGTGTAAATGGCACACTGAGTGCAACCATACCCTCCTGGGATATTGGTGGTTGTGTGCTGGTTACCAGTTCATATGTGTTATTGGTATACTTGATGACCTAATACACTTATGGCAGGGAAGGCTCATTTTGAACTTATGAACCCCCTGTGCATACGCATGCTCTGTGTGGATGAGTAGTGTGCAAAGAGCAAAAGATGGTATGTCGTGTGCAGTGGTTTATACTATGTGCAGACAGAGAAAGTGCGTGAAGTCTCTGAAGCAATCTGAGTGACTTAAAAGTGATACATTTTACAGACAGGTAGAGTGCCAAGTGCACTGAATAAGAGAACTAAGTGCACATAGAGGTGTTGTGTGCACCAGCGTTTGATTGGTGCCTCATATGATTGACAGCTGCCAATCCAACAGGGCTATAAATGAAGATAATGTGAATGGCTCTGGGTCTTCATTGTCATCTTTGGTCTTTGGCTTTGCCTACAGTGCCTACATATCCTGTCCCTTTGTCCTCTGCATCTGAGAGCCTAGGGTTGTGGCTGATCTCATCCACAGTGTGTATGTGGGCATAGATGTGAGGTGTGACGAAGTGACCCCCTGTCTGGGAAGGGCAGATGTAATGGTTGTGGTGTGTTTGGCCTGAGGGCCAAGGCTGCCAAAGGCCATTGCCAAGCCAGGAGTGGACATAAGGCGTGAACCTGTTGGGCGAGAGCTCCCTTATGCTCGTGTGTCTGTCTGTAAGCAGCAACAGGGCCCCGGGAGGCCAAACTCTGTTGGGATGCTGACTGTCGAGAAGGTCAGCATGGGAGGGGGTGTAGCGGCAGCCCGTTGGCTACATTAGAAACAGAGGGCAACATTGTTCTCTGGAGCCCTCTGGATTGTCTTCTTGCTTATTGTTCAGTGTTGTAGGTAAAGGCTTTGGTTGCTGTTATATGTATGGTTTGTTGTTCATAATTTACTTAATTATTACCCCTCTTGTGTCCTTTGTGGTTTTGTGTGGTTTCCCCAATTATCATGACCTACGTGGGGTCAGGCTGTAGACCTATGCTTAGTAAGAGTAGTCTGCCCATCACCTCTGGTGATTTCAGGATAATTAGATAACTGTTAATTGGTTGCCCTAATTGCCCTGTTGATTGCCCATTAGCACATGGTTGGTGATTAGAGCTCCACAATGGGGAAAGAAATCAGAGAGAAGCAGGTTCAAATGCCCTTTTGGTGATGGAGGCCTATAACTTGATTCCCAAGTCGGGGAACGCTACAGCAGGGGTGGGAAAAATAGAGCCCACGGGCTGCATCTGGAGTATTTCTGGGGGCAGGAGGGGGACTTCTGGTGGCAAAGGTCTGGGGCTAGGGGGTGGGAATTTGCAGGTATGAAATTTAGGCATGATTAGCCTCATTTTATCATTTTTAATGTGCATTAAGGGTGTGCACGTGTAGATGTGTGACCGTAATGCACATTAAATTAGGCTAATATGCATCAATATGTCCTATGTAGATGTGCCCAGTGACTCCAAGGTTTCCTTCCAGAGTCAAAACAGCTAGGTCAGAACCCAGGATTGTGTATGTATAGTTGAGGTTATTTTTCCCTATGTGCATTACCTTATACTTGTTGACACAGGAGTTCATCTGCCATTCTTTTGCCCACTCACTTAGCTTAGTGAGATCTTTCTGCAGATCCCCTCCATCAGCTGAGGACTTGGCTACCCAAAAATAACTTGGTATCAACTGCAAACTTGGAGATTTCACTGTGCACCCGCACTTCAAGGTCATTCATGAAAGCATTGAACCAAATTGGGCTAAGTACAGATCCTTGCAGGATCACACTTATAATCTCCCTCCATCCTCAAAAGTGACCATTTAGTCCTAACTCTTGCTTCCTATCTTTTAACCAGCTCTCAATCTACAAAGGACCTTCCTGATAGCTAGAAAATGCTATTTACAGGTTTGTTTTTGGGAACTGGCTTTTAGGTAAAGTAGATATGCATTAGAACAATGGTCTGGGACAACAGCAAGGGCTAACTGATTTCTAAAAACCTGTTTGTGACAGTTTTCTTCAAGACCCACTGTATGTGATGCAGGTGAGCAGCAAGCAGATACACAGGCTGGGAAACTGAAGATATGTACCACACTGTTCCATAACAGAGATAAGGGACTCTGCAGCAATGGTACCAGGTTACAGTACCCAAGTGCAGATCCTTTGGGATTTCTGCTTTTGGTAGATGGACCAAATTAGGAGCAACAGGTAAAGCCCAAATTAGGATGTGTGCATGTGATGGGTTTGTGAAACAAAGGAATATGCTGACAGGACAGAAAGTGGACAGTACGATGACCACCACAGAGAGACCAATCAACAACTTCCAATAGTGAAGAGTCATCATAAGAGGAAAAAGAATACAAAAGGATGGTTTTCAGAGCAGCAAAGGATCCCTGAGAGGGGAACCTGAGGGCACTATGGACAGAGGGCATACCACTACTCCATCACACCCACCCCACTGGGGGGAACAGGGGAGGAGAGCTTGGCCTCCAACCTCCAGGCTGCTGACATCCGACATTCAAGAGAGAACCTCAGAGTGAAGCTCGCATACTGGCCAGATGTGCCTTGACTCTGTGAACCCTGGGACTGGTAGATATAAGACTGTTTGCATTATTCTTATCTGCTATTACTGTGTATCGATAACATTTGCCTATTATTGAATAGAGAAATCATGATCAGTCTGAGGGTTTGGGTCTGACCAAAACAAAGCATCTGGATCATAAATAATCATATTTATTCACGTGACTGTTGATTTCATTCTTTGTTATAGATTCTACCCACTTGCTAGGTATGAAAGTGAGATTCACTGGTCTGTAGTTCCCAGGATCGCCTCCAGGGCTCTTTTTGAAAGTGGCTGTTATATTGGCAACCCACCAGTTCTTTGGCCTGGAAACTGTCTGTAATGATAAGTTACATATTTGTACAAAAAGTGCTGCAATTACATCTTTGAGTTCCTTCAGAACTCTTGGGTGAATGCCATCTGGTCCTGGTGACTGGTTAGAATTTATCAACTTGTTTTAAAACTTCCTTTTTTGTCACTTCAGTGTGGTTTGATGGCTAGAAAATAATTGCCCCAAAGGTGCCGGGGTTACAGGAGAACCCCAGGCCAAAACAGAAGAAGAGAGCCCCAACTTACCGTTTGCAGGGGCCGGAAAGAGTGGGGAAGCGTGCATGGAGAAACCGCCCACGCGGTTCGTCAGCCATGCTCATATCCAGCTGGGGCCAGGTGACGTCAGCTGGAGACACCACCTGGTGGAAACAAAAGGCTGCCCCAAGGGCACAGGAGAAAGGCTGGTGAGTGGAGGTTCTGCGGGGAAGCCCGCGGCGCAAAACATGTAGCCACGGTGTCGGGCGGCCCGGGACGACAGGGGCAGCGTTGGCTGCAGAGGCAGCAAGAGAAAAAGCGGCAGAGAAGCCAGCAGAGGCACCGACTGGGAAGCCAGCAGAGAAGCCAGCAGGAAAGCTGGCAGAGGAACCAGCAGGGAAGCTGATAGAGGGAGCAGCGGTGTGAGTGGGGATAGCACAGGATGAGACAAGTGTCAGGGAAACCGGAGCAACTACAGGGAAGCCTGGAGAAGAGGTAACAAAAGTGCGACCGACGGGAGCCCCAACTAGGATAGCCACAGGGAGAGTGATGGAAGACCCCAAGCAGGGACGGTTAATGGAGCAAGGGAGCCAGCAGAGGGGCTTGCAGCATCCCCAAGAAGAGCCAGCCGGGGCCCACAGGACCTTGGTCAACCAGGATGCCATCCCCTGAGAGGAGTTGAGCCTAGGGGAGAGATAGGAGCCCCGAGTGGGGCAAGCAACCAGGTTTGGGGCAATGAGGCACTGGGAAAACGCAGGGCCCATAGACTGAGGGCACTCTATATTCCTTCATGGGGTCCTGGCCCACCGGTCGCACCTCTCTGGCAGTCACGGTGGTGGGTATCGCACATTGCGTCATGGCGGGGTTGGAACAGGGAGCTAGGGACATAAGGTAGTTGAATGAAAGACCAAGGGCCTCAGAGCCTTTGCGCCTGAGCCACAGCCCAGGGACACCAGGGCTTGAAGCTGGAGAGCCACAGGAGGCCAGGGGAAGAAATTGAGAGGGACCAGAAACACCGAGGGGCCAGAAGACCCGCGACCGAAGGTGGCAAGTGGCCAGGGTGTAGGAGAGGTCGGAGCCCCGTGAATGCCCACCGCAAGGCATGATGACCCTGGAGGCTGCCTCGAAGGGGAATCCCTCCACTGAGGTTCCATTCAAAGTCATGGGAGGTGAGTTAAGGGGATCCCTTGATGCCAAACAGGGTAGCCTTTGGGGTCCACTCGCAGGCCCGGGACAGGCAGATCAACAGTCCGGGCAAAGGCAGCAAGAGAATGCCTGATAGAGGAGAGGTGGGCACAATAATATTTAGAGACAAAAGGACTCTGCAGCATTGGCTAGGTCACCGTGACCAAATGCAGAGCCCCGTGGATTTCTAGTTTTGGTTGACAGACCAAAATAGGAGGCTGGGGCATGTCCAGATTAAGACACCAGTAAATGACCAAATTAAGATGTACGCATATGATGGGTTTGTTAGAATAGAGGAAAATGCTGACAGAACAGAACATAGACACTATGATGACCTCAGGAAAACCAATCAATGGTACCTGAAAATGAAGAATCATCAGAGGAGAAAGAATACAAAAGGAGGGATTTCAGAGCAATGGGTGGTCCCTGAAAAGGGAACATGTGGCCACTATGCACAGGGGATACACCACCAGTCTCTCACCTAACCCATTAAACTCCAAGGCTGCTAACATTCAAGAAAGAATCACAGGGTGACGCTTGCATGCTGGCCAGGTGGTGAAGCTCACATACTGGCCACGCATAACTTTCCTCCATGAACCGTAGGACTGATAGGTATAGGATGGGGGGATGCCTATTATTAAATGGAAGAAGTTGTGATTGGTCTGAGGGTTTGGGTCCACCTGGAATAAGGTATCTGGGTTATAAATCAAGTGCCAACATGTTCCAACTCTTCAGACCCATCTATTCAAAAGGATTGATTTCGCATAGGAATTTCCCAAGTATCTTCTGCAGTAAGCACTGATGCAAAGAATTTGTTTAGCTTCTCTGCTATGGCCTTAGCATCCCTAAGTGCACCTTTTACACATTGGTCATCTAATGGTCCCAGTGATTCTCTAGTTTTCTTTCTGATTCTGATATATATTTAAAAGTTTTTATTATTAATTTTAGCACTAGATGCTCCTCAACCTCTTTTTTACCCTGCCTTATTTTGCTTTTACACTTGATCTGGAAGAGTTTGTAGACTTTCTTGTTTTCCTTATTTGGGCATGGCTTCCATTTCCTGAAGGAAGCCTGTTGCCCTGAATGGCCTCCTTACCTCTCCTATTAAACCACACAGAGCTTTTACTGAACCACTTTGTATCCTTTTTCATTTGTGGTATACACTTTTTCTAAGCCTCTAATAAGCTATTTTTAAATAGCTTCAAAGCTGCAGGCTTTTTATATTTTTATTGCTCTTTTAAACTTCTTTTGAACTTCCTCATTTTTGTGTGATTTCCCCTCCCTAAAGTTGTATGTTAGCATGGAGGACTTTTTTTTTTTGGCTTTCTCTCTCTCGTTAGAATGTTAAATGTGATTAAGTTATGGTTGTTATTACAGAGGAACTCACCAACAGATGTCTCTTTAACCATGTCCTGTGTGTTACTTACGATTATTTCTAGAATCGCTTCTCCTCTTTGGATTCCAAAATGAGTTATTCTAGAAAGCAGTGATTTATCATATTCAGAATTTTTATCTCCACATCTTACCCTTATGAGATGTTTACCCAGTCTCTCTGATGATAGTCAGTCTCCCATTATCATTGCTTGTCCTATTTTAGCAGCATCTCTAATATTCCCTGAGAATTTCATATCACCTTCACTTTCCTGATCAGGTGGTTGGTAATACAATTGTAGTACCATATTCTTTTTATTTATGTACAGAATGTATACCCATAGGAATATTATGGTAGTTTTCCTTTCAGGTAAGGTTCTCATGCTGTTACTATCTATATTAACCTTAGCATACAGTGCCACTCTTCCACCTGCAGATCCTACTCTCATTCCTATATAGTCTGTAACCTGTAGGTGTGTCTATGCGTTGTCATACTGCAACACTGCTATGGTGCTGTACTTTAGTACTTACTTTCAGAATTATAACACCATATTCGGAAGTATGTCACTATATTGGTGTGCTATAAGTGGGGAGCGTGCTGCTACAGTGATGTAGCAAGTGATCACATGTAAACCTGCATAATTGCTATGTTGCTATAGTGCATCATACAATGACGTAGGGAGACGTGTAGATACACCCTGTTAGAACAGTATTTCACTGATTACCATTCTTCCACCAAACCTCTAAGATATCTATAATATCAAAATCATCATTTAATACCAGGCAGTCTAGTTCACCCATCTTATTTTTTAGACTTCTGACATTTGCGTAGAAACACTTATACTTTTTATCCTTGCTCAGGTGCCTATTTCTGTTCATGATATTTGTTTTGAATTCTTTATATTCTGACTTATCTTGACTATTACCTACAATTACGCTTCTTATCTCTCATCTTTCTGAAGAGAGGAATCTCTGTATTTATCCATCCAAGTCATTAATAAAAATGTTAAATAGCACCATTATTAACAAAAATGTTAAACAGCAGAAGGCCCCGAACAGATCTTTGTGGAATCCCACTTGAGATCTCCTGCTATTATTTGCTTGCAGTTATTTAGCTGATGACATGTCCATTTCTCTCCAGTTTACATATAGGAACCTCTTATGAGGCTTTGTCAAATATATTACTAAGTCCAAGTATTTTATGCCCATTTCAATCCCTTCATCCAACAAACTAGTCAACCTGTTAAAAAAGGAAATCAAAATGATTTGGTATATTTTTGTTCTAAACAAAACCATGTTGATTGATAATGATCAACACTTCCTTTCCAGATGTTTATCAATCTACCATTTTATAATGGATGCTCGGAAGTTCCCAGGTATTCAGGTCAGGTTGATCAGTCTTTAATTTCTGGGTCCTGCCTCTTGAAGTAGAGCACTATGTTAACCATGCTCCAGTCCTCTGGAATCCTGAAACTATTATTTCCACTGGCTCCAAGGTTCCTTCAGCTATTTCTTTCAGTACCTTTGATGAATTTCATCCTCCCCTGCTTTCTTAAATTGATTTTGCAGAGACTAACACGCGCTATATTTTTCAGGAACATCAACCCTTCCTTGTCTTTGCTTATACTAATTTTGTTAGCTGTCAGGTTGCATTTTATTTTTTGTGAATCCGTCAAATCCAGGGTAAAATTACCCCTTGAAAAATTGCAGCAGCTTTATTGTTTGGGAAATTTACTACATAGAACATATGTGTCTACTTCCCTACTCAATTTAATTTGGGGTAGCACTTTCTCAGTGCAAATCAGTTCCACACTGGGTGTGTCTACATGAGATGCTTTGCTGTGAAGCAGCACAGTTTACTGCACAGTAAACATGTGTGTCTACACATGCACATACTTACTGTGTAGTTAACTTCACTGATACCAAGTAAATTCACTACCTGCAAATGCAAGCAGCACATTTTCTTACAAGTACTTACTGCACAGTGGTGCTCCTACAGACACCTGACCAGGAGCAAATCTGTTCCCAATCAGCCAGCTACCAGGGCATGAGAGATTGCTCTCTGCCCCCAGGAGCTGTCTGCTGCTGGGGCAGGCTCTGCACCTGGAGCCCAGGTGGGGAATTAGGTCTCCCTGGGCTAGGAGCAAGGAGCTGCAAGCCTCCAACTCTGAGATGGTGATCAGGGAGCAGGGACAGGGAGATCTTTATCTCCCAGCCTCTGCTTTACCATCACAATTGGAGAGCCCGAGGCTGGGAGATCATTATCTTCCAGAGCCAGCTCCACAGTCATGGGGCTTGGGCTGGGCAATCCTTATTTCCTTAAGTCCCAGCACTGGCTCCATGATCCTGGGACTTGGGCTGGAAGATTCTTATCTCCCAGCCTGAGCCCCATGACCACAGACCTGGTACTGGGAGATAAGGATTCACAGAGCTGGGTGGGGAACAAGCTCTCCAGCCTGTTCCTCACCCAGCTCCACACTCACAGAGCTGAAAGGGGAACAGGCTTTCTAGCCCCCACCCTGAGATCATAGAGCAGGGGCAGGTCCCAGACACCTACCCTGATCAGGCAATCAAGGCATGGGGCTTGAAAAGAGCTGCAAGGGTGGGGTGGTCCCAGCCCCCTGCCCCATCTGCTGGTAGGGCAGCTAGTAGTGAGCCCCCATCTGGCTGGGGAATCCCAGCCCAGTCTCCAGCTTGCTGCTAGCTGTCCCACC
This sequence comes from Caiman crocodilus, assembly GCA_030014935.1. Taxonomy (NCBI): domain Eukaryota; kingdom Metazoa; phylum Chordata; order Crocodylia; family Alligatoridae; genus Caiman; species Caiman crocodilus. Next base: position 5,477,841 of record JAGPOW010003310.1, read on the forward strand.
AACAGATCAGGGTAGGGGGCTAGGACTTGCCCCTCCCCTGCAGCTCTTTCTAAGTCCCCTTCCCTGATGAGGGGGCTGGGAGCTCCCTAATGTGAGGGCAGGGGGACATTGTCCCCACTCTGGTGGCAGGCAGCGCCCCCCCTCCGCCCCCAGGACCGGGAGCAATGTCCCAGCTCTGGCCAGGAGAGTTTTCTCCTGGCCCGATACTCCATGCCAGCCCCTGGACTAGCACTCAGGGGGAGCCTGGAGCTCCCCCCTGGTGGTGGCAGGGGCCTACTGCAGTGCCTCAGAAAGTGGGAGCAGTTTGCTGCTACATGCAACAAATCTCTCCCACATCCCTGCATGTGTCGATGCCTGCCCAGAAGCATTTACTCACAAGTAGTTTACTTGCAAGTAAAATGATCTTGGATCAAATGCATGTCTAGATGCACCTCCTGTGTAGCTTTCAGGCACTGTAACATCATCCACTGCAGGCAGCCAATTTAGGAGAGCTAGCCACATGCCCACTTCTTGCAACAAAATAAAATCAGGGCAGGAGTGGAACTTTCTCCATAATAATTGTGTTGTGCATCTTCACTCATGGTTAAACAATGTATTAAAAGATTTCCTAGAATGAGTTTCCTGACATTTAGTCAAATGCTCCCCAGCCTCAATAGATAAAATTTACAAGATGCATCTGTACAGGAGGATAGGTAAGGTTATATATTAATTAGCATATGAATTACATATGGATTCTTCTGTTCTTAGGTTTGCGTGAGTTTGTAGTTTATTTTTCCCCTTGGTAGGTAATTTCTGTAAGTGAATATTTGCTTAGAAAATGGTTGAAACACATTTGCTTTGACTGGCTTTCCTGACACCAGTGAGAAATACTGGAATGTAATCCAGAACAGAATTTGCAATGCGAGTTGTAATTGTGCCTCATAGAACAGGCGTTTCTTGACATTGTTCCTGCCCTTAGCCCATTTCTCATGAACATAAAAGTGGAGTCTAGACACAAAATAATGCTATTCATCCTTGGTAGGCAGAATGGGATCTCCATGGAGGCAGACAAACTGAAAGCTCCCAAAGGAATATATGCCACCCACCCGTTTCTGCAAACCAGTATTTCCAAAGCTGAGGAGGCACAAACTACAAGAATCATTTCAGTTTGGAACTACAGCAAATGTATAGCCACTTTGCAGATATCATAATAGGAACAGTTTAGCCCTATTTTATAAGAATCTCTTCCTGGCCTAACTCGAGGGCAAATGATTTGAAATACAGTGATAAATCAAACTCATTTAGAATATTTGATTTTTTTTACTAATGGGCTTATTTTTCCTTTTTCCTCCTGATATTTATAAGCACATTTCTGATATACCTAAACATTATGGCCGCTTTAATTTGTTCTGCTCCTTGTCTATTCCTATCTTTTTCTGTACACATTAAATTCTTATTTTGTTGCCTTTATTTTTTCCATTTACAGCACATGGTTATTTTTAAACATCTCATCCTTGAGAAACACTTCCTTCATTCACAACCAACTCACTAATTTTCTTATATCCCCATAATCTGCTTTCCTACAAAACGATTGCTTTATATTACTATTTCTGTAGCACTAAATGGTGACAATGAGGGGACTGTTTATGGTTCCTTTTGCCAAGTCACCTTCCCCCTATCAGGTATGTTCCACCATCTTAAACTGCCTCTTAGATAGGTTTACCTAGTCAAAATAAATTGTAATACATCTAAGGAACTTCACTCTGGAAATAGATGAAATTCAGAGATCTTTCTAAACCTCAGGAAGTGAAAAGTAACTTGCACATCAAAAGGACAGCAAGGAGTACTACAGGAAATGCAGTAACCTGGATGGTGTAAAACTGTTCTGCCTCCTGGGCATGTACCTTAGATTGATTCTGACTCCTTCAAAAACCAGTTACAGAACAAGAAAATGTACACAAACTGGATTGTGTTAAATATAGTTTAAATAGAGACTACGCATTAGCTTCAGTGACCCTTCTGTTCCTCTAGGCTCCTTGCTTGCTTGCCTCTCCTACCCCTGGCTGTTCCCCACTAACCTGGCCTCCATACCTTTTGTATTTAAATAACTTTCTCCATTTCATACACTGTCCTGTGCACTTCCTTTCACAGAATCTAATGAAGTGAACTCCAGCTAACAAAAGCTTATGCTATATATTAGGAGTGCACCAACAGGGATTTTTTGAGGCCAATACTGATATCTGATATTTAAGGAGGCATATCAGCCGATACCAATCTGATATTCGATACACTGCCTGCAGCAGGTAAGTCTGGTGTGGTAGGAGAAGGTGGGGGGGGGGATGGGGAAGGGAAGGGGCATGGTGGGGGGCAGATCAAGGCCCCACTATGAGAGAGGGAGGCAGGAGCTAGGGCAGGGGCAAGCACTGCCCAGTAGGGGAGGGCAGGCCTGGGATGAAGCTGCAGCTCATGTGGTGGGTGCAGGATAGAGAAGGGCTCATTTGGAGGTCACTGGAGGAGGCAGAGGTGGCTGCCACCACTGGCTCCCACTGTCCCTTGTCCAGAAGGGCACCTGGGGGGTCCATGGATCTGTACTGGGAGACGGGGGGATGAGGGGGTTATGGCAAATTTTAGGGTGGCTGCAGCACCCCCTGTAGCCCTACCAGCAGCACCACCTTCCATCCTAAGACCCACCCAGCCCAGGCTCTGTTGGGAACAGCTTTGGCTGCAGTCCACCCCGTGAAGATCTGGGCCCTGTTCCTGGTGGAGCCTGGGCCGAGCAGGGCATGAGACAGAGGGTGGCACTGATGAGAGGGGGCTACAGCTACCACAAAATTCACGATAACCCCCTCATATCCCCCTGCTCCCAGTGGCACTGCTGCCTGCCCTGCACCCCACCCAGGTGGCCCAGGCTCTGTGGAAGACAGCTGTCGCCCCAACCTGCCCTACCCGGTGCAGATCCAGGGGCACACGCCTCCACCCCTACCCCCCGTGCCCTCCTGAATGAGTGACAACAGCAGCAGTAGGAGTTGGTAGATGAGCTGTGTGCACCGGTGGGAGCCGCCTGTGTCTCCCCTGCACTCCCCGAACAATCCTTGCTCCATCCTTCACCCCCGGATGAGCTGCGGCTTCCTATCCCATCTGCCCACTCTGACTGGGCAGTGCTTGCCCCTGCTCCAGCTCCAGCCTCTGCCTCCCTCCCTCACAACAAGGCCTTGATCTGCTCCCTCCATGCCCTTTCCCTTCCCCTCGCCAAACTTACCTCCGGAGGCAGCTCTCCATGTTGCGGCCTGTGTCTTCACTGTCTACATGCCATGCTGCTGTACAGCACAGGCATTTATTGGCCCAATTATCAGCCACTTAAGGCCAATATCTGATATAGATAATTTTCTTTATATCGGTACCGATCTGATATCGGACTGATGTATCAGAGTGCCTCTCCTATAATTATCTCTTTGCTTGCATCCCTTGGATCACAGCCACTTCATATTGAGCTGTATCCAGGGCCAGATGTTCCCACCAGATCAGATGGGATTCTGTGAACTCCTCTCAACTTTCTATGTCTATGTTGAATGACTTCATAGCATTTTTGAACAAATTGTGGTACTGCCATAGAGGCTGACCCTGCTTTCTAGAGCCATCTTGAACCTCACTATAAAAAAAAAAAATATATTCTTAGGGCTGTGCAAAATTTCAGCAGCTATTTCATTTTGGAGGCGTTTTGGCCTTTTTTGGCACCCAAAACACCGAATCCGAAATGAAACAGAAGGCTCTGAAACAAAATGAAACCATCCAAAACATTTCAGAAATGTTTAGAATGTTTCAGAGGCATCTTCCCCATAGCCCTCCTTTTAAAGTGCTGGGAGGCTGGGGCTGGGCAGGGGATGGGACCGGGCATGGGAGCTATGGGGGCTTCTCCTGTGGTTTCCCTCACCGGAGCAGAGGCAGGCACAGCCCTAGGAGCTGCAGGAAAAGCCCCCATGACTGCCCTGTCCAGCCCCATTCCCTGCCCGGCCCCAGCATACCTCTTAGGCTTGAAGATAAATATAAAAGGAGACTAAGAGGTATGCTCAGAAGGAGGCTCTCAGATTTTCCAGGATTATGGTGTTGGAGATTTCTTACATAGAAAAAGCTGCCTTAACTGGCACCTTACAAGCTGGCATGCTCTATTAACAGGCATGCTGGCTTGTAAGGTAAAAGTGAAACCAGAGGTGCCCACTGCGGCACTTTGGGTTTCGCCGAGTCCCCACAGCCCAAGGCAAAGCAGCCTGTGCTGCCAAGCCCCCATGGCCTGGGACATACCAGCCTGCGTGGGGCCTCCCTCCCTGTCCATTGGAGCCCACGGGAGGGGCAGCAACATTCTGGATGCGGCAGGAGGGGCAGCAGCCCAAACAGGCAAAGACGCCTGTTCAGGCCTCTCAGCTGACCCACTGTGACAGGGCGGCGCCTTCAGGGCGCTGTGATCCCCCTGAAGGTCCCTTGCACTGTGTCCAAGCCGGCCCAAGGACACCCTCCAATTCTCGCCTGCCACGACTTTGATGACTTAAGATATATAGGGAGGCTGCCTTCTACTTCCCTGGGCATGGTGTATCAGGCCCTCCGTCTCCATGATCTCCCAGACTGTCCGCTAGGTGCTCCCTAGGCACCCTAGCCTTAGGGCTATGCGCGAAAGACGTTGTCCCGTCTCAGTACAATGCCTGCCCGCTTCCCCGGGCCTTCTCTATAGTCTCACCTGCTTTGGGCCTTCTCTTGTGCTGCTGTCCCTTCCTGGGACTCTCAGTGGGACCCCAAGGGAGGGGCGGTCTTGATGCCCAGTCTGGGCTTCCTAATAATGCCAGTGCCCCTTCGTCTGGGCTTCTCAATATTGCCCTCTCTGGGCTTCCCAACATGGTGCTCCTTGGGCTTCCCAACATGGCGCTCCCCCTCCTAGGGCTCGCCGTGCCCTCCCTGGGCTCCTTAAAATACTGCCCCCTGCCTGGGGCTGACCATGCCCAACTTGGGCTCCTTAAATAATGCAGCCCCCTGTTCGGGACTCCCAGTCCTGGACTTGGGCTACATAATAAAATGGCCCCCTTTCTAGGGCTCCTCAATGCTGCCCCCCTCCTGGGGCTCGCTGAGTCCAACTTGGACCCCTTCTCTGTGCTGCCCCCTCTCTGGGACTTGCTATGCCCAACTTGGGCTTCTCCAAATGCCCCTCTCCAGGCTGAGGTCTATGCACCCCCGTACTGCTGGGCCCTCTCTGGCGCCTATAAAAACACTGCACCCCCCATGGGTGCTGAATCATGCCCCTTCCTGGGTGCTAGGGTCCCACACTACTGTGGGTTGCCCCTGTGGCCTCCTCCACCCCTACAGCCGCACCCAAACCACTGGTCATGTATAACAGCAGCACAAACACCAGCCTCTGGCTATAACATAAATGTAAGGCGCCTGGCCATAACAGCATAAGCCTCCCAGCTATCCCACCGCATCATTGCTCCGGCCTCTGGAGCACTCATGAGCTGCACTCACATTACTATCTCTCCCAGAGTTCCTGCCCCTCTGGCTGCTGGCAGACAACTACCTGCTTGACTCTGGCTCTGGGCTTTATACAAGCCAAGCTCCGCCCTCTCCAGTCAGCTGACACTCATTGGTTGCCCCAGCAACCCGCAGCTGCACTGCTTAGTCACTGCTAGGGCTTCTTCCCTAGCAGTTCTTCCTTCTTTAGAAGCAGGGCAGTGAAGTGCCCTGTGACACCTGCATACTTTGTTATCCGGCACCCGCCATTCCCCATGGAGATGATTAACAAAGCTTTAGCTGTAGTTGGTTAGCACTTTCCTTTTGTCCTCAATCAACGCTACAAGGGTTTCAAAGTGCTGTGCCTGAAATCTTGCAAGGAACAATCTTAACTATTTAGTTGCCATAATAAAAAATAGCATATCTACCCAAAGAACCTTGCCTGTCATCAAACCAGTCTGTATTTTTCTTGCATTTTTACGAAACCCTGTCACAGCAGCATTGTACATGTTAGTGGTTAAGCTTTCCCAAGCCTCAGTGGCTGAGTTGTTAGGTAAACTTGCTTTCATGACTTTTTCATTAAATAGTCAGCATTTTCTATGTCTTTAATTTGTCTGATGTCTGTCTGAGAATAACTGGTAGCATAGGCAATGTGCAGGGGGAACATGGGAGGGGCATTGTGCCCTCCCTAAAATTCACCCTCACTGGCTGGGGAGTGGGGAGCGCTGGCCCGTGCCCCCCGCTCTCCCCCGCAAGAAGCACTTTTGGTTTGCCGTTGGTGCTTCTGGGGTTGGCAATCAGCTGCTAGGAGACACCCCCCTCCCCACCGCATTGGTGATCAGCAGCTGGTGTCCCCCCAGAGTCAGGAAGCGCCCATGCCTATGACTGGTCATTTTACTATGGAGAATCTTTTTGACGTTGGTTCTGTCTTGGCAGCAGACTAAGGCATGGTCAGTGTCATAGTCAGCATTGTGATAAGACCACACATGCAGGATTTCTTTCAAGTCATTATGCCTAGTCCATACTAGATCTAATTAGTGCCAGTGGCCTAATCTTAGAGCTTTCCATAATGTCTTTCTTTTGATTTTTCCCAGGGAAGTAGGTGTTGGTAACACATAGATTTTGACTTGCACAAAGTTTTAACACTAACTGGCCATTTTCATTCATATTACCAATTCCATGTTAGCCTAGAATACCAGGCCAATTCTTAAAACTACATCCAACTCTTGCACTGAAGTAGCCAAGCATAATAGTGGTATCATTTCTGTGAGTTTTCTCAATCTTTTCTTCAAGTTGTTGGTAGAAAATATTCTTGTCTTCATTGCTAGTTTGAAAGGTAGGTGCACAGATGCTAAACATGATAAGGCCATTCTGTGTATGCATTCCAAGTGTCATAAATCAAATAGATACAGAAATGGGGCTTTCAAAAAAAGACAGTAAGTTGTTTCTAATCTCTCCTTTCTCCTGCTGGCTTTCCATGTCAGAATAGGGTGTAATCATTCTCTTGGATAGAACCAGTCTGACGCCTGAGCTTCTGATAATGCAGCAACGTCAGTTCTGAGTCTAACCAATTCATAGTTTAGTGGTGCTGTTTTCTATAAATCAGAGTCTGAATTGAACCCAAGGGTCAGAGTCTGAACATTCCAGCATGAGAGTAATTTTTCACATTAAGACCTTCAGCAAGTACAATCAGACAAGCGTAAGGAGGAGTGGAGGTTGTCCTAGGCCTACCATCCCCGCTTTAAACCACTGAGACTGGGAGTGCAGGAGGGCTATTAGGAAGGCCAAGGCGGAAGTAGAGCTCTGCCTGGCGACTAGGATCAAGGACAACAGGAAGTCATTTTTCAAATATGTGCGGAGCAAAAAGAGAGCCCCGGGCAACGTCGGGCCTCTGAGGGACTCATCAGGCAACCTGGTGCTTGCAGCTGATGGTAAGGCTGAAATCTTCAATGGGTTCTTTGCCTCGGTCTTCCTGAGGGGGGACCGGGACATCCCTCCCGCTGGAAGCTTGAATTCCCCCTCGGAAATCACTGCTAGGCCAAGGGTGAGGGTAGACCTGGTGAAAGGGCTTCTGAAAGGACTGGATGTCTTTAAGTTGGCAGGTCTGGATGACCTGCATCCAAGGGTGTTGAGGGAGCTGGAGGGGATGATTGCTGGGCCCTTGGCTCGGTTATATGAGCGCTCTTGGAGCTCTGGACAAGTGCTGGAGGACTGGAAAGTGGCCAGTGTGGTTCCCATCTTTAAGAAGGGGAGGAAGGAGGACCCAGAGAACTACAGGCCTGTCAGTCTCACCTTGGTTCTGGGAAACATCTTTGGGAAAATTCTCAAGTCCCATGTCTGTGCGGGACCAGCACAGGACCTTATGCTGAAGGGCAACCAGCACAGGTTTGTTAAGGGCAGGTCCTGTCAGACCAACCTGGTTGCCTTCTATGACCAGGTGACCAAATCCATGGA
>JAGPOW010003310.1:5485863-5538874 GCA_030014935.1 Caiman crocodilus
TGAGGGGAGATCAGCAGGAAATAGGGCAGGCTCTTTTTTCCCGGGCACCACCAGGGATAACTAGGACCAATGGTCACAAGTTACTGGAGAGCAGGTTCAGGTTGGGCATTAGGAGGCACTACTTCAGAGTTAGGGTGACTAGGATGTGGAACCGGCTTCCTAGGGAAGTAGTTCTTGCTCCTACCTTGGGCATCTTCAAGAATAGATTAGATAGGTACTTGGCTGAGGTCCTGTGACCCTGGCACTCGTTCCTGCCACTGGTGGGGGGTCGGACTAGATGGCCTGCTCTAGGCCCCTTCTGACCCTAGATACTATGATACTATGACTATGATACTATGAGACAGAGTCCAAAGGCCAGATCGAGACCAGATGTTCAGTGCCTTGATGGCTGTAGCTTCTGCCATGCGGCAACAGATTAAAGATGCTACTAACTGCCTAACACCTCAGCTAGGGTGTGTTTCTGTCAGGGTGATGTCCCTTAGCCTTCTTCCAACCAAGAAATACCCACAAGGCAATGGGGGTTAGGGTTTTGAGGTGCCCTAAATTCATCTTACTGTGGAGGTTGCAACATTGTGGTATTTTATAGAAGCTACCCTGCCATGAGTAGCTCCATTAGATGGGCAATGTACTATGTCACCGTACAGCACACTATGGTGACATAGCGACCGTGTGAATCTACATTGATCACCAGCTATGTTCCCATAGCGGTGCGCTTCCCCGGTTTAGGGCAGCACTACAGTGATGTAGCAAGGAAATTTACCTGTGTGCTGCACACACAGTGCAGTAACAGCTCATACTGTGCCATGCTTTAGTACTTTCAAAAGGAAGTACTAAAGCATGGTACCACAGCAATGTTGCTGTAAGGCAGTGTTGAGATGCGCCCATTGCCACCAAGCCCTCCAGCTGCATGCAGTTTATGCTGGGCCATACAATGCAAGTACACCATTCATAAAAAAGTCACTAGTTTACATTACCTTGTACCAAAATGCAATGACATATCGCGATGTAAAGGGATGTTAATTTACCACATTTCATCAAGCCAGAATAGGAACTGATCTGCTGTCTTGATAATATTCAAACAAAATATTTGACTGGGAATTTAAATATTTACTATGGTTAATTTTTGTCCGACTATTTTCTGCCTGCTTGGAAATGGAAGTACTCCACTGGTATTTTCAGTTGAAAAAGCAGCAGCTTATACAAAATGATAGGGACTGTCTGATGTAAGTTATGAGTGCGAGGAAGAAAGGACAGTTTTGTAGCTAAGGTACCGGTCTGATGCTCAGGAGGTACTGGTTCAGTTCTCAGGTAACACATGCCCACCTGTATGATTTTGAGCAAGTCCCACTATGTTCTTTGGTTCCACATTTAGAGACAATTCCCTTGGTGTCCTCTCTATTTAGACTCTAGGTTTTCTGGGGTAGAAATTGTCTTTTATTTGAGTCTGTACAGTACCCAACACAACAGAGCCCTGATCTGGACTCAGACTACTAGAAGCTATTACAATATAAATACTCAGGAACAGTTTAAGCTCTGCTTGATGAGGAGGTGTGTATATTTGTCTGTCAGCTGTTGAGAGAGCAGAGCAGCTCCCTGCACATCTGCATTGTTCTGAGAAGAAACATCTGAAAGTCAAGCTCATAATTCTGCACAATAATCCAGCCTGACACCATCTGTTACCTTAGCTATGTTAACTAAGTCTCAACCGCAATACAGACCCAAAAAGCCAAATATCAGGTTACATGCAATGCTACCCCAATGACAGAGGGTGCAGACACAGTTCCTGTGTCAGGGATTCCAAAACTTGGAACTCACAGTCCAGATTATTTAAGATACTGGATAGTGACTCCAACCCCTTGCAAAAGGTTCCATGCAGAGACGGTATCCCTGGGGAAGGTCAAGTCACGTGTAATACAACTTCATTCAAAAACAAGGAGAGGGAAGGCTTTGGAATTGATTGCTCACCAGCACCACAGTGAGTACACTACATAACTTTATGAGCCATTCTTGCTGAACAGAGCCTGTACATATTGGCAGTAGTTACCAATAGTTAGGAATTAACCCTCAGTGAAAGAGGGGTAAATTAACATAGTCTAGCACCTACATAAGTAGAGGAAAAAATTTCACTTAATATCTGCCATCAGTTGTGCAGCTAAAAGGTGGCTGATAGCAGGTTAATCAAGTATTAGCTCAATGCTTCAATAAGACAGGAAAACTTAAAGGAAATGATATGGGAGCAATGGGGGATATTACGTAGAAAATGACAGGATATTGATATACGATGAGTGCATAAAGGAACACAAGTACAGAAGACAGACAAATATGTCTGAAACTAACACGGAATAATGGAACTACAAAGTAAATCCCAGGACAAAGTCTATTAACAGCCTATTAAAGTCTATTTACCCTACTGTGGGTAAAACATCCAGGTAGGCTGTAGACCAGACATTTTATAGGACTGTTAATGCTTGTTATGGTATGTGATTTGGACTACTGTGTTCACCCACAAAAGTACTCTAGAAGCAAAATTTCTTTTGAAAGGATTCTCTAACTTCCTCCAGTCTTTCAGTGTGAAACTTTTCAGGGTCTTTTCTATCCTTACTTGGCCAAGAATCAGGAGCTAACTGCACTGACACTCTAATTAATTGCACCACAATTAATTATACTTGGTTAAGAAGTGGAAGAAAACTGAGTCATTGGAAGCTCTTAATTACTGATTCATAAAGGGATTTGTGGGGATCATAAAGACAAGCTGACTGCCATATACAGCTCTTTTGTTTTGACTTAAGTTTATACAACTAGTGTAAATATTTATACTTGCCCCCCTCCCTGATGGGAATGGCAGAGCTGCTTTCAGTGCTCTACCTGGGTGTTCAACTCTGCAGTAACTTTCATAATTTTATTGGATTCAGAAACTTGACACAGCGTTCCTTAATTTCACTAATTCCTTTCTCTGTTCTGATCAAAAGCAAATTAAAACTATAACAGGAGTGTTTTCTCCCATGAAAGACAAACATGATGAGAATGCAAAAAGAACAGCTGTTAATTATAAACACTAAATAACATCAAGTCCACATTTGGGAAAGGAGCTGGCCTAACAGAGGGAAAAGTTAATCCAATAGTTCTCAACCTTTTTAGACTCAAGGCACCCTCAGAAAATGCCAGCTCTTAGCTCTTGCTCATTTTTTGACTATAGAAAAATAGTAGAGCAATTCTTCCATTGCAAAGAACTCAGACCACAACGAGTTGGACTGTTTTAGACACTATGGTTTCCTATTTGAAATCTCTGGGTTTATTTTGTGATTTGTATGGGTTTGTGCACACCTGACAGTGTTAATACTGAATGACAACCATAGCACTCTGGTTGAGAATCACTGGTTTTGTGAAATAATCACTCCTTTGCTGAAGTATTCTCTGTAATGTTATAGAAAGCCACTTCTCCATATATATGCAGAAAGAAGCAGTAATCAACTCTGCTTCAAGGCCCATACTCTCTGACGCATCCAGATTCTAATGGATACTGAGAAAGGGAAACATAATTTCACTTTATGTGTCTATATGGTGCATGTTCGTAGCCTTTGGCACTTACAGACAGCTCTAGGCTTTAGTGGGTGCTATTAATATTGCATGCTATTAATTCACCTGAATAAATTCCAGTGCATGGAGTTCACATGTGGCTGGGACTGCAGCACACTGAGCCAGGGCAGCGCAGCCCTGGTTGGCAGGGGGCCAGGGCATGGGGTAGGGTCAACCTGCCAGCTTGGGGCTGCTCTGACCTGCCTCAATGTGCTGTAGAGGGCCTGGTACAAGGATACTCCACTGTAGGACTATCCAGCAGGCAGCCCCTGACTATAGCATTCTTGTGCCTCAAACAGGCCCAGTCACTGTCTTCATGTGTTGTGTGGTACATTACATAACTCTGCCATAGGATAGTACTTTTGCAAGGCAGTACTATACTACAGTGGAGTTAATTAATTTACTTTGGCTTAAAAGCGCTGCATATGTAGATGGTGACGCTTTACTGTGGAGCTAATTAGTGAACTCCGTAGTGAAGCACACATGTACATGCCCCCCGTGTGGCCTGTGCTTGCCTACTGAGCATGCATAGTAGGGCTTTGCTACAGCAGGCAGCTGTGCAGAGAAACAGAATCAACTTGATATGCTCACAAGACTGGCCAAATCTTGAAATTTTAGTCCAGCCAAAATCACTGCATCTCCAGTGTTCCTATGGGTGATCCCCCTGAGCCGGTTCTACCCGCATACTCCTGTTCACATATGCCAGACTGGGATATGATGTGGTAAGGCCACTGCAGAGGCATTTCATATATTTGATTTCATAGACATTAGGGCTGGAAGGGACCTCGCAAGATGATCGGATCCAGCCCCCTGCTAAGAGGGCAGGAAGTCAGCAGGGGTCAAGTCATCCCAACAAGATAGGCTTCTAAGTGTTTTTTGAAAGTATGCAGAATAAGGGCTTGCACCAACTCTCTGGGGAGCCTATTCCAGGCCCTGGGGACTTGGACAGTAAAGATTATCCTTACATCCAGCCTAAAATGGTCTTCCAGGAGTTTGATCACTGGACCTTGTCTTCCCATGGGGTGCCCTGATGAACAGTCATTCTCCCAGTTCCTGATGCACACCCCTTATGTACTTATAGGCTGCCACCAACTCACCCCTGAGCGTACACTTTTACAGGCTGAAGAGTCCTATCTCTCTCAGCCATTCTTCATAAGGCCCGCTTTCTCGTCCTCTAATCATTCACATGGCTCTCCTCTGGATTCTCTCAAGATTCTCCACATTCTTTCTGAAGCGTGGAGCCCAGAACTGTTCACAGTATTCCAGCCATGGTCTCACCAAGGTCAAGTAAAGTGGAAGGATGACTTCCTGGGTCTTGCTTGAGATGCATTGGTAGATGCAAGCCAGAGTTTTGTTTGCTTTGCTGGCTGTGGAATCACATTGGTGGCTCATGTTCATCTTGTGGTCAATCACGAACCCCATGTCTCTTTTGGTCATGGTGCTGGTGAGTGTAGCACTCCCAAGCCTATAAGTGTGATGTGAGTTTTTTCTCCTAGGATGGAGTACTTTGCATTTCTCAGTGTTGAATGCCATCAGGTTTTGATCTGTTCACCTTGTAAGCCTGTTGAGGTTAGCCTGGATTGCCAGCCTATCCTCTAGAGTGACCAAACTTCCCCAGGGTTTGGTGTCGTTAGCAAACTTAGCCAGTCTGCTTCTGACACCAGAGTCCACATAGTTTATAAACATAGTGAAGAGTACAGGCCTGAGAATGGAGCCCTGGGGGACATCACTGGTCACCATGCGCCATGTTGGTTTGGTTCCATCAACTATCACTCTCTGGGTCTGTCCACAGAGTCAGTTCCCCAGCTATCATACCATGAAATTGTCAAGGCTGCAATTCCCAAATTTTTCCACAAGGACATCATGGGACACCAAATCAAAGGCTTTCTTGAAGTCCAAAAATACGATATCCACCTCTTCTCCTTTGTCCAGCTGATGCATCACCTGGTCATGGAAGGAAATGAGATTGGTCAGACAAGATCTACCCACAATGAAGCCACATTGGCTATCTCTCAGAATGTTACTTTCTATTGGCCTGTTGTTAATGGCTTCCTTGATGATTTTTCCAAGATCTTTCCAGGGATTGAGGTCAAACTGATTGGCCTGTATATCTTCCTTCTTCTCTTTCTTGAAGATAGGCACCACATTGGACCTCTTCCAATCTTCAGACACCTCGCCCAAGTGCCATGAGTGCCAAGAATATCCTTGCCATTGGCCATGCTATGATGCCAGTTAGTTCCTTTGGCACTTTTGGGTGCATTCTGTCCAGGCTGGCTTATTTGTGGATTTCCAGCCTCTCAAGGTGTTCCCTCACCAGATCAGCATCAATGATGGGTGCATGTTTGCCCTTCCCCTGGTGATCCTGCATCTTGTCAGGCAGGGAGATCCCATTGAGCTGATGGACAACTGATGCAAAGTAGTCATTAAGGAGATTGGCTTTTTCCTGGGTGTCAGTTATCAGATGCCCCACTTGGTTTAGTAAGGGTCCAATGTTACCCTTGTTATTTTCTAACTTCCTACATATCTGAAGAAGGACATTTTATTATCCTTGATTTGTGTGGCCAGTTTGAGCTCTTTTTCAGCCTTGGCTTTCCAAATTCGCTCCCTACAGATGCATGCCAGTGCTGAATATTCCTCCTTAGTGGTGTTTTCCTTCTTCCAGCCCTTATAAGCTTCTTTTTTTAGGTGCAGGATGTCTGTGAGTTCCCTACTGAGCCAAGGGGGTTGCCCAGCCCATTTGCTACTTTTTCTATGGGCTGAAATGGACTTCCCTTGTGCTTCAAGGATTGCATCCTTGAGGACCAACCACTCACCATGGACACTCCCTGTCATATTATGGCTTCTCAGGGCCTCAATAACTAGCCTCCTAAGCTTGCGAATGTCGACTTTCCTAAAGTCGAGGACTTTCGCATTGCTGATTAACTTGCCAGCTTTGTGGTGAATAGAGAAAGTGATGAACTCATGGTCACTGTCTCCCAGCTTCCCTTCGATTCTCAGGTTGCCCACTAGATCATCCTCTTTGGCCAGCACCAGGACCACCAGTGCCTTGCCCCTTGTCAGTCAGTACACTTCTTGAGACAAATAGAGCTCATCAATGCTTGTGAGGAAGCATTGCAGCCAATCGGATTTAGCTGAGTGCTCTTCCCATGAGATGTCAGGGTAGCTGAAGTTGCCCATGACAGCCATGAACTGACAGCGTGCAGCTTCAGCCAGTTCCCTGGGTAATTCGTGGTCAAGTTCTTGCTCTAGATTAGGAGGTCTATAGTAGACTTCTACTGTTATATCCCCTTCACCATGTTCCCCGCTTATTCTTACCCAGAGGGTCTCAAGTCACCCTCCTTGGTTGCCAGTTTCCACCTGTAGGGAAGTGTACTGTTCCTTCACGTAGGGAGCTACACCCCTGCCCTTCCTTGTAACAAGATCTCTCCTGTATAGAGTGTAGCCATCTATAACTCTATCAGTTATAGGTGGAATCCTACTGAATTTCCATTATCCCTATGAGATAGTAGTCATTTCTGTTTAGCAGAAGGGTCAGCTCCTCCTGTTTGTTGCCCAGGCTCCTAGCATATGTGTAAACGCAAGTGAGCCTGCCATTGGAGGCCATAGGCTTCCCTGCACTCCTAGAAGAGCCTCATCTCTGGGGTGGGGTAGGAGTGTGTTCCCTTGTACAGCCTGACCTATTGATTTGGTGGCTGATGCTTGGTGGGCTTGTACCAGTAGTTATGTGCCCATCCCCCAGGAAACTTAGTTTAAAGCCTGGTTAAGCAGGTCAGTCATTCTGTCTGAGAAGAGCTTCTTCCCCATGGAAGTGAGGTGGAGGCTGTCCCTTCCCAATAACTCACTGCCTTTCTCTCTGAAGTGCAGACTGTGGTCAATTGCCCATTGCCACTCAAGCATGCCAGAGGTAGGTAGAGAACTCTATAGCAGCGGTGGGTGGTATTTACTTTGAAGACATAGTGAGAGGACAAAGTGGAGGTGCCTACATTTTGTATAACAGCATATAAATTAGATCATTTGCCCAGGAAGTAGGAGACATGGGTTCAGTCTTGGACTTCTGGAGAGTTCCCTAACCAGCAGGCTAAGGGCTAAACCAGAAGTGGAGGAAGAAAGGAAATTCTTTACTTCTCTTTTTGAAGCTGTGGCACTGGGCAAGAAAAAATGCAAAATTAATAGGGCCAGAAGGAGAAGAGAGTATGACTCTATGGCCTAGTGCTTAGGGCATTCACTTGGAAGATCAGAGTTCAATGCTTATCCAACTTCTGCTTGAAAATCTACAATGGCAGAGATTCCATAACTTCCCTGTGTGGTCTATTCCATTGCCTCACTGTTTTAACAGTGAAGAAGTTTTTCTTGATGTCCAATCTAAACTTACTCTGCTGCGACTTACTCTGGTATTCATCCTGCCCTCTGCAGCAATGGAAAATTTTTCTTTGTGGTAGCACTTGAGGTCTTTGAAGACTGCTGTCATGTCCCCCCTTAATCACATTTTCCACAAGCTGAATATCTTTAGTTTCTTCAACCTCTCCTGGTATGATTTGCCTGACAAACCCTTTAACCCTTTTGTTGCCCACCTCTGGACCCTCTAACTTCTCTACATCCTTTTTTCAAAATATGGAGTCCAAAACTGCATGCAGTACTCTAGATGAAGCCTAATCAGTGCTGAATAAAAAGGCATTATCACCTCCCATGTCTTGCACATAATGCCCCTACACATGTAGCCAAAAACTGCATTTGCCTGGTGTGCAGCTGCATCACACTGCAGACTTATATTGGGTCTGTGATCCACCAAGACTCCCAGAACTTTCTCCACAGGGTTGCCATCCAGCCAGTTGTTACCCATTTTGGATTTGGAATTTTGATTATTTTCTTCACTTTGCATTTGTCAGTATTGAACTTCAGCCTGTTGGCTCCAGCCCACCTTTCCAATCTATCAAGATCCTACTGAATTGTGCTCCTGTCCTCCAGGGTGTTTATAGTCCTTCCCAGTTTTGTGTCACCTACAGATTTCCTCATCAAGCTTTCTATTCCAGGGTATAAATAATTGATAAACACATTATTTGCAGTGATTGAGCCAGTTCCCTATCCACTTTATAGAAATTTTATGTAGCCAACATTTCTCCATTTTGTTTCTGAGAAGGTAATGTGCAACTTGGTCACAAGCCTAACTGAAATCCAGACACACTATATCTACTGCATTCCCTTCATCCTCTCAGCTATTTATTTTGTCAGAGAAGGAGTTCAAGTTTGATTGGCATAATTTATTCTTAGCAAATCCATGCTTATGATAAGCTTTTCCTTTTCCAGATGCATGAAGATGGACTTCCTTATAATATGTTCCAGTAACTTCCTAGGTGTTGGAGTGAAGCTAACCTGTCTATAAATCACTGGATTGTCCTTTTTGCATTTTTTAAAAAGAGGGGCACTGTGTTGTCTCTTTTCCAGTTCTCTTTTACTTCACACAGCTTTGTAAATATGATTGCAAAGAGCTCTGGAATCTCCATTATCAGTTCTGGGGTCCATCCGGCCCTACTAGGTTTAATTCATGCAGACCCATCAAAACCTCTCTGATTGTCTTTTGTTATCTGAAACCTAAGCTTGAACCCTTCCTTATCCAAGTAAACCTTGTTAGCTGCCTGGCTGAAGCTTATTTTTGTGTGTGTAGACCAAGTCATTGGTTTCACTGCAGATTTCCATTACTGTTTTTGTGTTTTATATTACACATCCATAAAACACAGAAACATCTCATAGAGAAGACCATAGAGCTCCATAACCCTCCTCTTTGAGCTAAGCACCCTAACCAACAGACACAGCTTCAACACAGGAGTGGAGAGTGACCCCATTTCACCTAGCCTTTAGCCTGTGTGTCAGGGCACTCTCTGGAGAAACCAAGATGGTTTGAATGCCCTCTGACTGAGAAGGGCCTCAAGCCCAACTCTCATACCTCTGGGGAAAGTGCTCTAGCCACCAGGTTATTATACTGAAGGTTCGTACCACACCACCACATCTTCTAGGTTTTCAATGAAAAGTAAAAATGCTGCTCAGTTCTTTGAAATCAATATGATAGGCTTATACCCCCAGAAGAGTCCTGGTTGCATGTTACAGCTGAACTGACGCACAACTGGAATGAAGCACCTAAACTCTGCAGAAGAAAGGATTTCAAATATGTTCATGTGCTTAAAGTTTCCTATTGGCTAGTTCAGGTAGTCACTTCTTCAGTGTAATAGTTAGTTATTTAAGATCCCATAGAAGGGCACCTAAATCTCTCCATGCATTGCACAGAAAGATTTAAAGCTTGTCATAGGCTCCTAGATTACATATCAGAGGGTGGACTCCCAAAAGATAGATGCTACAGTTCCTAAGACCATAAAAAATCTAAGTCCTTCATTGGAGTTAACCTTAGGGTGATTTGTAGGAAAAGAATAAATCCAGGAAGGATGATATTGGCTAGGACTTGGTGAGCCTGAGTCATGTTTGGAGGACAGTAGGAATGCAAGTTTGCACAGAATTTTACCCAGACTCTGTCTTACCCAATGAAGTGATGTGAAGGTATGGCAGCCTATGAAGTATTTGCCATCCTGCCAAGCTGTCATCTCCAGGATTCCTGATTTAAGAGAATAGCTTTAAAGGGGTGCTGATTAGCTGAGATTGGTAACAGCTGCTCTCTGCTAAATTAGGAGGTGGAAAATGTGTAAGCCTGATAGCCTCAAGCCTCTTACATGCCATGGTAATAAAAAAACATGGACTCTTACAGAAAATGATCTTTACTAGCTTGAAATGACTATCTATGCCAGTCACACATTTGCTGCTGCTGCTTCACACCCATGCCAGCTATAATGTTGCTCATGAGAGAAGCTATCAATAGCAAGCAAGATTTCTTTCTAAACTTCTCCTCTTGGCTACTATAGGCTACTTAAGAAATTTCTTCAGTGGGTAGGCAAAGTGCCTTCCCTTCTCGCAGCTGTCTTTGGTAGCTTCTCATCCCTGCTATGTCTCCTTATGCAGAACAGTGCACTAGGAAATAGGGAGGAATAGGGGACTAACACTGCCACTGAGCAGTATTCAAGGCAGTAGCCATGTAGTCATAGAAATAGGAAAACAGAAATGACAAAGAAATTTAGAGGAAAGGCACACCAAGGGAGATAATAGTGAAGAGAGAAGGAGAGAGACTGAGCCCACAAGGAGAAGGAAAAGGAATATTAGGAGCAAACAAAGGAAGGAGAAACTTTTGTTTTTGGCTAACGTCAACAATGCTGTGCTTCATCCTACCTCTACCACTGAATTCTGCAAGAATTCAAGGAAAACTACACTGTGTTCCTGTACCTCAGTTTTAGCACTGTAGGACAGTAATAATAAAACACCTTCTTTCCAGGTAGACAATGTACTTGTATTCTTGGGAGGGCAGGTTTTTAAGTTATTAGAGACTGAGGGGTGGGAAGGGGGGATGAATCAGGGAAAAAAACCCTTATGCCTGCAAAAATATTATTCAAGGAGCAACTTAAATTTGAACAGCTATATAATGTAACTTCCACTGTGAGAAACAGAATAGTAGGTGTGTCTCCTCTCTCCTAGGCTGTAGAAACATGAATCAGAATTTAGGCTTGCTGAAATACAGAGCAAAAAGTAGGGCTGAGTAGCCACACAAATTTGTGCCACTACTATTTGTGGGCATGTACCCTGCTCATGTGGACCCGGCCACTTAGTTTGTATGCCCCCTGTTGTACTGGGAGCTGATTCCTTCATGTATCCTCTCTCCTACTCCACAAGCTCCTTTGCACATCCACACAAAGGCCAGCCACAATGGAAGGTATTGGCTCTTCTTTACCTCTATCTCCCCTGCTTGGTTTTCCCCTCAGGAAGGGAAGTGCTCTGTGGAATAGATGCATGACCACGATTTGAGAGAGCCAGAGTTAGGAACACGGTTGGGTCTTCTGCCCTAGAGGCAGTACTGAGTTGCTGGAATTGCCTTAACTTTGATAATTTTCTTTGACCAATAGTCACTGAATAATTACATTTTCACTTGAAATGTGTCCTGCTACCAGGGGAGACTTCACAGCCATCAGGTTTGGCTGATGGAAGATGAGATACTGTCATAAAGAAGAGTGACTGCCTACCTAATTGCTAGCTTCCTTGCTCCTTTCACTGGCAGCACTCAGGAAGTATATGTGGCAGAATTGGGCTCATAAACCTCTCCTTTTCTGTCAGTCAGGACTAAGGCTGCTCTCAGGAGCCTTCTTCTCCTTCTAAAAACTATACATGCTAATATATTTGTATTAAAATATATTTCATTCTGACTTGAAATCATGACCCTAGATTCTTGTATTTGTTTTCTTTGTGTCTGGGGCTGCAGAAACTTCTACTCAAATACTTATTTCAGTTTTTTTATATAACTTAATTTTCATTTCCATAAGCCTTCTTCCCTGTAGCCATATATAAAGACCTGCTGCATTTGCTTCTGCAAATATAGGACAAGCTCTTCTCCATTCATCACAGTCCTTGCTTTGTCATGATTTTAAACTGAAGAGGCATTGTTCAATAGTAGACATTACTTTTAGGACCCAATTCTCCCTTGGATCTTGATGAGTGAAAAAAAAGCCCCTAGCTTTTAGGAAAGCATTTGGTACAGTAATTCAAAAATGCTCACATGAAAAAAGCTATTCAAAAGGATTTGTATATCACATCAACATCTGGTCACAGGACCCTAACTAAAAGATCCTAATCAGAGAGGGTTCATGTCTCATTAAGTATCTGAAGGACTGCTGTTAGGTCTGTTCTTTGTTACAATCTTTTAATCATGCTACAGAATACAGATAATGAGGAGCATAGCAGCATTCACTGATGATACTATATGGAGAGATGCTGCAAGTACCAATGAGGGCTAGAGAATTGTAGAAAAATATCAAAGACATTAGAGATAGCAGCAAGAAAAAAACAGCAGGTGATTCAGATTGGAAAAAAATGGCAAAATCTTTCCCCTAACCAAACTGTTCAGTGAAAGAGGATTCATATAGATCAGTGATGCTGAAAACGACCTAATGATAACAGGGAAAGTGCACAGCAAATTGGAATTGAGAGCTTCTCATATGATATGGCAACACAAAAAAGAATCTGCAGAGTTCTGTGCTATACTTTCAGAGGATTCACATCACAAAGCATGCAACTATTATTCGTTCCAACAGACTCATTATTCGTTAATTGCCTCAATTAACTATGTATCAGAACTTCTCTTGTCCCATCTCCATCCATCTACCTTATCCCCAGATGCCTGGGGAAAGAGGCAATTTTTGTAACCAAGAGGTTCACTTGGGACCAGAAGGTTAATTTACGTAGCTTATGGCATACCAAAGGTAGAAGTGATCTTTACATTCAAGTGTGAAATCACAGAAATCATTAAGTAGATCATCAAATCCCAACCCCCGGCTCTGGGCTGCTGAGATCAAATAATCTTAGCAAGGTGTCTGTCTAGTCTCCTCTAGAAGACTTCCAAGGCTGGGGACCGCACCACCTCCTTGGGAAGTAGATACAAGGTTCTGGTCACCCTTACACTAAAGAAGTTCTTCCTTACAGCCAACCTGAAACCATCCTCTAACAGTTTATGGCCATTGCTCCATTTCCTCCCTTGAAGCACCCTAGTGCAGCCTTTCCCAACCTTTTTCACCTGGCACGAAAAATTACTTGGTCTCCCCAACCCCATGGCACACTAGCTGAGCGGGGCGGGGGGGTGGGCGCGCAGCAGGAGGGGTGGGTAGTAAGCGTCCAAATGCTACAGAGTCGGGGGGGGGGAAAGGAGGGGGATTGGGTACTGAGCAGCTGAATGCTGCAGAGCAGCATCTGAATCACTGGCTGGAGCCACCACCCCACACCCTACCAGTATGGCTGGCTGCCCACAGCAGCAGCAGGCAGGGGGCATGGCTCCAGCCCAAAATGCTGCAGCACACCTGGACATCCCACGGCACATCAGTTGGGAAGCACTGCCCTAGTGAACGTTTTTTCTCCCAACTCCTGATATTCACCCCTTACATACTTATAGACAGACACCAGGTCCCCCCTTAGCCTTGCTCTTCCCCAGGCTGAACATTCTCAGATCCTTTAGTCTTTCCTCATAAGGTCTGGGCGCTTAATCATTCTTGTGGCCTTTATCTAGACCCTTTCAAGATTCTCCATGTCTTTTTTGAAGTGCAGCACCCAAAACTGGACACAGTACTCCAGCTGGGGTCTCACCAGTGCTGAGTAGAGAGGAAGTATCATTTCCTTAGTCCTGCTCACAATGCATCAGCTAATGCATCCCAATATGCTACCAGCTCTGTTGACTACAGAGTCGCACTGGCAGTTCATGTTCATCCTATGATCAACCATAACCTTGAGATCCCTTTCAGCCATCGTGCTGGCCAGAGCATCTCCTAATCTATAGTCATCTCTGTTTACTCTTCCCCAGATGAAGCACTCTGCATTTATTCTTATATAACTGCATCCAGGTCCCGGTCTGCCCACCTTTCCAGCTTGTCCAAATCTGCTTGGATCTGCATCCTATCCCCTAGTGTGACCACTTTTTTCCATAACTTAGTATCATCAGCAAACTTAGCCAGCATGCTTTCTCTTCTAAATCACTGATAAAAATGTTGAGCAGCACAGGGCCAAGAACCAAACCCTGCAGGACACCACTGGCCACCTCCCACCAAGACCATACAGACCTGTCTCCTAATGCTCTCTGGGTTTTACTCCTTAGCCAATTCCCAACTCACCCGCTCATGGACTCTGCCAGCCCAAAATCCCCAGTTTGTTTTATAAGAGCATCATAGAAGACCATACTGAAGGCCTTTTTAAAATCCAAGTATATGACATCAACTGTATCTCCCATATCTAAGTTCATTACTTGTCACAGAAGGAGACGAGGTTGGTCAGATATGATTTGCCTGTAACAAAACTGGAAAGAAAGGGCCCTTCTGCTGATTGCAGCTATGGAATGACAGTTACCAGTAAGTCTCTACTGTGATCCAGTGGCTGCATAGTAACATAAACGTTTTTTCTTCCAGGGAGTTTTGAAGATGTTACCATTGCACTCCCATGACTCCCTAAGGATTATGGGGTAACTATTTACTGTGATGATTGGCACCACAATCATTTTTTGCTCTGCCTCTTCCATCAGCTCACTCATTTTGTCCTTTCCTAGCTGTCAAACTGAAAAATGGCTTCTAGTTAGTTTTAGCTGGATGGATTCATCATACACATCAGACCCCACCTCCGATAGGGATAACATTCCTGCCGTGATATGATAGCTCCTTTTTATACTTGCACAGATTCTGTTTCCAGGGCTGATTAATCCCTCTTCAACAGCCTCACTTCTTCAGCAACTGCTAAAAGTTGGTAAAGCACCCTGCGGGGGATAGCTGGTGTTTACTTATGAAAGAAAATCCTTTCTGCTGATTTGTATTATCCAAGCTGTGCACATAGCTCGCCTCCATGCCTGAACATGTATTTTTCTTTTCTATGGTTTCTTACACTTTCTTGGCAAGTATTTTTTTTCAGATTGGATTTGAAACTATTTGGATGTTATTTAGGTTGGAAAGCTAAGAAGTCAGAAGGTAGGAAACACCAGACTTAAAGTTGCTGATACATCCTTACTTTTTTCCTATTGTTTATGAATCCTGTACACTAAATGAGGAGGTAAGAAAAAAGCGTATGATCATGTAATTAAAGGTTGTATCATAAAATATTTGCATAAGGATACAAAATTAAGGTTGCTACACATTCCTCTATATGAAAATTCAATACATCCTGTCTCTTTCTATTCTTCGTGTTTCTTTCTGTTAAACACTATTCTCCTCCTGGTGTACACATAGGGAAAGAGTACAAGTGATTTGTTAGACAAGGAAGTTATCTTGTTCCTGGAGAAAGCAGCTAGGGCTTTAGTATCAGACTTATAATATGAAAGCAAGGAGGAAGGCCTACTGTACAAGTTGTTGCATGGACAACAACACAAGTCAGTGAAAGAACAAGCGATTAAGGTATAATTTAAAATACCAATACCAATTGTAAAAAATCAAAGTTACGCAATTAAATAGTGGCCTTGAATTTCAAAACTCTTTACAATTTTTTTTTGTCAGGACCCAGTAACATCCTTCAATGTAGACTTGACACAGCTCATATTTCAGTTTGGTTTATTAGTGCAATGGCTATTATGACACAGTCATGAATTAGCATACTCTGTCTAATATATATACCCCTTCATAAATATCTACTGTGATTTATTTTAGGGCTTTAGAGAATTTACAACGTAGTGCAGGGTAATTATTCCAAAACCAAATCTTGCCAGGTTGCCTGCTTGCTCCATTTGTCTTGGCAGTTTTCTATAAGGGAATCATTTGTTAAGAAGCCAGGCATTTCATATGAGATTTCTGAATGGCTATGTCGTCAGTTGCTGTAGCAGCCTCCCTCCTGTCTGTCCTATCAATTGTCTGAATGTTAGTACTGCATCCATTATACAGACTGGTATGTTCTGGATGGTCTTTTCAGGCATTTCTAAGAGCAGAATTCACTGAGGATGTATGACCTGTTTACTGGTACAAGTGGGGTCAGGTAGCATTCACTTTCACTTAAATTATAATAATTTACACACAAAATCACATCGTTTAGAGAACTCAGAATACACATCCTCCCAACAACTTAGAAGCATGGGAAGAAAAGGTTGAGAGACAGAGACAGTGAAAGACAGAGATTCTCACCATCTCTGCATCATGCACATCATCTACATGAGCAGTTTGTGCTGGGGTGTGTAACTGCAATCTGGCTTTATCCCTTGCCCCAAAGGAATTGTGCAATTCTGCACTTAGAAATCCTATTCAGACACCAAGATCCAAAACTTAGGCACAGGGAGGCTGAAACACTGACACTTTAAATCCATTTCTCTATCTCCTTATTTAACATCAATGGATCCCAAACACTATCCTTGCATAAAGCCTGTACCACAACCTCTGAAACCTCACGTTAAAATCCCAGTCTAGCAGCTACATAAGTCCTTAGCTCAGAGTACAATTTTCTACCAACCTTGCCCATGGGAATGAAACGCAAGTATAAAAAAGCATGCATGCTCTCATATCCTAAGAAAAGTTCCATTGGTTTGGCATCCTCCTGAAGCCAAGAAATGTAAGCTTTGATTAGCAGCCAGAAAAAAGTTAAAATAATTCAAGGGCCAAATTCTGTCCCACCTAAGAGGCATAGAGGCCTCCTGTGTATGGATGGGCGAGTGGGACGTGAGCCTGGGGCACAAAGCGGATGGGAAGAATACAATGTCTCACACTTCTGTCCCCGCCCCCTGTCCTCCCTACACTGGATGTTCACCTCCAGGTTTTGACTTCAGCTCCTGCTCCAGCGGCATGGACATACAGCCATGGTGGTAACACAACAGTGTGTGTAATAGTGACAGGCACCCTGGGAAAGGTAGTAGCAGATGTCTTTTTTTTGCCCCTGAAAAAGGGTTTTGCTCAATATGAGTATGAGTGGCAAAAACAATGAGGTGATATCTCTCCTCAGCAGCTGGAGACCCCAGCTGCTGTTCCTTCATTACCAGTGCTGCTCTCATCTCCTTGCTTTTGGAGCTTCTGGAGCCTCTGGAGCCAGAGGTGCTCTAAAGAGGCTGTAAGGAGATGGGGGAGGAAGAAGAAAGAACTGTCCAGGTCACGCTAATGGCTAGTTACACCTCTAGATAGCTGTATGTCATAGCCAACCCCGAGCAATAGGTAATGTGAAGTACCTGCTCATTTACTCCACACTCAGTAACCTGGTCAGTGACCAAGGACACAGGGGAATTGCTGGGCTCCAAGTCTGGCCTTAGATTCTGAGCAGACATAGTCCAGGGGTCACCGTAAACCCAAGAGAGATACCTATAAAGAAGAAAATCAAGACCCTCAGTTCTATGCTTCCCTTTTCTCTTTTGCTGCACTGCAGATGGAAGAGTCCTTCAGTGGCCCGGGCCCTTCCCTAACTGGCTGCTGCAAATGAAGCTTGGCATTTGGTCAAGGGAGTTTTTCCCTTTGGTCTTTTCTCTATGCTAGCTGATCTTGGATGATCACCAGGGATCCAGGTTTTCCGTTTGCTGTGGAAAATCATAGATTTTCTCCTTTAAATGAGAAAACCATGGCTTTTCCTCTTTAAAGGAGAAAGCCACAGGAAATTGCAGGTTTCCCCTTGCAGGCTGGCAGCCTTTTAGGCTGCAAGCAGCTGTTTGGGGGCTGGGGGAAAGTGAAGAGATGGCAGTTAGAGGTAGGGGGCATGTAGCTGGCCACTGTTTGTGCCTGCCGCTTTAAGACCTAAGCCAAGCAGCCAGCAGGTGCCTGATTGCAGCAGCCATTTTTAGATTCAGGGCTGCCTATATAAGCAGGGCATTTTGCTATTGGTAAGCCAGCTAGTAACATTGCCTGACTACGAGACTGCTTGTATCATTCTGGAGGTAAAGGCAGGAGCTGCAGGGGATGGAAAGGAGGCTCCTAGTCCTGGGCATGACCTAAAACTGCACCCTGCTGGGAGTGGGTGGCCTGGTGGAGCTCTCAGTGGCATGAGATACCCTAGGAAATGCTAGGCTAGTTACCACCCTGGTGTAAGGTGGGTCAGGGCACCTTAACCCCAGCTCCCATAACTGGGTGGGTCACCTGCTAGTAGGGTCCAGAGGGCAGACCCCAGAGAGAGACAGTGGGGCTAGAGGCTTAGAGACCTGATAATAGAGTAACCTTGATTGGTCAGTGCTGGAGCCAGGACCAGACTGGTCAAAATGGCCAGGGGCTAACTGCAAGGGACACCCAGATCTAGGAGAGCCTGGGGTTTCTAACTGGCCTTGGAGGTGAGGCCAGGGCCTGTATGGGCAAAGGTCCTGGGGGACCACACCTGAGAGGGGAAGTTGTTTCAGGGAGCTAGATAGTCTGAATGAAGGCAGGGTAGGCCACCTGAATGGAGGGATCTTAGAGAGGTCCTGACTGGAGGATTCTGGGGCCCAGTGTGGGGCCAGTGAGATTAATATCAGCGGATGCCTTCTGCGAGGCATGGGCTGCAGTGTAGGGAAGGTACGGAGTTGCAGATAGTGCCCCCTGGCATTTGGGCAATAAAATGGGCAGCCTCCTGCCTAATTAAGATCATTAATTAACAACAAGGCATGGCAGGTAAGAAGGTGGGAGGTTGGCCCAGAAACAGGTGGACGGGCCAAAGGCAGATCAGCCCTGAGGAGGCCCCGTTACAGGGCACCATGTACATGCACACACCCATGTGATCAGCATGCAAACAGGCGGGGTGATGGGAGCAGCCCTGGCAGCTGAAAGCAGGTAAGTCTATGGGAGATGGGGGATGGAGGGACAGGTCTTGAGGACTCTCTGGGGGATTGGGGGCGGGGAGGACAACTCGTGTGTGAGAGATGGGCATGTGTGGAGGGGGTGGCGAGTACCTGCTTGCACTGGCGGAAGATGTCCAGGAACTGGGGCTGTAGCAGGGCAGGGGGAGGCACCAGTCCCTCCAGCAGGGGAAGGAGGGGGGGACTTTCAGGAGTGACAGGAAGTGTAGCCGGGCTAGTGGCACCAAGGCCGGGGGCTACGTTAGCAGGGGCAGGCCAGCTGGGAGACGCTGCCTGGTGTGGTGTGGGAGCCCCAGCCCTAGGACGGGGTTGCCACAGGCTTCCCTTCCTCTCCAGCTCACGCTAGGGCTGGACTTTCTCTACCACCGCCTGCACATGTTGGGGCCACTGCAGCCATTATGGTCCAGCTCAAGTGGGACAGGGGCAGCTGGGGACCCCTTCTGGCAGGGTTGGTTAGGCAGGAGACTGTATGTTGGGAGTGACAGGCAGTGGCAGTGCTGGGGGACTGTGTTAAATTGGTATAGATGTGTTTCATTTTAATCATGGCGGGGGGGAATGCAGATTTAGGGGGTTTAAATCAGAGAATTTGGGACGTCTTTAAAATTGGAGAATTTGCAATTTTTTTAACAGAAAACCAAGCTCCCAAGTGATCATATCTCACCACCTAAGATACCAGGAAAGGCAACATTCCCCTGTGATTCCCCCACCTTGTATAATTGTGGGGGAATATGGAGCGACTGCCTTCACCAATCTGGAGGTCTGTACTGATAATCAGAGAAATTGATAAGGAGCACGTCTACATACGAAAAGAATTCAACTGAATAAACTCCAGCACAGTTCATGTTGGAGTTTATTGCTCCACGGCGTAGTGTTTACACATGTGGATGGGACCACAACACATTGAGCTGAGTTAGAGCAGCCCCGGCTGGCAGAGGGCCCTGGGGGTCAGCCTGCCAGCCCAGAGCTGCTCCGACTTGGCTCAGTGTGCTGCAGAGGTACTGAGTGGAGCAAAAAGTTGCTTCAGTTTGGAGCTAGCTCACATGCAGCACCTGCACTGAAGCATCCTCACGTCCCAGCCAGCCACGCCGGTGTCTATACGTGCACAGAACAGTACTTGTGTTGACAAGCACTAACTTATGGCAGGGTTTATTGGTTAACTGCAGCCTGTAGCTGCTGAGACTTTACTGGGCACGTCTTCATGAGATGCTATAGCATGGTAGCAATGAGCTACTGCACCATAGCTCATTGCTATGATTCTGTAGCGTCGCCAGACATGAACCATGATGGTGAGGCTACTACACAGTTACTTGTTACTACTGCACAATAATGTCTAAAAATAAGTGTGGCAACAGGACTGCACAGTAATGCTGGTTACTGTGAAGTCATGTCGTACTTGGTTAAGCAAGTACTAAATGCCTGCACAGTAACAACCGTGCAGTGCACCACACATGTAGATGCACCCACTGAGGAGCTAGTTGGGCAATGCCACAGTAAACCTATCATGTAGATGTGCCCAAAGATAAGCAAATGGAATCTTATGACTAAACTCCTCTTGGAACTGTCACCAGTGAAAAATATTAGGGATAGGGTTATCATCAAATTCATTAGTATATGATGATAGACGATCTCTGCCTTACAGTTCAGTTATGATTTTGCTTTAATCCAGTGACAAAAGTAGGTAAAAAGTAGACTGGAGTTCAGTGCTTCTTTGAGATGGTCTGTGGCATTGCCTCTCAGGTTAGGACCCTATTTGTCGCATCCATTTCCCATCCCTGTGTATCTTCAAGAGTATAACTAATTTCCTGTATTTCAGCTTGCATTTTCCCTTTATTTTCAGCAGTGACTGTTGCATGACAATGCCTCCCAGAACCTTCTGCTTCATAGATTTCCTTGTTATTTCAACAAATCAATCTTCTGGTTTTCTATCCTGTATCCAAACTATTGAGAGACTGTCGGCATGCTGACCAATTGGAGAACACGATTGTTCAGCGCGCAAATACAGCATCTGTTTTTATTGCTTAATGTATTATTCTTTTAATAGTTTGCATATCTCCCTTGTGTATTCAGAGTCTCTGCAGAGCTTGGTAACTAAATAAAGTTTTCACTGCTTTTCCTGAGCAGAGCCAGCTGACCTCAGGATGAGGAATCTTCTGGCAGAGCTGGCCTAGCTCTGGGACTAGAACTACAGTCTAGGTCCTAACTTCCTTGCAGAGATGAGCTAGAATCTTTCCTAAGCTCCTGCAGATCCTGTCTGGATCATAGAGAGAACCTCTCTTGATAATGATCCATACCATAAGCAGCTCTTATACTACATAAAAAGTTCTTTGCAGAAGTGGCTGTGCCTGAGTATCTCCACTTAACTGACAGCGTAACTAAGTTCTAAATTTGAAGCATTTTAGGGTGTGGTGGTCAGACTTTACCATGTTGGATAGCGGGGAAGACTTTAATTCTACAGCTACTGAAAATTTTCCAGTGTGACTGGAAGCAAGTAACGTAACATGCACCTTACCAGAAAGTGCAGGATTGTTTCCTATGTCATCAATGCTTTGATTCAAGCAATGGGCACCCTGCTGCTTCCTCTGAGACACTGCTCCCCGCATATAAAAGCGCTCCGCATGTGTGTTTACAGGTGTACTTGATGTAGGAGCAGGTTACTTGTGAGTATGCTACTCGTGACTAAGTTTTCCCAGGCAGGTACCGACCCATGCAGGGAAGCAGGAGCAGGTTTGCTGCTAATGGCAGCAAACTGCTCCTGCTTCATGGGGCCCTGCAATGCTCCCCGGCCACCACCATGGGGAGCTCTAGACTTCCTCTGGGTGCTAGCCCAGTGGCTGGCTGGGAGCACCAGACCAGGAGACAGCTGGCCCAGGCTGTGACATTGCACTCTGCCCTGGGGAGGGCTGCCTGCTGCCAGGGAAAGGACAGCATTCCTCCTGCCCCAACAGCAGGGAACTCTTAGCCCTGGCCCAATTGGGGCAGGATTTGGAAAGAGCTGCAGGGGAGGGGCAGGTCCCAGCCCCCTTCTCTGATCTTCTAGCTTGCTGCTAGCTGCCCCACTGCTGGATTGGGGCAGGGGGCTGGGACCTGTCCCACCCCTACAGTTCTTTCCAAGCCCCATGCCTCGATCCCCTGATTGGGGCATGGGGCTGAGACTTGCCCTTGACCTGCCCCAAACTTGTCCTTGACAGTTCTGAGCCCTTGTTCTGCAATTGCAGTGTGGGCACTGGAGAACCTGTTCCTCACCCAGCTCCACAATCATGACTGCCAATTCCCCCTGTGCAGTCAGGGGCACATGTAGACATGCTCACTATGTAAACTACATTACTGCACAGTAAAGCATCTCGTGTAAATGCACCCAGTATCAAGGAAATTTCTCATTCCCTTTTCTTGTTCTCATCTTGTTACTTTAAGTTCTATAACAAAGGTGGGCAAAATACGGCCCATGGGCAGCATCTGGCCCCCTCAAATGATTCTATCCAACCCAAGGCTGCCCTGGCTTTTGGCACCTCTCACCATTTTCCCTTCCCTGTGCCAGCTGGCTGAAGCAGCAGCTGCCACCCCCCTTCTCAGCTAACCCTATTCCACACCCTAGCCCACAATGTATGCTCCAAGGCCAGGACGTCAGCTCTTCTTGCCAGGCTTCTACCTTCCAAGACCATCTGTGTGCAGCCCTGACCCTTGTGGCCATTTGCAGACCAGACAGTTCAGCCACCAGTAAGAGCTGAAACTCAGGTATGGTTCTCACCACTGAGGGAGGGGGTGCAGGGGGAAGAGGGCCAGAAGCTGTGGGTTATCCAGGCCCTGCCAGGCCAGGTTGGGACCCAGTAGGGGCACGAGCACTGCTAACACAGTGCTGCTTTAGGACGTGTGGGTACAGCTGGCTCCTGCCCGTGGCTCCTGCCTGACCTGGCCATATGTTGGGGACTCAGGGTGGGTGAGAGGGTGCAGGGAGAGCTGTGGGGAGCTTGTGTGTGTGTGTCTGCATCTGCCTGTTTGCATGTCCCTGTCTGCATGTGTGCCTGCTGTACATGTGTCTACATGCATGTGTGCATGCAGCCCTCAACAGTTCAACAAAAGTGTTCCTCCAGCCCAAATAACTACCCACCCCTGCTCTACAACATCCTTTTAAGAGCTCCTTGCCTTCCTTCCTTAAGATTTATGCAGTATCAAAGTTGTCCCAGCATGCACAAAGAGTGTGTTTTCTCTCACACTGAAGACAACCCTAAGAATCTTTGAAAATAAGGCCTGAATAGATGAATTTATCCTTGGTGTTACTTTACTAACTACAGTATGACTGCATTAGGGACACATTTGTCAAACTCCATTGAATAAAGGTGTGTTGGAATTTTTCTGAAGTATTTTCCTTTGGAAAAAGCTAATATGTCCAAACTGAAACTGTCAATTCCAAAAGGTTGACTTAGGCAAATATGCTGTTTTGGGGGGGGAAAAGGAGGGGGGACCCCCCCCCAAACCCCTCCGCCAAAAAACAAACAAACCCTCAAAATGGTCAGAATGTCCCACTTTAATATTTATGAGGGGGTTATTTTTCATGTCAAGCGACTTTTTAAAAAGGTCAGTTAACTTACAATAAAATACAAAAAGGAAATTAAAGGTCAGACAAAAACCAAAACATTCTGATTAG
Organism: Caiman crocodilus; assembly: GCA_030014935.1. Lineage (NCBI taxonomy): Eukaryota > Metazoa > Chordata > Crocodylia > Alligatoridae > Caiman > Caiman crocodilus. Next base: position 5,509,413 of record JAGPOW010003310.1, read on the forward strand.
CAAGATGAAACATTTCAATTGATCCAACATTTTTTTTTTCTTTTTCAGTTTGCAAAAATTGTTGGGATGGAGCCTCAATGCCAGATGGGAAAGTTATTAAAAATTTCAAATATTCTTGTGGGATGGGGAAAATGATCTCCCACCTGATTTTTTATCCTTGACTACAGCAGGATTCACTGATCAACAGCCCCTGTTTATCAAAGTGGTGTTAAGCTTTGAGAACCCAGGTGACTGAAACATGAAGGCTATTAACTGCAACATCACCCCCACACACAGTCTTCATACCAATCCTGGAAGAGTAACACCGCTCCTGCATAAAATGTGACAGCTGTCTAACTGTAGCACTATTCAGCAATTTCAGGAAGTAAAGAAAATTACTATGTGCAATTGAAATGGCAGGGGGAAATTAGGGAGGTAAACTGTAATTACCCAAGTTGGATTTTGGCCCAATTATAAGAGTTACCATCTCTACTCTTAGACAACATTCATGAAAACTTAAAATGACGCATGGTCATGACTTTGGTGTTATGTCCCATCCAAATGACAGACACTCCATAGCAAGTCACCAAATTGGGGCATTGTTCCCAAAATAACTCAGAGAGAAGAGTGTCACTGCATTCTGCTTAGCTTGCAAAGATCAGGGAACTCTGAAAAGTAAGAACTAAATTCATTGCAGGAATTGGCAAGAGCAATTTCAGAGTAGACAATGAAACTACACTGGTTTATCCAAAAGGTGAATTTTCTCTGAATTGTTGGTTTTATGCCAATACTCATAATGAAAATAAACTATATATGATAGGTAAGCTAAATTAGTTACAAATAGGATGTTTCACAGTGCTTTTCCATGAAATGTCTTTCATTCCTGAAAATGAATCAGTGGGTATGTCTATACAAGACACTTTTCTATGCATTAGACTAATCTAATATGCAGTAAAGCATCACCATCTACACATGCACAGCAATTACTGTATTGTATATTAGTCTAATGCGCCCTTTTCTAGTACCTGTAGATACAGGCATGAATGACCAGTACCTCCTGAAACTGTGGGGGGACCACGGCAGTAAGTGGCAAGTGGGGACTGCCTGCAGATGCTAGCGTTAGTATCGGCGGGTGGAGACCACTCCCAGATGCCAGCATCATAGCAGCGAGCAGGAGCCACCCGCAGACACTGGCAGTGGTGTCAGTGACAAAGGGAGGTGGACGGTGAGTGGCAACCGCCCGCAGATGTAGCTTTGGTGGTGGCCAGTCTCAGCGGATTCATGTGTTTTCCCCCCCGCTGCCGCCCTGTCCCGTGTGCCTCCCCCCATGCGTCGCCTATGGATACAGGTACTAGAAATGGATACATTAATGTACCAAAATGCACATATAGATGATGACTGGGAGGAAATTGCTCCTGGTCAGCCTAGGCAGCAGGGGGCCACAGGAGGCAGGAAGAGCTGTCCCAGATTGGCAGGATGCTGCCTGCCAGCCACATGGAGATTGGGACCTATCCTGATCCTCACAGGGCAGGGAGAGGTGTTCTGGCTGCCAGACAGCTGCCTCCCAGCCATGTGGAGATCAGAACCCAATGTGTACAGGGCCGGAAGAGCTGTTCAGTGCCAGTCCCTACAGCTGGCACAGATCTCCCAGGCCCGTGCATATCAGGACCCATTCCAATGTGCAGGGGCCAGGAGACAGCTCCCCCCTGCACTGGGGCTTAGCTACATAGCAGTGGCCCCCTGTCAGCAACTACACTTGCATTACTGCACATTACCTAATGCACCATATATCTAGTACATATATGGGTCAGTACTAGCAAATGGTGCATTATACTAATTTAATGCACAGTAAGTCCAGAGCACATGTAGATTAGTCTAGTGTGCAGCAAAGTGTCTTGTGTAGATGTGCTGTGTGCCCATAAAATACTGAAAAAGCTCAAAAAATTTTACCTCCGTGTGAAAATTAAAGTCACTGGCCACTACTAGCCTTGGTTCTCTGCTGTGGTACAGAGGGGACTATTCTGGGCAAGGCACTGTGTTCTACCATTCCTTTATCACACATGCAGTGAATGAATTAGATTACAGCAGGTTTGAGGACAAGATACCATTAACTTTTTGGATTAAACAGACAATCTCCTTTAAATTGGACTGTACCAAGCTCCCAGCTAGAACTATACAAAAGCAGTGGCACCAAAGTCAGACATCTCAGCTATATCTGCATAGTCAAGAGTCCCTATTTTTTAGAATGTTATGGATGATTACTGATTAATTAACTAACAGCCTTCCATAAAACAGCATGGACTCAAGACCAGGATGGTACTGCAAAATAATGGGCTACTAGCTCAGCCTGATATAAGAGTCTTTTTTCACTCCTGCCCAAAACTGTAAGGATAGAAGACCCTAAAGGCTCAACCTCCTACTCCTGCTCTAGCCACTTGTTGCAGAAGAAACTATCCCACTGATGTTTACTCATTTTATCCAATGAATATATAGGATGCAAAAATGTCACTGGGCCAGAACTTAGGTCCCCAGTCCCTCCTGGGAAACATCTATGTCACTGAGCCATGTTCCCGCTATCTCATCCTCCTCCTTCTGGTCTCACATACAGTATCTTTGCCTTTTGGCTGCATAATGGAGGACTGGCGAGTGCTGTGTTCAATATCTAGTACATGGCCTGGTACTTACAGCACTTTGCTAGAAAGTGGGAGATGCAAATTCAAATCCTTGTAGGTGCACAGGGCCTACAATCTGAGTTTCCTATTTCCTTGGTAAGTGACCTAAACCCTAGAATAAAAGGCAGGAGGGCTTTGTTCTTTCTAGGAAATACATGCATATCAGAGACATTGACTGTGCAGTCATTACTGCATTTAGTACTTGTATAAACAAGTTACTGCACAGTAGTGTCACCGAACAGTTTTTTTCGTGATGTTGACTGTGCAGTAGCCCAAGACTACAGCACAGCAGTATTGCATCACAGTTTCTGCATACAGTGCTACTGCACAGTAATCAAATTGCCAAATGTTGCAATTACATGACCACACAAGGGCCACTTAGGTATACAAAGGTGAAATAAAATTTAACATTTAGTATTTCTGGGATGTAGCAAAGAATGCACAATACTACCTTCCCTTTTCGGTTATGAGGGCCACTTCCTTGGAGACTCTTCTCCTCCTAGAAAACAGTACTTTCTTCCCACTCCTCTTACCATCCAAGGAAGACAACCCTTTCTTCCCACTTGTCACCTAATCTGTGAGAAATGGGGTGCCACAAAATCACAGTCTTTAGTGAGACTGGGTGCATCTACACATGCAATTAATGTGAAGCTATAACCTCTGGAGTAGTTTGAGCCTGAGTAAACTACTCCCAGGCACAGCGCCTACACGTGCACCCAGGAGAGCAGCAATTTCAGCAGGGGCAGAGCAGGCCCATGCTGGCAGGAGATACAGAGGGTCAGTCCCAGGTTCTGGATGGTGGTGTCAGGCAGTGGAGGAGATCGCTGGAGCATAGGGTGCTGAAAGTGTGGAGATGTGTGGCTAGGCAGCAGGCAGGAGTCTGGTCCCTGATTGGCTGTGCTAACCAAGCACACTTTATACCCCTGGTCAGCATCTACATGTGTGTTTATAACTGCAGTAAATTACCCTGGCATAAGATAGCACTGTCTGTGACAGTAGTATCTTACATCAGTGTAAATTAGTTTACTGCTGCCTAATGCTGTTGCACGTGTAGATGGCGATGCTGTACAGCTAATTAGTCTACTCCACAGTAAAGTGCATGTGTAGACATGGGCATTGACACTTCCATGCCTGACCAGTATAACCTAATCACACAATTTCCTCAACTACTTTACTGCTTCCCCAGATTATTAACAAGTGTATTAAACAACATATGAACTATTATGGAATCTTATGCCACTGCTGTTAACCTTTAATCATAATGAAAACTGGCCATTTATTTCTATTTTTTGTATCTGCCTTTTGGCTAATTTCTGATCCATTAAAAGAGTTTTCTTCCTCCATGGTCCCTTTTTCCAGTTTCTTAAATAATTTCTTGTGAAGGAATTTTCTTAAAAGCTAAAAGTAAAAAGCATTCACTTTTCCCATTTTCTTACTGTCAGAATCTCAAAACAGAATAAGGATTTTTAATACTCTAACAGAAACTCAAGCCCAGTAAACACTCTCCTTACCTCCACCAGATGAGGTGTTGGATTGAATCCACACATGTTACAGACCTGCTGTCTACAGGTTGTACAGGTATTATAGTTGCAGGGTCCACCAGAGCCCACATTGATCTCTGCTTTGCACAGAGGGCACAAGACCCTTTCTTTCGGCACTTCCTTTGGCTTGAAGACTTGTTCTGCTTTTCCTTGCTTTGTAGCTGAAGCAGTCCCAGCCCTACCCTGTGCTCCAGGTGTAGCACCTGGGGCTTTAAGGCCAGCTTCCTTGCTGGCATCACTGAAGACAATTTTTGGAGGCACTTTGCCAGGGGACTGCTGACTTTGTGGGGTGGCCTCTGGCTGGACAGACATAAGTGTGCTTGCCTGGGTCAAGAGAGAAGCTCCAAGCCCAAAGAGCTTTCCAGTGAGTCCCTCCTGGGGTTGCTCTTGTGCTCCAGCACTGGGGGGTGGTGCTGAAGTTTTTGCTGGGGAGTCTCCCATACTTTTTTTCTGGTCAGAGGAAGGAGGTTTTGCTTGCTGATGCTGAGGTGGAGATCTCACCACTTCCTGAGGAGCAGCAGGTTTTGGCTGGCCTTGGCTGTGTTGTTCCCTCTGCACTGCAGCTGGGTGTGGTTTTGGTGCATCTGGCTGCAGTACACCAGCACTCTGCCTGGTGCCTGGCAGCACAGTTCCTGGTAGTTTCTCTTGTCCTGTCTTTACCTGGGGTTGAGGTTGGGGCTGTTTGGCTGGGGAATGGGATGGAGAAAGTGAAGGCGAGTGTAGCTGCTGCTGGCTTTTGGAGCGAGGTGCTGTGGTCATGTCCATCCCTAAAGCTCTCTGCATCTGGCAGTTCAAACATAACCATTCCTTCACCTAAAAGACAAAAAAAAATGTATAAGTGATGAATATGAGCCATGACCAAGGGCAGGGTTCACAGACCCAATAGTAACAGACATGTATAGAGTTCTGCATCTTCATAACCAAGTGAACCAAATGAACAAATGCTTTTTTTCAGAATGGAGTTTGGTAATAGTTAGGTTTCTTGTCCCTAGTACTTTTAGTGAAAGGTTGTCAGAGCGTTTGCTATTTGACAGACAAAAGCAGAGAAAACTTTCTGGAATGGATCTACTGCACATCAAAGAGAAGTTCCTAATTTTAATAGTCCTGATACTTTACCTCACTAACACAGATAGCTTTCCCTCTCTGGTTCATGGTTCAATATCCATATAGCACAACTTACTACGGATTCTGAAGGGCTGACAGCATTACATGACCTACATTATCTGTAAAGTTAAGGAACTTGATAGAAACCAAGGTTTCCTACCCTCTAGGACAAAGGAAGATTATATATAAACACTGTACTTCATGAAAAAAGAGCAAGGAACATTTTCTCCTACACATAACAAGTCATCTCTGCTGGGCAGATAAATTTTTCAGTCTAAAAGCAAACGTCCGATTTTCATTTCCTAAATGATGAATTCTGGATGCAAATGAAAAAATAAAAGCTCCTTGGCTAAGTGGTGATAAATGAATTTCTCTTGAGAGAAATTCCCTATGTCACACCAATGTCAGAATTAAGTTAATTAAAAAGGCTGTATGGGAGCTGCAAGCTTTTGATTGTGGGAATCCCCAGGATGCCATGTGGCTGTGCAAATATTAATATATAATACTGTTTGCAAGATAATCAGCTCTGCATGCATAGAGCTTTGCTAAAACAAGCGATTAGGGTGCCATACAGAAATACAGCATCCAAAAACAGGATCCATCTGAGCCATAAATGCCCACATTGTTAACTGGTAACCAAGGGCACATGCACAAATGTATGCAATGCAGCGCCAGGCACTTTTAAAAGCATTTGAGGCTGCATCACATGCATTTGTATAAATGGCAAAATGTGCATCAGTGCTGAGAAAATGGCAGCAGTGTGTTTTTGGACTAAAACACATCAAAGGTGGCTTAGTTTCAAAGTGCACCACCATTTTCTTAGCGCTGACACGCATTTCGCTGTTTATACAAATGCATGTGATGCAGCACTGGGTACATCATTTTGCATACTCTGCAGACTCATTTGAGTCTGTTCCAACGTGCTGGAAATCCAGCACGTCAAAGCAGGCAAAGGCATATGTATAAATGCCCCAAGAGACTGTTTTCTGGAAGATTAGTGCTTGTTTCTAGCACTAATTAGGGGTGCAGACAGAAGTGACAATTTTCACCAACTCCAGCACTTCTGTCTATACCCCTTGAATCAGGATGGGTCACTTAGTCTTAGCACATACAAAGGGCATACAGAGCTTGCTTTGCTCAACTAGAACAGGCAGCAGCTAATGTCAGTCATCAAAAAATTTGGAACCAAGTGACTAAAACAATATTTTGCTCACCAGTTATGTAGCTTTACCAGGGGAACAGAAAACAGTACTAAAATCTAATGTAGGTACAAAGTTAATTATGGAGCATTAACTCTACATAACTATCATGGTAATGATATTTTCATTACACATGGGATTTTTTCTCCTTTTAAAATCCTCAGGAAAAAGTATATTTTCAGGTCCAAATATTCATACTATTCAAGTAAAATGCACCACTAAGTTCTCAGCCTAAATAATATGTGCAAACTCATCTTGCCTTGTAGGCTAGATGAGGGGGCGCAGCCAGTCTGTGGGCTAGACTGGGCCCACAGACCAGCCCCATGTGCCAAATCCAGTGTGCACTGCCAGGCTAGTGTGGGTGGAACATGCAGCATGTTGCTTGCAGCACACATGCCAACTTCAACCCCACGCACAACATGCTCCACATGCCCCACACAGCACAGATGCCTAGGGATGGTCCAAGGTTTATGGCACACATGATGCCCATGCCAGAACAACCCTTCATGCTGGATCCAGCACGTGTAGCTAGATGCATACAAGGCTGGTCTGGCATAGGTGTCACATACAGCACATACCCTATACTGGCCAGGCATGCTGCATGCAACTTATGTGCTGTGTGCAGCCCATGACAGACAGGCTCCACATGCTACATGCAGTGCAGGGGGCCAGGGCCAGCACATTGCATGCAGAGCATGGGGCTGGTTTCAGGCCCACAGGCAGCACTCAGCAATAGATCTCCATGGGCTGTATCTAGCCCACACATCATATCATTGAAACTCTGATGTAAAATGCTTCTTTTTGTTGGTTACTGGATTTCTGACTGTTCTCTTATTACTGTGGAGTAGAAAGCACTGATCAAACTAATGTTTTGTATAGCCATTAATTCACGTTACCTTGTATTTTATCTGTTTTCTTTGGATATTCTCTCCACCTCTGAATATATTTTTTACTGGGATTTCCCAAACTTCAGCATAATACAGCTCTCAATAACACTATGAGAGCTTTTAGTCTCCTGCTGTGCCCAGAGCCAAGGTTTTCACTGAGCTGTGTGCTGTGATGCACACATTTCGTCAGAGATGTTCTAGTAAGTGTGGAATCCATCAATGTGTATGAGTAATCCATATTGTTTCTTGTATTTACGTAAATGTTATTTCTTTTACTTAGCTTTTTTACAACATTCTCCCTTCCTTATGGTACTCTCTACATTTAAATTATGTTATTTTTGCATTCTCTGTCAGATCAGACCAGGTCAGGTCTGTTACCATTATAACAGTACACGGTACTGTAGGACGGTACTTGCTGCTGTCAACTCTGAGAGCTGAGCTGCAGGAAATAGCCTAGCAACCTTTATGATGCCAACAGCTTTGGGCAGAGGAGCAACCTAGAGGGGGATACTAGTCCTTATACCTGGTGGAAGAAATGCCACCAAAAGGTGGCTACCGTGGTAGGGTGGACTGGACTCTCCAGCCTTGGTTGGCAACCAGTCTAGGAGTAGAGTCCCTAGTACTGGCTTCTGCCTTTCTTTTGATATCAACCAGCTAAGCCAAGAATGGGACACTGATATATAGGCAACTCAAATGTCTCCATATCAACTGTCATTGCAGCCAAAACTGAATGGAGAGAATATTCCATCTTTGCTACCTGAATAGGCACAACACAGAAGGAGGCAGTCACAGGTTATAAGCTCAACTCGACTGGCAAAGAGTAGAGCACCATGGGTCACCTACATTAGTGGGAGGAATCAAGTATGTTCCACTGGTCAGCTACTGCCCGCCTTAGATAGGTACTTGGCTGGGGTCCTGTGACCCCAGCACTCATTCCTGCCATTGGCGGGGGGTCAGACTAGATGCCCTGCTCTAGGCCCCTTCTGACCCTAGATACTATGATACTATGAACCTGGGCAGTCCCCAGCAAATAAGGTGCTGGCCCACCATGGTCTGCCTGCCTCATTTGGTGTGTGGGCTAGATCAAAACTCAAAAAACAGACAGCAAATCAAGTACTAGGCAACAAGGAAAGAAACTTTAAAACCTTCCAGCAGGGAAGCTGGAATATCAGGACCATGTTTTACCAATTTACCAATGATGGATAGTGTCCAGAACCCCACACTGATAGTTGACAAAACAATGTTAACATTGCAGCTGTGCAGGAGACAAGATTGGCCAACTCAGGCTTCATTCATGAGGCCAACTACATCTTTTTTCTGGGAAGGGACAAATGCAGAAGATACTCACCTACATGCAGTCAGATTTGTGGTCTGCAACAGGCTGGTCAAAACCATTGAGACCCCCACTGAAACATAGGATTACATCACCTCACTCCAACTAAAATCAACTGACGGTTTTGTTAACATCATTAGTGCCTATGTGCCACCTTTACATGCAAGTTTACATGACAAAGATAACTTCTACAATGCTCTAACCAAATCACTGAACACCTACCACCAAATGAAAGGATTCTCCTCTTGGGGGACTTCAGTGCTTGAGTAGGTGCAGATCACAACTCTTGGCCAACTGCCTGGGATATCATGGGATCAGGCAGAGGCCACCTGAGCAGGGTGTGGGGCCCGGGGCAAATCAGCCTGTGTGGAGCCTCGCCCCTGGACACAAGGAAGCCAGTGGCGGATTCGGCAGTGAGGGGGAGGCGGGATGTGTGTGTGCCAAGTGGCTTTTCATGCCAGATGGTGGGGGGGGGGCGGGCAGTGCCAAACAGCTGGATTTGAAGCCAGTGGCAGCAATTCTGCGCTGAGCCAGTGACCCGGCTCCATGGGGCCCCCCAAAGCACAGGGCCTGGGGAGGTTGCCCTGATTTGCCCCCCTCTAGGTACAGCGCTGGGATCAAGAAAATGAATGAAAATGCCTATGTCTTCTCAAACTCTGCATCTTAAGCCTGTGTATCACTAACATCTATGTTGCAGGCAATGAGAATCAAAAAGTATACTGGAGACACCCACAATCTGGCCACTGACATCAATTAGACCTCATGATCACCAGAAGGAAAAACCTGCCCAGCATGCTACACGCCTGCACTTACCACAGTACAGATTATGACACAGATCACTCCATTATTGTGAGCAAAATAAAAGTGATACCAAGGAAGCTGCATAGAGCCAAGCACAAGAGTCAATGAAGAGTTAACTATGTCTACAAAAGCAACAACTGCAAATACTGAAAGAACTTGGAGTGGACTAAAGCAGTCATCCTGGAAACAGTCACAGAAGTATTTAGGAAAAAGAAATTGTCAAATAAAGACTAGTTTGAGGCACGCTTAGAAGAGATGCTACCACTTTTTGAGCCTACCTCAAGGAAACACAACCAGAATCCAGCAGCAAGTTCCAAGGCTAAGATGAAGCATGCCAGGGCAATGGTATAGAAAACAGCCAGAAGCTGCACAAACCTGCACTGGACTGACCTATGTCAGGAGATACAGTTTGCCTCAGATATAGGAAATCTGTGAGTTATGTATGATGGCCTGAAGAAAGCCCTTGGCTCAACTGTCACTAAAGTCATCCCCCTTAAGTCTTCAGATGGCAAAGTAAAAATCACTGACAAGAACAAGCAGGTGTCACACTGGATCGAACATTACTTAGAGCTTTATTCCCATAAAACATACATTTCAGAAGAGGCACTGGATCAGCTTCCACCTCTAAGTGCACTGGCAGAGCTAAACAAAGAACCTACAGCTGAAGAACGTAGCAAGACCATAGGATCTCTAGCAAGCAAAAAAAAAAAAGCATGGGAAAATGGCATCTCAGATGAGGCCCCAAAGTGCAGAAAGGCTAGCCTGCTAGCACATCTTTATCAACTCCTAGTGTGCTGCTGGAAGGAAGGCCAACTGCCCCAGAACAAGGCATACAAGGGTGACTGCAACAACTATAGGGGCCTCTCTCTCTTCAGCATCATAGGCAAGGATTTTGCCAGAGTCATGCTTGCAACAACTTGCTGACTGCATCTACTGGGAATCACAGTGTGGATTTAGAGCAGGGAGATCAACAGTAGACATGAGAGGGCATATAATGGCATAAATAATATTTGCAGAGTTATGGTGTGGGAGAGGAGTTATTTAAGAACAATATTGACACAAGAACAAGCAGGTACAAATTGACCATAAACAAACTGAAACTGGAAAGTAGAAGGTGTTTAGTGATTACAGGGGTCAAGTTCTGGAATGGGCTTCCACGCAGAACCAGAAGCACTTCAAACTGACAAGCTTATGCAAGGGACAGTACAACTACAACAGGCAGGAGTGTTCCTGGATCAATAATTGGAGCATGTGATATGTGAGGTCAAGCTTTTGCAACCACCACATTAAGGTTAAAAAGTGACTATCTCCACCCCTCGCTGCTAATTGTTTCTACAATTTCTAAAGTTCTCACAGCTGAGGGGCATCATGAGCAAAACTGATTGAAGGGATAAATTCAAGCAGAAAAATATGAATGAAATCTAGAATTTATAAGTATGCCAAAAAGCAAGAAAAAGGATGATGATGACTAAAAGTGCATCCTAGTTCAATGACAAAGGGAAAGCAAATAAAAACAAAGGGCGCTAAATAAAATTGTTTATATATATATAAAATTGTATATATATATAAATAAAACAATTAGAAAAAAGCATAGAGACATAGGCAGCAGAAATGGGGGGTGAGTAACTGGGCTCAGCCCCCCCAAATGCAGGGAGCAGCAGGTATGGCTGGAGGGCAGCCCAGCTGCAGGCTGCTGTAGCAGAGGAGAGGGGTGAGCATACCTGTGCACCCAAGGTCGCAGCTGGTTCAGCAGACAGGTAAGTTTCTTTCTTTACCTGGGCTTGGGGAGGGGAAGGGGGCAGATCGAGACCCCCATAGTGCAGGAAGCAGTGGAGTAGAGGAAGGGGTGAATCATTCACCCCTGCCTCTGCCCCACTCCTTGCTGCACTGTGGGGATTATCCTATGACCCAGCCCAGCTAGGGCCCCATTTACAGGGAATGGGGCCCTGGCTGGGCCAGCTCTAGCCCAGCAGGTCCTCCAGAGGCACAGAACCAGGGAGCCAAGGTGAGGACACATGCTCCCCTGATCTTTGCATGGGGCAAGGGTGGGATGCAGCTGTGAATTGGGCTCTGCCTGCTCCCTGCCTCCCTGCCGCTGCTTTGAAAGCGGGGTGGCACAGAGCAGTGCCATGCGAGTCCCATGGCAGCAGCAAGGCTCACAGTGCTGCTCCACTTCCAAAGCAGCGGCAGCAAGGTGCGGAGGCTGGGAGCAGGCAGAGCCCAGCTCGCAGCTGCAGCCCCGCCTTGTCCCGTGCAAGGATTGGGGGAGCACGTGCCTCTGGAATAGCTGCTGGGCTCCAGTTGTCCCACAACTCAGCCCAGGCCAGGTCATGGTGCAATCAGAGCCCAGTGGCTCATCCAGGAGTGCAACACAGGGGAGCCAATTGGGGGGAAAAGATTCCCCACCTTTCCCAGCTCCACCACAATGCATGCAGCTGTGAGAGCCACCTGCCCATGCCCCTGAAGGAGCTGCTGGCCTAAGTACAGCCCCACTCCCCAGCTTTCCAAGGCCCTTCCCCTGCCCCTTTCCCCACAGACTTTCCAGGGGGGCACATATGCGTGCATGCACTCAGCCTCCACCATTTTTTTTCTCGCCCCACCTGTGGAGAGTAATAAATCTAAGTTAAAAGTTATGAATTGTATAACATTGTTAAGGAATAGGAAGAAAGAGGAGAGAATCCAAGGCATAACAGAGAAGGGCTAAGAACATGTAGAAGTCCTTTTAGTATATTAGACAAAAGAAATTCTAGCAATGGTGTGGGCTTATTACTGAATGGAAATGGTAAAATTAATAGTGACACTGACAATGCAAAAGTGTTCAATAAATATTTCTGTTCTGTATTTGTTGGAAGCAAACATATACTGTATCAGATGAGGAGGATAAAGTACTCTCTAATACATCTGTAATCAAGGGAAGGGGTAGCAAACATGTAAATGGGGAGTAAACATTGCCCAACTTGAACCCAAAACTCCTAAAAGAAATGCTTAAGAAATCTGTCGCACTGATATCCAATTAATATATCCTGACATACTGAGGAAACATCATAAGACTAGTTAAGCGCTGATGCTGTGCCAATATTTTAAAAAGACAAGGGGAATGGCCTGGTTGACTACAGGGAAGTTAGCTAGGCATTAGCCCTGGGTAAAATAATGGAAAAGCTGCTATGGGACACAAATGATGAAGAATTAAAAGATAGGAATATATTTCAGTTAACATGGTTTTGGGGAAGATGGGCCACATCAAACAAACATAATTTCACTTTTTAAGCTTTTAAGTTTGATAAAGGTAAGCTTGCTAAGGATTGTGTAAAGTTCTTTACACACCTACTGTGTAGATGTAGTATACTTAAACATTTGTAAGGCACTTGATTTAGTGTTGTACAGTATCATGATTAAAATAACACTATGCTATATCAATAGCACATAGGCTAATTGGATAAAAACTGGCTAATAAAAATAACCTATAATGTAATTGCCAATGGGAATCATCGGTGAATAAATGTTTCTGATGTGGTTCTTCAGGGATTAGTAGTCAGCCTAACAGCATTTCGTATTTTATCAATGATTTGGAAGTAAATATAAAATTGCTGCTGATAAAATTTGCACAACAAAAATTGGTAGAGTAGAAAATGAGGAGGAAGAGAGATTTACAGAGAGGTATTTGGGTATCATAATAATCTGTGCCTATTAAAACAAAAATGTGTCTTAATGCAGATAATCCTCCCCCAACAGCCCCCTGGTCTGGTTTGAGATATGGGGCTGTCCAGGGCTGGGGATAATCAGATGATCATCAACCCTGGTGGATTTGAAGGGCTTCATCCTGTTAGCTCAAGCCCAGCTTCCCAGTCTTTTAAGATTCTTCTGAATTGCACTCCTGTCCTCCAACATCTCTGCAGTTCTTCTCAGTTTCATGTAGTCTACACACTTGCCCAAAAAGCTTTCTTGCTTCCAAATCATTAATAAACAGAGCTGGGCCCAGAACAGATCCCAGTGGGACTCCACTGAAAACGTCCTGCCATTCTGACATGAATCTATTTACAATTACCTTTTACTTGTGACTATTGAGTCAGTTGTCTATCTACTTTATAGTAGTGCTATCTAGCCCACATTTTTCTTTGTTCCTAGTGAGGCAAAAGTTTTCAGTGTGCTGCTGTTCATCCCTTTTTTCCATTTAGCAAAAGCAATGGACTTGTGCTTCATCTCCAAAAGAAGTCAAGAAGACCTAGGCAGTACCTGACCTCCAGTGTGGTGGCTGGAGTACTATGTCGGCAAACAAGAAAGACACAATTTCAAGCCCCTTCTGGGTGACTGCACAAGCCACTCAGCTCTTGGGACTAAAACATGGAAGAGTCTTCTTCATGCTCCATTTTGTTTTCAGAACTCAGGTTCTCATGCATATAGTTGCCTACACCCACAGGGTTGTGTGTCCAGGAAACAGAATTCCTCCATGCTCCAAGGTGCCAAAAATGCCACTTACATGACTAAAAACTAATACTAAGATGACCAAAGGAATACAGAATTCAACTCTAGATGTATAAATAGGGGAGTAGTGTGTAGGACTAGGGAGGTGATTTTGCCTTTGTTTACAATATTGGTGAGATCTGTCCAGAATATTTAGATATCACATATCTGGGACCACATTTTAACAAGTAGGTTTAAAAACTGGATGGGGGTAGAAAGAGGCATAAAAAATTGCTCTAGGACATGACAAAATACTGTAAATGAGAGAATTAATTCAATCTGTTGAATTTATCAAAAAAAAGTCTGACAAGTGATTTGATTATAATGTTTGAGTTTCTAATGGAAAAAATACCAGCAACTAAAAGAGAAGGACATCTAGAGGAGAAGGGCATAACAAGAACCAATGGCTGGAACAGGGGTTGGTAATGTTTTTGGTCAGAGTGCCAAAAAAACTGCAACATCTACCTGTAAGATATTGGCTTGCCTGGCAAACAAAATGAGGACTTATAGACAATGTGAGGATATCTGTGGAAGAATGGTTTGAGCAAATAAATCACCACGTAAACCTTTGGGGCTTTCTGTATAATACAGCATGATTCGCTAATGAAGAAACTTTGAAAAAGCACTGTAAGGACCGTATGTCAGCACCATATGTCAGCACTTCATTGTGTGCTGACATACGGAGAGAGCTCTGATATAACAGTATCAACCTCTGAGGAACTTGGCTTCTCCGCACTCTACTTCCAATGGACTATAGTGCTCCTCAAGAAGTTCTACAATTTATTTACAACAATGAACTTCATGCCAATTTCCCAAACAGATGGATAGCACTCAGGATCCTGTTAATCATGCCTGTATTGGTGGCGAGCAGCAAACAGAGCTTCTCAGAGTTGAAGCTCATAAAAACATATACGTGATCGACCATGGGAGACAACAGGTTATCTTTGCTGGCCATCCTGTCTATTGACAAGGTTGTGACACAAAATATAAACCTGTCACAAGCAATATCAGAGTTTGTGGCAGCAAAAGCATGCAAAGTCTTCTTCTGAGTTTTGGCATCTTGGTAAACAAAATGTTTATTTGTTATTGTTATTTATTAGGTTAGCATTTAATTTAATGTTTAGTTTATTTGTCATAGCTACAATTTTTATGACATATCATTTGTTATTTGAATAAAACTAAATTTAATTTAATAGAATTTTATGTCATTTCTCTTTTGTATTTTTTTTACTAAATTATAAAAAAAATTTTGAGATTACAACTTTATTTCTGAAATGAGGGGAGAAGGGCAGGGGCAAAATACACGTTTGCCCAGGGCACCATTTTCCTTAATGCCAGCTTTGGAAACATTTAACTGATAATGACTTGACCAGTTCCAGAAACTGCCTGCCTTCTTACAGAGGGAGGAAGATCTCCCACCTCCTTGCATGCTGATGGAGAATATTATGGTGATACTAGTGAACTGTAGGGCTGTACAAAGCTTTGGTAGCCAATTTGATTTGGAGGAGATTCGGCTCGATTTGGCAGCCAAATCTCCAAATCCGAATTGAACTGGGAAACCCATTAAGGGCCTGAATCGATTTGGATGCTTCCAAATCAATTTGCAAAAGATTTGGAAAGATTTGGAAGACTGCAGAAAACAGAAACTGAAAAGAGGGAGGAGGAAGGGGAGACTGCTCCAATATTAGCATCTGTAGCTAGCCAGTGACTGTGATCTTTCCCTGAGTTCCCTTCTAATCACAGTACTCTGGGGGAGGGACACAGAAACAACATATAAGGCTGTGTGTGAAGTGATCTGTAACTTTTGTGAGATATCTCTCTTGGAACAGCAGTGTCTGAAAGGTTCTTTCTTGCTATTTAGTCTCTTGGTAGCTAGCTAGTCTCTCTTCTTCTGTGTTTTCCCTGATGGTGTGTCATCACTGTGCACTGCAGGAAAGCACAACATATATGACAGACACATACACATTTTGCAGTACACCAAGCATTATGAAGCATGCTGGAAAGGCAGGTACCAGGTCTTCTGGCAGGGTAGGGAAAGGGGATAGAGGGAGAGCTGCAAGTTCTACCCCCCTCGCCCCCAACATAGATGCACCCTCTTTTCTGGCAATCATGAGTTTTCTGCTGCTAGTGGGAGCAAGGAGGTAGGAGCAGTGTCTGCACCTGCACCACCTCCAGTAACACCAGTAATAACCATCAGCACACCAGCATGACAGTCTCCACTCCAATTTCAGTTCCCAGTGTGAGCCTTCCAGTGCCAGAGGAGGAGCTGGATCTGGAGGTAGTGGAGCTGAGTGCTATAGCTAAGGAAATTCAGAGGAAGGAAAGGAAATCTGAATTTATGCTCCACACCCCTCAAAGTTTCCCTAGAGGCAGGTCTCTTTTGGAAGGCACTTCAGAGGAGGTTGTGGGGGCAGCTGGCTCAGCTCCTCCTGTTGCTGTGTCTCTGCCTGCTGAAGAGGAGGATAAGGCAGGATCCCCACCTTCAACCCAGAAGCAGGTGGGTAGTGTAGTGTGGGATCATTCTGAGGTGGCAGATGATCCCAGGTATGCTACCTGCTAGCACTGCTGAAAGCAGAACAGCTGGGGCAAGGACAAGAAACACTTCACCACCATGGCAATGCTGCAGCATCTCAGGAGGCAGTACTTCCTTGATCCTCCTCAGCCTGGCACCAGTTGGAGTATGCCCAAAAAGACCCCCCCCTCTCATTCTAAAACCCCAAAAAGCAGATGCAGGCCACCCTGAACCATGCGGGGAAGGCAGAAGAAAAGGGGGCACATTCCCAAGGTGAGTTAGTTTACCCAGAGCACTGGGGAGATGCTTGCTCTGGATGGCCAGCCCTTCTCCTTTATTGAGTGGCCAGGGTTCAGGCAGCTCATAGCCCCATCCTACCAAGTGCCTGCACACACCCCCAGGATGGTGGTGCACTCCCTGTATGTGGCATGCAGGGAGTATTTGAGGGAGAAGCTGCGGAAGGCAGGACTGTAGGTAGCTTTCACTTCACCTCAGACATCTGGAGCAGTTGGGATGGAGATTGTACCTACCTCTCCCTCCCAGGGCACTGGTAAGATCAGTCAGGGTGTCGGTGGGTTCTCCTTGAAGCGGAGGTGATGGATGAGTCCCATATGGCAAGGGAGATCATAGTGGCTATAAACCGCATGGTGCAGGGGTGGTCCATTGGGCAGGTGAGCTCACCTGTGGGTTCCTAGTCACCAACAATGGAGCCATTATGGTCAAGGCAGTTCGCGACACCAACTTGGTTGGCATCCACTGTGTGGCACACAAGTTCTACCTCATAGTCAGGGGTGCCTTGGAAAGGGACACATTTCTCACAAGAAAACTATTCTTTCTCCAATCTCTTGGTCCTGATCCTCAAAGGGAATTTACAAAACACTTTTCACAGATGACCCTATGAACTTCCCCCCACCTGTCTCTCACCCCCTGATGTCTCAGTTTACATTTTCACTGACTGGTTTTCTTGCATGCAGACCAGCCTCTGGCTTCTCTACTATTCATTCCATCCAGGAAGATTGCATACACCAAGTGCAGATGCTTCCTCAGCCTGACAAAGGGTTTTGAAACCCAAAAGCTTGCTAAGATATATTTCTCTAACTATTCAGTTGGTCTAATAAAAGATATCAGATTGACCCAAAGAACCTTGTTGGCCTGTGTCCGTAGACCAACACAGCTACAACCTACACTCCTTAATACACACAAGTGATAATGTTTTTTTTCAACAGTTTGAGGAGCTCTTTCACAGAAACCCCTGCACCTATCTCCTTGAAACTTGGCAGGCTTCATGCCCACAGAAGGGGCTACCATCCCTGCTGTCTTCATCAGAATCTGCAAAAAACTGACAAAAGTTAGAGGTATTTTAGTGTTTCCCCATTACAGTCTGTGGCTGAATCTCCGAATCTGATTCAGCTGAATTGAATAGGGACAGTGACTCAAATCACCAAATCAAATCACTGTCCCTCTGAATCAGTCAAACCTGAATCCGAATCAAATCCTTGCTACTTTGCACAGGCCTAGTGAATTTCTCATCAAGAATGGCTGGGAGGGGGGAAGCTTATACACGGCAGCCGCCACCCACTGCCCTGTGCTGCCGCCACTCCACAACCGGGTGTGCACTACCCCTCCCTGCTCCATGTCCAGCACTGCACCATCCTCACCCCCATCACATTCTTGATGCACCACAGCTGGGGCCACGTCCTGCCAGGAGCCATGCCCCCCCCCCAAGAGTGTTACAGACAGACAGACAATACCATTTATATAGAGAGAATTATTCATTATAATCTAAACATGATGTCTCTTTATATAATCTTAGAATGCCTGTCATGCTTTGTGTATCACCTTGATCTGCAGAATGTTAAGATGCAGCTTTGCTTTCTCAGGAGACTAGGGACCTTGTAACTCAAAGTCATTAATGTGCACACCAAAATATAGTAGGGAAACATCTGTCATGATGCTGGGAATCAGGAAGTGGTAGCCAGACATACAGCATTTCTTCTTTAAAGGTGTTATGTGGCACTAGCAGGAAGCAAGGGATCAGTGTAACTGGAACTGGGGTTGTTATCAGAGTCAAGAGTTTGATGAAGACCTCTATAAGTGGTGCTGATGGATCCAGGACCAGAGAAAGTTCTCAGATTGGAGGTAGAGCTCATGGGAGCTACAGATCTGTGATCAGTGCTGACAGCAAGAAATGCAAGGGATTTCAAGTTCAGACTGGATGGCTAGATCACTTGGTTCCATAAATCAAGATGATACCACTGAAGATGTCAGATTATGATAAGGAAGGTGTCAAGTTTGAGAGGCAAGACAGGGTGGCAGAAGGCTGCTGAGATGCACCAATTTTGAGCATAACAGAAGACACCAATACTGAAGCTTTTGGTGTCAGTTGTAACAAGCAGCCTAGAGGCTCCTGTCACTTTAAGAAGAGAGAATTCTGTAGTTAGGACCCAGGGCAGCTGAACAGAGGTTAGCTGTGAGAAGACAGGCAGTCAGAAATCCCTGCTTCTGAGGCAGGGAGCTGCATTAAAGAAAAGAAGAACACCTACCTTTAGTCAGTCTCAATACCACTGCATAGAACAGACTGGCTATTGGAGAGGTGGCAGCCAGGAGACCAACTGGGTATTAGGGGATTGGCTGCTAGCAAATCAGCAGGCTGCAAGCTGCAGGCTGCTGAGCTAACCCCTAGCTGAGAAAGTAGGCAGGCCACCAATCACAGGCAGGGAACATCTATGGGGAGCTGCAGGGTCACATTACTGGACAAGGCAAGGCTTAGGAGACATAAAGCAGTACATGAGAGCATGCAGGACAGTCTGGCCCTGCAAGCTGCAGGGGAAGGTGCTCCTGGAAGAAATGCTATGAAGGAATGCCTGGCTGACCACTGAGCTACCTTTGAGCTACCAGTAAGGCTCTGAGGGCTTGCAGGGGCAGGGGATGTAGCCTGGAGCAGGAGAAGCTTTGTGTATACAGGTAGCGAGCTGGAGTTTATGTGCAGATGCAGTGTGGGGACAGTCTGAGTTACAGCCAAGGGACTTACGTTTTTGCTATACTGTTTGACTGGTGGCTTGGGTTTGGAATAGCATGTAGGTGGGATCCCAGTCGTGCCTGAAGGGCATGTGACTGTCTTGAGTTCAGCTAGGGGAAGGCCTAGAAATAATGAGAGTAGTAGAGACAGGGCCAGGGACCCAGTGCCCAAGCAAGGTGTCAGTATCTGGGACCTGTAGCCTGAGAGGGGTGAGATCAGCCCAAAAGGGCAGAGACCAAGGTCTGGGGCCCAGAAGGACAAATCTTGGGGCCAGATGCCCAGAGCAAGAGATACAAGGGCCAGAGGCCCCAAGACAGTGTTGACTGACAGGGCTAAAACCAAAAGGGATGAACATGAACCGGTGGGCCAGGGCTGAAACCTTTTAGACAGACAAAAGGAAGGCTGAAGTTGCAAGAGCTGTGGCCTCTACATGAGACAGAACGGTATCAAGTGAGACATGGGTACAGCTGCAGGGAAGGTTGGAGGCCATGAATAGCCTATAATGTAATGGGTGCCCCGGAGCACATACGGGCCAGGAGTACCCATCTAGGAAAGGACTGCATTTTGTCTAGGGGGGACCTGGCAGGGGAAACACTGACAAAGGTAGAACAAAGGTATATTCTAGGACTGTTGGGTAGCTTCTCTTTGAAAAATTAAGAATTACATGAAGGCGTGGCAGATGAGTGTAAAGGGAGGGTACCTACAGCTAGTGCTGGCTAGTAGCTTCTGGGCCATCAGGGGCATCACAGCTGCCCTTGGGGCCCAGTCCCACTGTTACACAATTTAGAAATCAATGCCAGAATGTTGGATTTGTGATGAGAAATGATGTAGGCAAAGCTGGAGAGTGCCTACGTGCTTGTCCTTGTGATTCCCGGGCTCTGCACAAGTGAAGTCTTTGAAGCTGAATTCTAGTGCCAGGTCACTAGTGCTGGGATACTACCAAGCTTCACTGCAGTGTATGCAGGGCTGCAGAAAGGATGATATAGTAAAAAAAGATCAAGGAATCCCAGGATACAAAATGATGATGGGAATAAAGGAGAATTAAAAGTTCTTGTTCAGATACATGGGCAGTTGAAAAAAAACAAAACAAGGGCAGCACTGGACCTCTGCTGAACCAAATGAGGCAGCTGACAACTGACTCCCAGGAAAAAAATTAATCTCCTCAATGACTGATTACATTGCATCAGTTTTCCACCAGCCCAAGGGAATAACCCTGCCTGACAGGACTCAGGATCACCAGGGTAAGGGTGATCAGATGCCTATAACAGGCAAAGATCTTGTGAGGGAATACCTTAAGAAGCTGGACATCCAGAAGTCAGCTGACCCAAATAGAATGCACCCAAGAGCGCTAAAAAAGTTGGCTGGCATCATAGTACAATGAATGGCGAGGATATTTGAGAACTCGTGGTGCTCAGGAGAGGTTCCTGAAGATTGGAAGAGGGCCAATGTGGTGCCTATCTTCAAGAAAGGAAGGAAGGAAGATCCAGGGAACTACAGGCCAATCAGTTTGACCTCAATCCCTCAAAACATCTTGGAAAAAATTACCAAAAAAATCTATCAACAACAGGCTAACTGAAGGCAACATTCTGAGAGATAGCCAACATGGCCTCATTGTGGGTAGGTCTTGTCTGACCAATCTCATTTCCTCCTATGATCGGATGATGCAACACCTGGACAAGGGAGAAGGGGTTGATGCCATTTATTTGGATTTCAAAAAAGCCTTTGACTTGGTCTCCCACGATGTCCTCATGGTAAAATTGGGAAACTGAGGCCTCAACAACCTTATGATCTGATGGCTGGGGAACTGGCTCCATGGTCAGATCCAGAGAGTGATAGTCAATAGAACTGAGTCAATGTGGCGCATGGTGACCAATGGCATCCCCTGGGGCTCAGTACTTGAACCAGTACTCTTTAATATTCATAAATAATGTGGATTCGGGTGTCAGAAGTGGACGGGCTAAATTCACAGATGACACCAAATTATGGGGAAGTGCAGTCACGTTGAAGGATAGGCTGGTGATTCAGGCCAACCTGGACAGGCTCACAAGGTGGGCAGATCAAAACCTGATGACATTCAATACAGAGAAATGTAAGGTGCTCCACCTCGGGAGAAAGAACCCACATCATACTTATAGGCTCGGCAGCGCTACACTCATTAGCTCTACAACTGAAAGAGACTTGGGGGTCATGACTGACCACAGGATGAACATAAGCCACCAATTCAATGTCGCAGCTGGCAAAACAAATAAAACTCTGGCTTGTATCTACCAATACATCTCAAGCAACACCTAAGTCATCCTCCCACTTTGCTCGGCCTTGGTGAGGCTGCTGCTGGAGTACTGCATCCAATTCTGGGTTGCACACTTCAGAAAAGATGTGGAGAAGCTTGAGAGAGTCTAGAGGAGAGCCACATGCATGACTAGTGTGTGGTGGGCCAGTTGGGGGCGCTCCTGCGTTAAGGCGCCCACCTCGCTGCACCCGAGTCTAAGGCTCTGGACTCAATTCTGGCTCTGCGCACCTCGGAAAACACAGGCCTGATCGTCCAATGGGTACTGGATCCAATACAGGCACTTGGGGCACTTTCCCAAGCCAGGGGCTTAATAGGAAAGCCTCCTTTAGTCCACAGATGTAAGGGGCCTCCTAGGCATAATCTAGACCCACCCCACAATAAGTCTCCTACACCGGTCACAATGAAGAACTTTACTGATTTCAGGGGGTAGGGTGAAAACAGGGTAAAAGGTAGAGCAGTATCATAGAAATATCAGAGGAATCCCATAGAGCAAACCAGTGTGGCTTTTTGATCTCACATCTGAGTTACTGTAAGCTAAATATCTAGTCTAATCTCAAGTAGCTTACTCACACGCATCATCCAGAGGTGGCTGGAGTTTTCCTCTGGAGGCAGGTCACTCTTGGAGAATGAGGTTGTGAGGACAGAACCAGTTTCAGATTCACCTGGATGACCGCATGACTAATGGCTGCCTTCTTCCTGGCCTGGGCCTTTTTATCCCCTCTCTGACCTCAGCAGCCCGGTCCAATCAAAGTTGCCAGTGCTGGCCTAAGCTAACCAATCTAAAAAAGCATCACTGGCTACCTGGGCCGGTAAGCGGGGCTTCCCCCCCCCCAGGTGACCAGAGCATCCACCTCTGAGGCACCAGGCTTTTGTCATGTAGACAAGGGAGGGAGATCCCCACCCTGAGGAATTCAACACCAGCCTCTCACGCTGGCAGAGACAGTTCTCTGGAGAGGGGCACAGATGGTGGCATTTGTGCCACATAGTGGTCAAGAGAGCAAGCCTTATGAGGAGAGGCTGACAGGCATGGGACTCTTCAGCCTGGAGAAGAGGAGGTTCAGGGGGGACTTCGTGGCAGCCTATAAGTATATAAGGGGTGTGCATCAGGAACTGGAAGAATCTCTGATCACCAGGGCACCCCAAGGGAAGACAAGGTCTAATGGTCACAAACTGATGGAAAATCGTTTTAGACTGGACATAAGGAAAAACTTAAGGCTCTGGCCGAGCCTCCAGAGTCTGGAACAGACTCCCTCCCCCCAGAAATGGTGCAAGCACCTACTTCAAATACCTTCAAGAAACATTTGGATGCTTATTTAGCTGGGGTCATCTGACCCAGCTGACTTCCTGCCCTCTGAGCAAGGGGCTGGACCCAATGATCTCACCAAGTCCCTTCCAGTCCTAATGTCTATGAAATCTATAAAATCCATGAAACCTTCCTGGCCAGGGAAGTAAACATTTTACAGACAGAAACTTTCTAGGAATATGAGAATCCTTAAACAGTAGATGTGTAGGTTGTAGCCGTGTTGGTCTAAGGACATAGGCAAACAAGGTTCTTTGGGTGAATCTGATACCTTTTATTAGACCAACTTAAATAGTTGGAAAACAATTATTAAGCAAGCTTTCGGGTTCAAAAACCCTTTGTGAGGCTAGGAAGTTTCAGCAGTTTGTGTGTGCTCTTCCTGGATGGAATGAAAAGTAAAGAAGCCAGGCTAGGCTGGTATGCATACAAGACAGGTAGTCATCCCCCTTCTCCCCGCCAGCTGTCTCTCGCCCATTGACTCCTTAATCTACATCTTCACTGACTACCTGTCTTGTATGCATACCAGCCCAGCCTGGCTTCTTTACTTTTCATTTCATCCAGGAAGAGCACACACCAACTGCTGAAACTTCCTTAGCCTGACGAAGGGTTTTTGAACCCGAAACTTTGCTTAATAATTGCCTTCCAACTATTTAAGTTGGTCTAATAAAAAATACCAGATTCATCCAAAGAACTCTGTCTCTCTTAAAGAGTAGAGGCATTTAATGTGCCTAGCTGTGGCAACCATGTTTCAGACTCTAGAAACCTTTGCTTCTGGGTGTATCTTCATCTCTGCGTCCTGGCTCCTGTATCAGGACATCTCTAATTTACTGAAAGTGAAGGGATAACTACACACCCCTTTCAAGCCTGCAGGGACGTCACACAAGGCTGTCCCCTCTACAGAAGGCTCTACATGTTGGCCACTGAGCCACTGCTTCATATGCTTCAGTGTTTTAACAAAGTAGCCATCCAATCTGCCTTGGCCCTAGTCATCAGCTCTTCAATCAAAGTGACAGCTTATGCCACTGATGTGAATGTTTTTTGTGAGCAGCAAGGGCAACATTCAGTTGCTGATGCACTGTCAGCCTGTTTACGTGTGCCTTCAACTAGGCCAAAAACTACATGCTGCTGCTGGGCACCTGGCCTGATTCTCAGTCCCCAGACCTGCCTGAAGGCCTGTCTTGGTGCTATGATGGCTTCAAAGCCTAGGATATTTTCCTATGCCTGCCAGTCTGCTTATCTCAGAACTAGAAAGACCTCACTGTTGCTACCCTGAAGGATCACTTCTGAGAGTGATAAGCACTCCCCAATAGTAGCTGCATTGGTACTCCCTTTATTTATGCTGCTGCTTGGCATCCCAGCCACAGACAGAGACACAAGTGGTAGGCCTGGTACCCTGCTATCTTTTATCTTGAACAAAAGTTGAAGCATCTGCTTTGAGAACCTTGAGAGCACATGGACAGTTAAGGCCTCCATCCTCATCTTCACTGCCCACCCACCCCATGATAACCTGGAGGCAGTGCCAACCATCAGTAGTAACAAAGCATGCCTATCCAGTCTGCTGCACCCTGTACAAGCCAACCATTGCCAAATGTCTTGCAACTTCCAGAAGCATCTGCTGCAAAGGACCCTGTCTGCTAGTGATTTGTCCAGCACTTACACCTGGCAATATGTACTCTGCCTCTTCTGTGGGGAGTGTAGGAAATGTTCTTCCATACTTTCCTTGACTGTCCACTCTTCCCCTGAACTTTGAATTCTCCAAGACAGTATACATTTTCTTTGTCCCATAACAGGCAGCCAAAGGGAAAGTAATTTGCTTGCCCAGTTCCTGCTCGGTCAGTCCCAAATGGTGATCCTGAAGAGCTGCAGGAACCTTTAACAACAGCCTCCACCTTTTCTGGTTCATTTTCTGGATACATCTCTCTTTTGAGTTTGGGTAACTCAACCTACAACGTAATACAGACACTCAAGAGACACTCTATATGGCTATTCCTAAAAGTCTGAGTGAATGAATGAGTGGGAGGGGGAAGGAGGTTCAATCTCTGATTATAATGGAAGTTTGATTGATAAATGCTTTCATGCCCAGCCCCTTGTGAGTGTTGTACTTTTATCTTTTGTTTTTAATGTTTTTGTAATAACGGCCAAAAAGTCTTTCTTTCTTTTTTAATCTTAAATCTAAAACTAAATCTTCATGTTAACTAGACCAGGCGTTTTGGAAGTATGACGGTATGGACATAGAACAATTACTTGTAAGGTAAAACAAAGGAGGTTTGCTATGTTTTAACTGCTCCACAGTAGCTGTGTTTATCTTCTCACCCAGTGGTACGTGGAACCTAAACTACAATAAATTACTCCTTTCACTGAGGTCTATGCTGCCATGGGTTAGCCTCCACTTACTATGTGAAAGACAGGGAAGATTGGCACCTTAGAAACTAATTCATTCAGAAAGGTATATGCTCTTGTAGGCAACAACTTAGTACCTTTGGGCCAGTTCTGGTAATAACGTACAGTGTTAGCAGCAAAGTTGGAATGTCATCTCTTCACAGGCTTGCCAATACAGCTCACTTTCACTTTTGGAAAAGTTTTAATGCTTTTATCTCAAAAATACAAGGGCGTAGCATAAAGATGATAATGGCTACTAATTTAATAGTAACTTATTCTTTAACATACTTTATTCACTTGAATCACAATCTAGGTGGGTATGCACTTAGCACATCTGGGATTGGATTTTTTCAGCCAGCAGCATCTGTTGTGACTGTCCATACATCTTGTTCACCTTTGAACCTTCACCTGGGATGAAAAGGGTGGAACTACTCAAATCTGTATTTAGTTCTTTTACCAATACAGAATTCCCATGGCTAACAAACTCTGCACTGGGCAGAGAGGGAGTAGAAATAGGATGGCCACGGGATTCGTAAGCACAACATCTTGAAGAATCATCATTATTGTAATTACTGTAATCTTTTTCTTTGTGTACAGAGATTCCACTCAAGTGACTAGCAAGCAACTCTCTCTCTACTGGTGGCTATCAGAATTCCTGTTTAAATAAGGACTGCTAAATCGTGCAACAGGTTTGAAAGTTGAAACGAAAGAACAGTTTGCAAAGCTTCAAATAGAAACCTTGCAGTCAAGGAGACTGACCAGGCTCTAGCAGAACATGATTTGCTATGAATGATATAAATAATTTATTCAGTTGATAATAAATTCTAAAGCACTCTGACACCAATTACAACAGACTTTGTGTTAGAATAGCATGCCCTCCGGATTTATTGTCAAAGAAATGAATGGTCTTGAACAGTGGTTTTGTCCTACTAAAGTAATGCAACATAGCTCTCAAAACCTCCTAAATCCACACTTTAATCTCTGCGGGGGATGAGCATGGTCTCATACAGAACACTAGTAAGTGAATAAACCGATTTAAGTGAAAGTTTAAGATCCCTTCAAGCAGTATTTTATGATAAGAATAAAAAGTAACTCCAACTTTAGGAAAGACAGGTAAGGTAGTTTTATCATCTTTGCCTAAATTTTGTTCTCTGAAACTAAAGGCTATATTTACCAAGAAGGCCATCTTAATAGAAAAATGATAAAAAGAACAAGACGTGGGACAGCCACATTAAGCATGAGCGAGGGGGAAAATCATTAGGTGAAAAAATGTGTTACTCTTTCAAAATTGTTTGTTGTCGGGTGGCAAAATTATACTACAGTGTAACAGAGAATATTAAGCAGATACTTCTCATCAGTGAATCTTAATGAAAGCAGTTGAGAGATCTGAATGCTACAGAGATAACAGGTAATCTAGGATGACAGGACCAAGTGAGATCACAGGGTGAAAACGATAGTTAAAACAACCATACTGGAACTGTTTTCACTTGGCACTCTCAATAATCCTTACAGAAAACTCCTAGCTCTGAATGAGAATCTTTTATATAATCAGCAGAGTAACATTCACCTTCCGAGCTCAGCCACCTGCTATACAGTATATAAGAGATGGGTCCAGGTAAAGAATCTGGCTTTGATCCCACTTTTTGATATCTGAAGTTGAATCCTACTGCCTAGGGTCAGATATATTCTGTGCTAATACAGCCGGAGAACACCTTGTCTTTTGGTAATGTGAGACATTACCATTTTGATATGGACAACATTGTTAACAGGATGGTAGGAATCAGGGGGCATAGTTGTTACTGCGCAGTCATTTAGTACTTGCTTTAGCAAATACTAAATGGCAAAGCAGTAACGCAGTTACTGCACAGTCCTGGCAGCACACGGGTCATTTCCAGCACTACTGCACATTAATGTTGGCATCACAGTTCATGCCTGCAGACACTTTGTCACCATTGCAAGGAGCTACATCACTGTAGCTTGTTGCTATTGTGACGTAGTCTCTTGTATAGATGTGCCCAGAGTAAACCTTGTTATTGGTGGCAGAATTTGTCAGTTTGGTATTGGTGTTACTGCAGTATGGAAAATGCTTGTACAAAGATAGAAGAAGCAGTGATTGCAGTACCACAGTCAGTAGCATAACTATTGTCGTAGTTGTCTGGTCAGATTTAGAAGGCAGAGTCAGTACTCTGCAGAGTCAGAAGATGAGTGGTATGCTCTCACTTTGCTTTACTAGCACGCATGGTATTGATCAGTGCCAGGATACAGTTTCAAAGCAGCTTCCTGTGCACACACAACTGCATGTATGCATTCTGCCTTCCTCTAAAGCAGTGGTGCTTAACATTTCTTTTTTTTGCTTCACAAGCCAGAAGTACCCAATCCAGTGTGGGGGCCAGATGCAGCCAGGTCCCAATCCCTATCCAGCCATTTGTGGGGAGAGGCATGGCTTGGCCCTGATCCAGCCATGCAGAGTGGAGAGGGAATTTGGCAGCGGGGGAGTGGTATCCGTATTAATTGCCACTGCTCCCCCCATGGGGAGCCCCATGAGCCAGAGGCTGGGGCATCAGTACCCCTTTGCTAAAGTACTGTGTGCTGGCAACAGACAGAGGTGGCAGTTTGCCTCGGGGTGTACTGGTGTTCTTAAGAACCTAAGCTGTCTCATGTGCTTATCTGGTTGCCAAATCTGGGACAAGAAATAATTTTTCCTGAAGTCAGTCTCACATGGACCACGTTCTTTTAGCTTTTCTCTATAGTAGACGTCATTGTCCTCTTCCTAAAATAATTTGAACATGAGTCTCATTAACTGCCTACAACTGGAGTGGCCAAGGCATTTTCTTGTATCCTTGTCACCCTGCTCTTCGTCTGTGGCCATTACAGGGTTTTCTTAAAGAATGTTTGAGGTTGTGGCATGAAACATTTGGCGAGCCCCTTGATTCCTGGCAAATGCAAGGGACTGGATTCCAAAGTTTGGGAGGCCCCTTCCAATCCTATGTCCCTTGTAACGCAGGAGTGATTTTGCAAGTAACTAGGGCACTGGCCAAATGATGTTTTTGTAAGTTCGGGAGTTTCTTTCCACCAAAGAGTATCAAAATCAGACTTCCCCCTCATGGACAGATCTAGCAAAAATATAATTTTAAACAAATATTTCTAATCTTTAGTATTGTTTTTATTGTTGCTTAGATTGATATTCTGCCCTAGGCAGAAAGGCTCAGAGTGGCTCAGAATAACAAACAAAAAACCCAGAAGATAAGAAACCACACACTCCCTAATCAACATGCAAATGCATAAATCACCCCGTCCCCCCACAAATGCAACATTAAATTAAGAAAACAATAACCGAGAAACAACCAAAAGTCCTCACCAAAGAGCAACTGCAAAGGGTTCGCTCCCTCAACTCCAGTGGCTAAGATGGTGCCTGTGCTGTGCTCTGACCCTCCTGCAGAGGGAACAATGGTAGGAGTTCTTTAGCCCAGAAAGGCCTGACCACTCTGTAAAGCCACAGGTTGGTTAGGTCCTTCTTGCATTTGGGTGGCCAAGATTCTGTTCAGCCTCTACCAGAAGGGAGATGGAGTGATGGTACAATAGTGTCTCATGGCAAAAACCATGACAAGACACTACTGTGCACTAGTATTTGGCTACTGTGCAGTAACATCACAAAGGGGTGTTTGCCAGCACTACAGTCACTCAGATTACTGTATACTTATTTAGTACTTGCTTATACAACTACTAAATAAATGTGCGGTAACCACTGCGCAATAGCATCTCATGTATATGTGCCTTAGGAGTGTAAAAGGAGTTATAGTTTCATAGATTTCATAGACATTAGGGCTGGAAGGGACCTTGGAAGATCATTGAGTCCAGCCCCCTGCCCAAAGGACAGGAAGTCAGCTGGGCTCATAGGATCCCAGCAAGATAAGCATCCAGTTTGCTCTTGAAGGTGTTCAATGTAGGCGCTTGAACCACCTCCGGTGGCAGGCTGTTCCAGACA
>JAGPOW010003310.1:5538974-5598575 GCA_030014935.1 Caiman crocodilus
CCCCTGGGGGGCTCCTTCCTTGCCCACAGATTTTACCAGGGCTGGGGCAGGAGTGGGCTCCCTTAAGTGCCTTGACCTGCTGGCTTTGCAAGGATTGCTTAGCAGGCCAGCAGTGTCGGTAGTCCTCCCATCCCCCAGTGGGCTTAGTTTAAAGTCTGATGGAGCAGGTCAGCCAGTCTGACTGAGAGGAGCCTCCTCCCTAGGGGAAAGAGGTGGAGGCCATCTCTTTCCAGCAGTTCGCTGCCTCTCTCGCCAAAGAATGGGCTGTGGTCATGCATGTATTTGCATGTAGTTCCAGGGTGACAAAGACCCTGAGGTACTTCTAACTTAATATCACAAGCATAATTGGATGATGGCTACAGTCCTGCCTCTGTTTCTCTAGGGGAGGGCTCAAGGAAACGCAAAAGCATATGCACATTTTCCTAATGGACACAGCTGGCATAAGCACTGACTTTGGTTTTTGCTAGTGGATGCTTGCATATGTAAACCCACCCCATGGCACTTTACTTTAAACTCAGTGCGTTCCCATGCCGAGCCCCGCATATGCCCAGAAGAGGCAGTGCATTATTTCAACCCAGATTGCCTGACATCTGTAAAGACCAAGCACATTAAGTGGGGCTTTTTTGGTGCTTCTATCTAATAGTGATTGAATCAGCTTTTAGCTAAAAGTGCCAAAAAAGCCCCACTGAAGTGCTGATATATATAGGTGATGCAGAGCCAGATTGAAACAATGCTCTGCTTCTTTTGGTAAAACACTTTTTTTTTTAACATCTGCACAAAAATGGCTGTGGCTTGTATTTTTTTCAGTGGTTGCTTGAGCCCTGGAGCACCTACAGAGTTGGTGCCTATGACTGCTGGTCAAATGAATCTGCTTTCAGGTGCATGTGCATCTAAACTGGACAAATTTCATTCATACAACTGAGGTTGCAACACGAGTTAGCCAAATTTGAAATGAATCAAACAATCATTTAATACAAGTGAAAAATGCATCTTCAGCTGCATATGCTGGTATCCTGCCTACCCTTTTAAGATCCAGAGATTTCTGCTGACACAACCCTTCTGGCACTACTTGATAAATGCTGTGTTTTCTTGGAAACAGCTTTTAATTATCCTAAGTGCCTGGATATTGGTGACAACTGTTCTGATAACACTTTGACAGAACTGTGTCTTATATGAGATGAAAGACGCGCTAGAAGGGATACAACTGCAAATTTTATAATCACTGTTGTGGGACTACCCTTCCTTGGCTCATGGCCCTTTTCAAGGTCTAGTTTAAATTGTCCCCACAACAGTAAGCCTCAGTCTTCCGTGTTTTTCTCTTTGGGGTGCTATAGCTTTACAACTCTATTAAGCAGACCAGTAACTGACTCAACTAACTAAAATCACGATACTTATATTGTTTAATGACTCAGACACATTCCCTCATAGACCTTCCCTACTGACTGATTTTGTATCATTGTGACTTTGTCATCTAGGACCGTTTCTTTTTTTACCAGTTTTTTTTTATACTGACACTGTCCCTAAGGCAGATAAAACTATATTTATATGTATTCCTTGCAGATAGGAATAAGCTATAGTACTAGAAGCATCCTGATAACTGCATTCATGTTAGGTACAAACAAGGTGTCACAGGAAGCCTGGGGGCTCGTCACTTTAAGAAGAGAGAACACTGCAGTAAGGGCCCGGGGCAGCTGGACAGGGGCTAGCTGGAAGGAACTGGGAGTAAGGAGACAAGCTAGCTACTAAGGAGATGGATGCCAGAAAATGGACAGGCAGCCAGCTTCAGGCAAGAACTAATCCTGAGAATGTGACTCACCCAGGGAAGGAAAGCAGAGCAATGAACTGCATCAGGGCAGACAGGGAGGAAGCCTAGAAGCAGAGGACTGCAGATGGCTGAGGTAAACCCTTGCTGGGAAAGCAGGCAGGTAAACAGACACAGGAAGGGTACATCTGTGAGAGGCTGCTGGGTCACATGTCTGGCCCTGCAAGCTGAACGGGAATGAACCCCTGAGCAGGAAGGCTGAAGGGGACTGCTTGGCTGACCTTTCTCAAGATGCCTTGAGATCCGCAAGCAAGATGCAGTACTGGGAAGCTGCTTTGTGGTTCAGCCAGGGAGCTGATGTTATTGAAACCTAGTGTGGGAGAATTTAGGTTACAGCCAGAGAGCTTACTCTTTTGTTATAGTTAAACCAGTGGTTTGGGTTTGGGACTACAGGGGTGGTTTGTAGGTTCCATTAGTGCCTGAGAGGGGCGCATGACTGACTTGAGCCCTGCCAGGAGCCAACTCAAGGTACTGACTGGGCCAGAGGGCCCAGAGCCCTAGCAGGATGGAGAAAGGAGCTAGGGAGCCCAGCATTGCCAGAGAGGGGTAAGAACTGCCTGGAAGGGCACAGACCAGGAGTCAGGAGCCCCGCAGCCCAGAAGGGTGAATTCTGGGGCCAGAACCCCAGTGAAAGAGACAAGGGCTAGAGGCCCAGAATGACTGAAAACTGCCAGGGCTGAAGTCAAGGAAGCTGGACCTAAATCAGTGGGTCAGTGCTGAAGGTTTACAGTCACAGAAAATGGAAGCTGAAGCTGAGAAGACCAGGGCCTCTACAAGGGATGGAATAGTATTGGGTAAAATCTGTGTGGCATGGGCATGACTGTAGGGGAGGTCAGAGGCCACAAGCAGCCCATAAGGCAATGGGTGCCTTGAGGCATGTACAGGCCATGAGGGCCCATCTACTGGCTTTGGGCTACTGGGGTCCAGGAGGGGATCCTCTGGTGAAGGAGTGATGAGGATATATTCTATGGCCCTTAGGTAGCTTCCTCTTAACATCTAACAATTACATCAAGGTGTGGCAGCCAAGAGCAGAAGGGAAGGTACCTAGAACCAGAGTAAGGCAGTAGCCGTTTAGCCTCTAGGAGACATCATGGCTGCCTCTCAGGTCCAGTCCTACTATGCAAGGCCTATGTCATCTTTTAACTTGGACATACTTAGTTACTACTTTTGCTTTTCCTGCATAAAGCTATCCTTATAAGCCTTTTATTAAAGGCCTATTATGGTTTATGCAGAAGGCCAGACTAAATGATCATAAAAGCCTCTTCTGAATTTATAATCTGCAGGTCATTTTTCCCTTCCTCCATTCAATTTGGTGCTCTCTGGTAGCAAGAATAAAAAAGATAGTATCACTATAGTTGGTCAGAAAATTTTACTCAAAACAGGTTTCACTTAAAAAGCTTTCCCCAATGAAAACTTCCCCCCACCCTAAAAAATGTTGTGTTCATTTAATAAAAGAAGTACCCACAAATATAGATACATATTTCAAAGTGGGAGGGAAAAATCCCCATTTCAGTTTATTTTGATATTTAATTTCAAATCTCATGTAGCGTCTGCTTGTTTTCAATTTTATATTGATTTTTATTATTTTGAAATTATTCTTGACATGACGGCAATAGCAGTATAACGCTGAAATGTTATAATTTGACATGCAGTATCTGAAACTCTACTACAAAAACATACTATAGTAAATGAATTATTTAAGAGGTGAAACCCCCAAAATTCACTGAATAAATAACTTGGCAAATATTTAAACAGCTCATTGATCTTATTAATAAAACAGTTGATAACTGGAATGACGTACACATGAAGTATAGGAATCCTACTACACCTACAAGCTCCTCAACTTCACAAGCACAGGGCAAGAGTATTCATCTATGCAAGTTACTTAACTTACTAGATGAGTTAAGTGTTGGGTTGAGAGCTACCTGTATCCATAATTCTATCTGTACACGTAGCCATCGGCTGCAAGAAAAAAATGCAAAAGAAAATAAAGAACCATATACCTGCTCACAGATTACAGACTAGCTGCTGAAGAAGATGTGAGTATAACAGAGTACATTCAAATGTTGTTCTGTTCATGGGCAGATCCAAGATTTTGTAAAGGTAGGTATGAAATGAGTAACCAGCACTGCAGGAGTGGCTGCACTCCCCATTCTCAACCTCTTCCCTTTTCCCCAAACACAGCAGGCAAACAACACTTTTCTTAAATTCCTCAATCAGGTAAAAATCTTCCCTCCCCACTCCCTTCCCCACCATGCTTGGTGGTGTGTCCCCTTCCTTACCAACCATTGCCACTGTCCACTGCTGACCTGGGTGTTGGTGGAGTGGGGATACTCCAGAGAGACTCCTGTCCTCTAGGTAGGTTGCATGTTGAACCAAGCTCAGCCAGAAAGCAGTAGTAACAATGGCAGCTGCAGTGAGTGGATTCCCTTCTGCTGCACCTGCTCCCACGCTAACAGGGAACATCCTGGGAGGGTGGTGCACGGAAGGGGACAGGAAAGGGGAACTTTTCCATCTCTGCTGCTCTCTCTGGCTAAGTCCAGATCCCTGATTGAGTACACAGGATCAGCTCTGGATCTTTCCCCCAATCCCCACCCCCAGGGCAGCCAGGGACAGTGGTAGTGGTGAGTGAGGGAAGGAAGGGTGAGAAGGGGAAGGGGAAGGGGAAGGGGATGGGAGAGGAAGGGAGGGGAGGGGACAGTGAGCAAGAAGGGAAAGGGAGGGCAGAAATCTTACCCAATCTGGGGACTTAAAAAAGTCTCTGGTTGCTGCTCCTATGACGGTGTTGACTGGAAGGGAGGTGCATCAGAGTTATGGCACCCCCTCTGGATCTGCCCTTGTTTATGTTATACCACCATGGTTAACCCCAGCACTAAAAAGAATACGTACCACATTTCCCTCCATGCAACCAAGCAAGAACAGAAAAGGAAGAGATCTGGATCTTCACCTCCCTTTCCACTCTGTGCTCTTGTAGTGGATTTGAAGGAGAATTTTTTGGACTATTTGGTTCCAAGGAAATTGTAGAATTAGTTTCCCAGATATAGCTACATTTTTTTAAATAGTTAGGGATGTAAAGATGCATCTATGAGAATCAGTCACCTGGGCAGTTTTTTAAAATCTCACTTGGCACTTTCCGTACATAAATACATTTAAGAGCCTGACCGCTTGTGGTTATGGTCACAGCAGGTCATAAGGATCTTAGTTAACCATATTGTTAATGACTTGTGTGCCAGAAAAGAATTTAGCCACTCTCCTAAAACTGCTGAAGGACTAAGAGGAGTAACAAGCAATAGAAATGTATTCTTGTTATTCAGTCAGTGAATGGAATCCCCAAATATGCATGAGGGGCAGAGTTCTAGCGTATGGTGATGCCATTTCATTCTCGTAGTCACTTCTGTGTTTACTTGTCCTTAAGGATTACTTATTAAAGAAACTTTCAGATATATTTAATAATGCTGAATTAGTTATGATAAGACTACAGCAAGTCATATCTACATTGTAAGCTATCTAGCATGCTCTTTCCTTTCAAACGTTCTGGGGCATCTTTATTTTACCATAACAGTCATTGTATGATACCTTCAAAATGGTCAAAAGTCACAAATGCTAGGTGGCTATTTTATTTTCAAAAGAAAAAGATATGGGGGTAAATAAAAATGGATACTCCAGTCATTCCCTTCTACCAGGCAATCGCTTTTTCAGTGTGTAAAAAGCTGGTGTAACAGGGACCCCCTGGCTCTATTACCAGACAGGGGAGAAAGACAGAGGGAGGGACAGAGGCCATAGGGGTTAAAGATAATGGAAGAACAGAAGGTAACCACAGGCAGGAATACAGAGGGCCAATATTTTCAGAGAGGAAAACTGGGTGGTTTAATGATTCACCAATTAAGTGATTAACTGCTCCTTCACAGGTGTTGGAAAGTTGGCTGAAGAGAATTACCTGACTATTTAAACCCCTGCTGGAGGACCCAAAGGGGAAGGGAAAGAGTTTATGAGTTAGATCAGGAGGACTCAGCTGCAGAGGATTTGGAAGAGACATAATATAGGGATCCTGGTTTTCTCTGATAAAAAAATTGCAAAATTCTCTGATAAAAAGCCCCAAATCCATGATTAAAAGTAAAGGCCGCCCACAGACTCCCAAGCCTTGCTGACACCTCTCGCTCCCCCCACAACAGCCCTCCCAGCCCTGCTTGTGCTCCTTGCCCCACAGCCCCTGCCCCCCAGCTGCCAGGCCAGGTCCGCAGCTCTCTACCCGCAACAGAAGGCAGCTGCAGCAGGAGTATGGAGCCAGCTCCCCCCTGAGGCCTGCTGCAGGCTCGGGAAGGGCTGAGGCAGGTTCCTGAGGGCTGGCACATTCCCAGGAGGCAAGAGTGTTCTGCATCTCCCAGATGTGTATGTGGGGCAGGCTGCAGGCTTGAGGTCCCACACTGCTTCCCTCCCACAAGGCCTCTGCAGCCCTGCAGGCACAATCCGGCACGGCTAGGAGCAGAAGAGCCACCTGGAGATTTCCTCACTTCCCTCCCTGCTGTACCGGAGATGTGCCTCCTGCGCCAGCCGCCACTTTAAGGGGCACAGCCCCACTCTGCTTTTCTCAATGCAGCCCCACATACAGAAGGCACGTGACTGTGGCAGCACGGCGTTAGCAACCGCTAGGAGATCCATGCACAGCTCCTCTGTCCCCAGCTGCTCCAGGTTGCAGGGAAATGAAGAAGGGCAGCAGGGAACAGTGGGTCCATGGCTGCTTGACACTGTTCCCTGCCACCTTGCTTTCTTCCCCCACAACCTGGCACAGCTGGGGAGAGAGAAGCCGCACAGGGATCTCCTAGTGGCTGCTCATCCTGTGTTGCCCCAGAGACTCACCTCCTGCATGAGGGGCTGCACTGAGAGAAGTGGTGTGGGGCTGCACCCCCTCAACATGGCAGCACATGCAGGAGGCACATCGCCAGGGCAGCGGGGGGCCAAGGAGATCCGTATGCAGCCCCGCTGTTTCCAGTTGCACCGGATTGTGCCTGCTAGGCTGCAGAGGCCCCATGGGAGGGAAGCAGGGCAGGAGCTCAAGCCTGCAGCCTGCCCACACACTGATCTGGGAAAGTGGGTCCCCACTGCCCCCTGAGAGTAGAAGACACAGAGTGCCCAGCCAGCTGCATGTAGACTGCCTGTGACACTACTGGCCTCACCAGGCTCAGTGCCTCCATGTGTGGCTTCCCTTAAGGGCCCATACCACCACTCATGGTCCACATGCAGCTGGCCAGGCACTCCACGTCTCTTACCAATACCTCTCCACAAGGGTAACCCCTGACCATGCCACCTGACTGCCAAAGCTAAAGAAAAAGACTAATGTGTTACAGGAAAGAAAGGAGGCAAAGCAAGAAAAAGGGGGATTGTGACACTAGGCTGCATCCCCCAGGTAACTGGGGAAGAACAGGCCAATTGCCTTTGATTATCAGTGAAGCTGTCAAAATTGGAAACATTTTGTTCAGTGATTTATAGAATATGCACACAGCTGGATATCACACACTTTCACTATCTGGTTGAACCCTCCCTTTGTGTATCAGTTCATAATATAACCCTTATCTGAAGAACTTCCCTTTACACCAATGAAGAAGGTTCGCTAGGTCAGAAGCAACGGGGAGATGAAGGAGAGAGTTTTACCACTCCTTCTCAATGCACTGTCAGGAGGCAATAATATTACTCTAGGCAGGTATAAGGTACACCTGCCTGCTGTGCTTAGCAGCTAAGAGTTTTTTAAGATGTCAATGAAAATATCAGGCCCAATTCTCTTCTTATTTACCCTAGGAATAGGGTCTGAATAGAAATAACTGAAATGTTTAAAATGCCTATGAAATGTTTCAAAAGGCCAGCTGTTCAAATGTACCACCCTTTTAAAATGTTCCAAAATCTGCTGATGTCCTCCAAAATAGTACCTTTAAATGATGTACTATTTTGAGGTGTTTCACTCTTCGTTACTTGTACACAGAGCCCCTGTGAATTTCTGTTTTAAGCCCCTGTGAATTTCTGTTCTAAGCTAACCAAAAATACTAACCAAACAGTTTTCACACAGCAGCTCAGGAAATCAAAGGTGTCCATTGACACCTAGAAGGAGCTAGCCCTCCTGCTCTCTAGTGGACAATGCCACCTGGTAGGGATCACAGAGACCTGGTGGGATTCCTTGCATGATTGGAGTGTAGCCATTGAGGGCTACACCCTGCACAGAAGGGACAGAGAAGGGGAAAAAGGCGGAGGGGTAGCTCTCCATGTGAGAGGGCAATGCACCTCTCTGGAGGCTGACATTGGCTCCAAAGATAAGCAACTTGAAATCCTCTGGGTCAAGCTGTGGTGGGGGCGAGGTGAGAGAAACCTAACTGTAGGCGTTTACAGGCCACCGAACCAAGGAGAGGAGTAGGATCCGGAGTTCCCTCAAGAACTGACAGAGGCTGCATGTACAAGGGACTGGGTTGTCATGGGTGACTTCAATTACCCACAGATTGGGAGGAACACTTGGCTAGGTCAGATTGTTCACACAGTTTCCTAACAGTGATTAAGGAGCTCCTCCTGACCCAGGAAGTGCAAGGGCCAACCAGAGGTAACTGTCTCCTAGATTTGGTCTTGGTTGGGAGATGATCTGGTGTGTGGCTTGAATATTGAGGGTAACCTGGGCGACAGCGATCACCATCCGCCGCAAGGTCGACAAATCAACCAGCAGGATTGAAGTCCTGAACTTCAAAAATGCTGATTTCAACAGGCTCAGAGCATTAGTAGGGGAGGCAATGTGGGACCAGGAAGGGAAGGCAAATGGGGTGAACAAAGAGTGGTTATTGCTCAAGGATACAAATCCTGAAGCACAAAAGAAAACTGTTCCTGCAAAGAGGAAAGGTAGCAGAAGGGCTGGCAAGCCCTCCTGGCTTAATAGGGACATTGCAGTCCTCTTAAAAAGGAAGAAAGAGGTGTATGCACAGCAGAAGCTAGGGATGGTCCTGAACGGGGCCTATACAATAGTGGCCAGCACTTGTAGGGAAATGATCAGGAAAGCCAAGGCAGCGACTGAGTTTAGGTTAGCCATGGGAGTCAAGGACAATAAGAAGTCCTTCTTTAAGTATGCAGGCAGTAGAAGGAAAACAAATGGAAGTGTGGGACCCCTGCTTAACACGTCGGGGCAGCCGGTAACCAACATTCAGGAAAACATTGAACTCCTGAATGCCTACTTCGCTTTGGTATTTTACCAGACCAAGAGGAAAGACAAGGAAAATAAGGCTCATAGGGGGCATGCTGGGAATGGCAGCCTCCCCTCTATGGATGCTGAGCAGGTGCAATACCAACTAGAGAAGCTAGACATTTATAAGTCAGCAGGACCTGATGGACTTCATCCAAAAGCGCTGAAGAAGCTGGCTGAGGTCAGTGTGGAACCCTTGGCAAAGCTCTTTCAGAATCTGTGGTGCACCGGGGAAATGCCCAAGGATTGGAAGAGGGCCAAAATTGTGCCCATCTTCAAGAGGGGAAGAGGAAGGACTCAGGCACGTATAGACTAATCAGCCTAAGCTCTAGCCCAGGGATAACCCTGGAAAAGCTCATTAAAAAATCTATGTGCAATATGCTCGCAGAAGGTAAGATTCTGAACGACAGCCAGCATGGCTTTGTTGTGGGCAGGTCTTGTCTTACCAATCTCATCTCCTTCTATGACCAGGTCTCTCATCACCTGGACATGGGAGATGAGGTAGATGTTATATACCTATAGACTTCCAAAAGGCTTTTGATCTAGTATTCCATAATACCTTAGTGGGAAAACTGGAAGATCGCGGGCTCAGCTGCTCAGTGATTCAGTCAGTGAGAAACTGGCTACAGAGTAGGACCTAGAGAGTTCTCATGAATGTGTCAACCTGGCGTGAAGTGGCCAGTGGCATCCCTCAGGGGTCCATGCTTAGACTGGTGCTTTTCAACACCTTTATCAATAATTTGGACTGGGGGAGTGAAAAGCTCACTGTCCAAGTTCGTGGATAACACCAAGTTATGGGGCAGTGTGGTCACATCAGAAGATTGCAGATACAGGCAGACCTGGACAGGCTTGAGAGTAAGACAGACCAGAACCAGATGAAGTTTAATGCTTCCAAGTGAAAAGTTCTCCATCTGGGAGCAAACAACCCTCAGCATACGTACAGGCTCAGTGGTGACAGCTTGACTTGCACCACAGCTGAAAGGGACCTAGGCATAATGATTGACCATCGCATGAATATGATCAGGGACTTGCAAGAGAAGCCATACAAGGAAAGGCTGAGGGCCCTGGGCCTCTTTAGCCTAAAGAAGAGAAGGTTGAGAGGGGACTTGATAGCAGCTTACCACTATATCAGAGGAGTGCATCAGGAGCTCGGTGAACAGCTGTTCACTAGGGCACCCCTGGGGAAGACCAGGATCAATGGATACAAACTCCTGGAAGTCCACTTCAGGGTTAATACCATGAAAAACTCCTTTTCCCAGTCACGGTGTCCAGACTATGGAATAAACTCCCTCCAGAGGTGATACAGTCACCTAGCCTGGAGGTTTTCAAGAGGAGATTGGACAGTCATCTCACTGGGGTCACCTAACCCCAGTTGTCTTCCTGCCTAGAGGGGGGTGGTGCCTAGAAGGGGGTGCCTAGAACGGGGGCTGGACCTGATGATCTATAAGGTCCCTCCCAGCCCCTAACAATCTATGAATCTAAAAGCCAGAGCCTGGCTTACCTCTGCCACCAGCTTCCTATGATTTCTCGGGATGCTGCCACCACCACAGCCAGGCTCTTCAGTTCTGATCCCTTTTAAATATCCATTTTGCTGAGAGGGGGAAAGGAAAGGTCGAGGGGATTTGGAGCTGGACATTTGGAATCCCAGTGGTGAGGAGCTCCCTAACCACTACCAGATCCCTGCTTACATCATCTTTCCTTTCCACTCTCTGGGGGACTGGAGCCTCAGGTCATTACAGTCTCCTTCAGTAGGTCCTGGCTGGAGAAACCTTACAGGTGAGGGATGCCACAGGGACTGTTTGTATGGCCTTTTGCTGAAGCCATACCCTTTAAAACCCTTTTCAAGCCCGTTTCACTTGGAAACCTTTAAAAAATTATTTCTGCCCACACCCAGCAACTTGGGTGCAGATATTTCTATAACACCGTAAGTGAAATCAGAATCAAGTCCATTGTGTGTATATGTATACAGAAGCTTTCCATACATATGTCTTGATGGGGTGACACCAGTTCTATACCTCTCTCTTTATGCAAACATACTTTTAAAGGGATTTTAAAAGAAATTCCCACTGACTCTTGTCATATTGAATGTAATAGTTTGAATGCTTGTAATAGTTGCCCATTAGCCAGTTTAGACAAAAAGGCGAGGTTCATCTTCTTATCTAGGTTCATTGTTTTACCTGGCCTTACAACCAACCTACTTAAAGTCTTGGCTCCTCGATTTTATCTCTAGCGGCCTTCAACAAATTATCCTAAGGACCAGAGAAAAACGACCCTTAAGCAAACATTCCAAGAGATCAAAACCCTAGAAGCCTTTTGAAAGGGGGTTGTAAAAGAAAAGTCACCGCAACGGTATGGAAAATCTTCCAAAGCAAAATTTAAGATAAACTAAATAGTCAGCGGACAAATTCTGTTGCAGAAGACAAACTGACTACCTAGCAAAAAACCTGCTGAGTAAGATCCAAGCCCAAATTTGGGAGTAGTGACAGGTTTGGGTAGGAGGGGCCCAAGACGGAAAACTCACCCAATAAAAACTGTAACCTACAGTCCCAATTTGGAGGTAATCTCACTTGCAGAACAATGAAGGAAGAATCACAAGTGTAGGCTGGATCAGACTGATCACCTGAACCATCCTCTCCGTGAACACGAATCTCTTAGCTCATGCTGAAGCTGCAGAGCACCCGAGTGGGACCAAAGGAAGGGGACTTAGTCCTATCAGTATTGACTTCGCCAACCCATTGAACCATATGACTGAGGCCAGCCCACTGAACCGTATTACTGCGGAATGAAACCATATTTAGG
Source organism: Caiman crocodilus (assembly GCA_030014935.1). Classification (NCBI taxonomy): domain Eukaryota; kingdom Metazoa; phylum Chordata; order Crocodylia; family Alligatoridae; genus Caiman; species Caiman crocodilus. Next base: position 5,550,803 of record JAGPOW010003310.1, read on the forward strand.
TGTTTGGCTTCTCAGAATTCTAGGATTGTAAATATAATATAGTAATAACTTTTCTTGTTCAAATTATATAGTTAATTGTAATTGTTTTAAAGAAGTGCATTTAGAGTATTGTTACATATATATATATAGTTATGTTTTTGATGTTTATATTATTTCTTAAAATAAAATTGTGTTGTAGGAATTAAGTGTGAAATCATTGTGAAATCGTGCAATTATCTGAAAATTTCCCCAGCCAGTGCATCAAATGAATCAGTAAGTTGTGTGGGATCTTTTCTATTCCACAACCCACTAGAGACAACTCTCTCATTTGTACTCCTCACTTTGCAAATGCTGATCTTTGCCTGCATTATAGGATTCCAGATACTGTCACAAAACTAAACAAATATTTTAAAATTATTACATATTGAAAATCTGTGCTACTAATCTTGTTTTGCAGTTAGTTTTGAGACAGCTTTTACTCCGCAAGTTCCTCCATAGTTAACCGTGTGATCAGTTTCCCATTGAATGTAAAGATCTGTTTCTCCAGTGCTGGCCTTCATTGATAGAGAAAAATAAATGTGTAATGGACTGAAGAAAATCTTATAGCCACAGGTGTTCTATTCTTTCCAAAACATCACAATCTGTCTTCCCAGAGTGCAAGTAAGACAATGAGCTGTGTATTATAAGTAGCTAAACATTTTCCACTGACCAGCCCATGATAAAGGGATAAGCCATATCAGTTCATTCACAAGGTTTCTTATGCAACTTGCTGTCTCACTAGTTTGTTCAGATGGTTCCCTACCCCAGGAACACATAAAAGATGTGGATGTGTGTACAGTGAGGGTTCTTTCTTTCAAGGCTGAATTATAAAAAGTCTATTCCAGTTTTTAGCCTCCAGAGTTTTCAACACTGATGTGCTTTATACAGTTCTGGAATCCCTCCTATTCTTTACCCTGCAATGTCTGTATGTTATCCTTCTCAACGAAAAAGAGGCTTTGGGGATACCTCTTTTGGTGCTCTGCAGAAAGATGCAAGGGAGAGACATCAAAAGCAACAAGAGGCCTCAGGGACCTGGCAACTCAATTCTTTGTTTTCCTCAGAATTAAAATAGCAACCTGGGATGGAGTGGGAAAGCTGCAGGCAGCAAAGATTATTGGTGCTTGAAATTGTTTCCATTCACTGCTACTTTGTGCCTGAAGCAGAAGAAATATATGAAGACATTGATTTCTCTCTCTCTGTTTAAAAGGGTTGGAGGGAGAGATGCTGGTGGGAGAGTAATGTAGTGATGTAATTCACAATATTATAAAGAACACAGACAGCTCTGGATAAATAGTTTTATATCAATGACTTTAAAAGTAGGTAAGATTCCTATAGTAAAACAAAACAAAATAAATTTTGGTGGTGACAGGGCTTCAGTGGTGGCAGCATTACTCCTCGGCTGCTGGCAGCCACGATAAAAAAGCCCTAAAGGCTGGATGACCTACCTCCTTGGGCTGGATCAAACTTGCAGTCATATACAACACTGCAGCTTTACACCCATTTGTGGACCCTCTTAACTATACCCCTCAGGAAAAGGCTTTTCCTTCTTTACCTCCCCCACATAGGGAAACCACTGCTGTATCACCAGCTCTCTGAGTTGCTGTCACCTCTTCACTGACAGACCATGGCTTCTTTAACATGACCAGCTCAGCTGAGCTGCTGAAGAAGACTTCCCTTTGGAAAATGTGACTAGCAGCTATTTAAAGGGAATCATATCAACTTTTTCAAAACCAAAATGTTTATTTGCTTAAGGATGTATAGTGATATATAAAAGGGTTGAAACACAAAAAGGCCTAAGAATCTTATTTTTCTCTTGTAAGTTTTGGTAAGCTCCACATGGCCACTACACACAAGGTGTGCTACTACCTAGGAACTTGTACTGGGTGGCTTTGTTCCTTGGGGGTTCAAATCCACAACACATCAGAGACAGGGAGGAAATGGGCATAGCTGAGGGAAGGCTGAGCTATGCAGCAGACAGGAACTGCAAAGGTAAGGTGAAGAACTAAGTTACTACAGTAGCCCTTTCTTGAGTTATTCATTCCAGCAGATGGTAAAGGCTGGGTGTATCACATTCTAGTGAGATGGCCAGCCTAATGGGTAGAACTGAAAGTATAAACACGGATTGCAGAAGTGGGGGTCAGAAATCACAAGTTGAGAAGTAAATACTAAGTTGGGATCAAGATCTGGGAATCAGAAGCCTACTTATGAATTATGAGGGACAATTCACAAGGTGAAGTCCAACAATAGAGTCAAACAGGGGATAGGAGCCAGGAAACAGATCCACGGGGAAATTCAAAGCCAAAACCCAGGAACAAGCCAAAAGCCAGGTCAGAAACCAGGAAAGCTTGAGATGTTGCCAGGACAGAAGCTGTTCAGGGATGAGAGACCTGTAGGTTGTGCAGCAAGGCTCAGGTGCTAGAGCTGTTCCTTAAAAGCGGCCCCAGAACCAAACAGAGGAAAGGGCTGGGGGTTTTCTGGCCTGGATTAGTTTGTTAAATGTGGCTGATCCAGTTACAAGAGCCATAGGGTAGAAGTCTAACTGAGCTTTACACAGCTGACCTGGTTATCCAGGCTGCAGGGTAGGAGCTTTACTGCATGAAGCTGAAGCAGTAGCACAAACAAGGTGCATCTACACGTATGCTTTACTGTGGAGTTAACTAATTAGCTCCACAGTAAAGCATCACAGTATATCTGTGCACTGGTTTTAAGGCACAGTAAATTAATTAACTCCACCATAGGACAGCGCTGTCAGAGATCGTACTATCCTATGGTGAAAGGGGATGGCTGGGGCATGAGGGTCCTGAAGTGCGGGGGTTGCCTGCTGCCTAGCCCCGCACTTCAGCACCTTCATGCCCCAGCCAGCCCCTCCACCACTGCCACTCAGAGCCCAGAGCTGACCCTCCTCTCCCCTTCTCCCCACCACCCACCCCTGTGCCAGAGCTGTCAACACACACTACTCCAAACCAGCTCAAAGTACTGTGACCTTGAGCACACATACAGACACTGTGCTCGAGAGAAGTTTACTCCGGCACAAACGGCACCAGAGTTTGTCATGTCACATCAACTGCATGTGTAGATGCACCCACAGAACTGCATACAGCTGGGCATAGGTGGATCCAAAGGGGCTGATCTCCCCAGGTAGAGATGCTGCAAACAGCTGAAGCGAGTCCACCTCCAACCTCAGCTCTTTGTTCCTGTAGGGACAGTGGAGGCTAGCTATGGGAATGTTGTGGGGAGAGGGAAGAAGTTGGGAAGGGCTGGACAGTTACAATCCCTGCTCCCATCTGCCCTACAGTTGGAGGCTGAGGGGCAGGAGAAACTGCTCAGGAGGGGTTCTAAAGTGAAAGGGGCTGTGAGGGGCTGAAAGGGGGGTCATGGACACCGAGAGACATTCAGGGAGTGGGGGACTATAGCTAGAGTGGCATGGGTTGAGAAGGGGCCAGAGCATTATGGGAGTGTGAGGAACAGGTGGGATTTGGGGCTGAGAGGGTGGCGAGAACCATAGCAGTAAAATGACGTGTGAGGGGGTTGGGAGCAAGCGGGGCTGTGAGCGAGGGGTCACCAGGTGGCGTGAAGGGCTGCAGTGAGGTTTGAGTGCTCCTACAGTCAAAGGAGTGTTCCTTAAGGTATGACATAGACAGTGAAGAGCCAATGGGACTAGGGCCTGATGGGGCCAAGTCTGTGCAGTTGGATTCATAGGGACACTGAGGAATCAAGGGAGAGTGATGGGGGATCTGATAGGACAGAGCATGATGGGAATGGGGCTGAGAATGGAGGGATATATGTGGGATAACAGGCAACAGAGTGGAACTACGGGGGATTTGAGGGGACAGGTATAATAGTAAGGGTGCACTGATAGAGATTTTTGGGGCTGATACCGATAGCCGATTTTTAAGGTCACCAAGCAAGCTGAGAGAGAACCATGCAGCTGGAGGAGAAGACGATAGGTCAGTCGTTGTGGTGGGTGACTCCCTCCTGAGAGGAACGGAGGGAGCCATCTGCCGCGCAGATCCCACAGTACGGGAGGTATGCTGCCTGCCCAGAGCCCAGACTCGAGACGTCACAACAAGGATTCCAGGCCTGACTAGGCCCTCTGACTACTATCCCATGGTCCTTATCCATGTGGCAGTGAATGACATGGCCCAGAGTAGTCCAGGCAGGGTCATGAGTGACAACATGGTGCTGGGTGCCAAGCTTAAAGGTTCGTGGGCACAGGTTAGTCTTCTCAGCCATCCTCCCAGTCAGTGGTCAAGGATAGCTCCATAGCAACTGCATGAGAGAGGTCACCTCACAGCTTCAGAGCTGGTGCCATCGTGCGGGGTTTAGATTCCTTGACCACAACTTGTACTTCCAGGATAAGGCCTTATTTGGATGAGATGGGCTACATCGTTCTCCAAGAGGTACGTGTCTGTTCTCTTACAGGTTGGCTGATCTCCTACTCAGGGCTTTAAACTAGGTTCATCGGGGATGGAGATGTTGACAACAGGGTGAGGCCAGGAATGACAAACCATGAGCCAGGTGCTGGAACAGTCCAGGTAAGTACCAAAGGCCCTGCTAAGCATCAGAATGGGGAAGTACTAAGGGCACCTATTGACAGACTTAGATGCCTCTAGGCCCATGCTAGGAGCATGGGGATCAAGCAGGAGGAACTTGCACTCCTGCTTGGAAATAAAGAATTCAACCTGGTGAGCCCTACCCATGACTGGACAGTGGGCATTGAGGGCTACAGGCTGTACAGACAGGATAGAGTGGGGGGCAAAAGGGGCAGGAGGTTTTGCTCTCTATGTTAAGGAGCAATATACATCTTCAGTAGTTAAGTTGGGCCTAGAAGAAGGGCAAATTGAGGCACTATGGGTCAGATTACAGGGGGGTCAGGGAGAAAGGGACTTGGTAGTGAAGGTCTATTACAGTTAGGGAGGGACTGATTGCAAAAAGCATCAGAGAGATGGGAGTCCAGGAAGGGCGGGTGTTTCTCAAGGGACTGATCCTGCTGGCACAGAAAGGGACCATCCCAGTAAACATAAAAGGGGGGCAAAAAAAGCAAAGAAACTCTCTTGGTTGAGCAGAGAAATCTAGGAGAGCCTGGTGGGGAAGAGAGAGGCCTACAGGCTGTGAAAGCATGGGGTAGCCACCAAGAAGGAGTATACTTCTGCTAGTATTAGTAATAATAGTATAATGTTATACTATATTGTATTATAGCACGGCATGCCTCCCTCCCCATCTCCCTGGTGCACCTATGGTTGGCACCTCATTTCATTGTGCTTAAGGACGTTTGGGAGCTACCATGATATATCTTATTAATAACAAACATATGTACACACTTACACACAGCCCACTCCTTCATTGTTACATACAGCCACAGAAAGTAATGCTTCAGGGGCCTTAGCACTCAGCTTCTTGCTCGGGAAACCATCCCCGCCTAGCTGCCCCTTGACCCATGGCAATGCATGCAAACATACACACACATACTTTACCCTAACTGCTTAGGGAATACTCTGGGTGCCCTGCTTTCCCCATGGCTGGGGGCATGCTCAGCAACTGCTGGATGGCTGGATGGCATACATATATAGCAGCCCCACAGCTGGGGCTTCTGGCTGGGGAAAAATTCCTTCCCTCAATCCCCCTATCTCCATGACTGTCCTCCCCCTTCCTGGTTACTCATCATGTCTCAGCAAATTCTGGCTGGGGAAAAATTCCCTCCTTGTCTTCCTGTTGCACCCTGGGGTCTTATCACCACCCTCCCTTACACACTGTAATTTTCAAATTGGTGATGGCCACAAGTACTGCTGAGTCTTCTCTTCGGTCTCCTTGAGTTTCTTCTCAGAACTGCAGAGGAGGCTTTCTTCATGGGCTTTGGCCTGAGCATCAGCATGAGTATGGTAAGAAAAATAAATTCCTCCCCAGGTTCCTGTTGCCCCATGGCTGGGGCCCTATTGATTGCCATCCTCCTGGTTGCTGGTCATGTCTGCTAGTACATTTTCTTAAGCCCACCTCACCAGTCTTGTGGCTGGGAACATTCCCTCCTGAGGTCCCTGTTGCCCCATGCCTGCCTGGCAGGGGCCCTATCATTTGTCTCACCAGTCTTCTGGTGAGGAACATTCTCTCCATACATCCCTAGCTGGGATACAGCCAGTAACCAGAAAGGGGGGCTCCCTCCCTAAGTTTTGTGGTCAGCAGCAATTAGAAAATTACCATATGTAAGAGAATTACAATTCTTGCCATATCCCGGTGGCTGAGCCCTGTTACCACCCAGCTTCTGACTGCAGAACCATTTTCTTCCCTATGTCAACATATATGCACACACACTAATACACCAACAGTCTCTTGATAGTAGTAATACTAAGGGGAGTATCCAAGACTATTGAGGGGAACATTTGAGCTGTAAACATTTCAGGATATTATGGCACAGTGCATGTTTCTCAGTCAAACTCCATTTGCTTGCAACAGTTGTAATGTCTTTATTGACATAACACATGGACATGTTAAATATAAAATATGAAATACCTATACCTAATTATCATCATCATCATTATTCACCACTTGATAATCAACAGCATTGTGTATTAAAACAAAAAGGTCTATACTGTTTGTGATTTCCTAATTGATAGATTGCATTTCAATTTATTGTGAAAAAATAAAGAACAGAAAGAAAAAATGCTGATTTGTACATTTGCCAATTTGTCTTTTTTCCTACATAAAATGCTGGCTGGGAGGCTCACCGGGATCGCTGTACATTGGGATGGGGAAGGAATAACACAAGCACTGGACAAACATTTGACCTCCCTTCAAGTCTACACTGCAACTCTTCCTAATAATGCCATGACTCTATAAACACTCCCAAGCACAGCATCCCCAAGCTGACTTAGGTGAGTGCAGTCATCAGCTCTCCTAGCTTTCCCAAACCATCCCACCCGCCCCTGATTGGCCACGCATGCCAATCTGCCTATGAAAGAAAACAAAACATGCCGCCACACAGATATAGACAAAAAGATTGCAAAGCTTTATTTCTAAAAAGGTGGTGCAATTCTCTTTTTGTCAAAAATGAGTAAGTAAAAATTTATTTAAATAATAAATAATAATAATTAAATTATGGAACATTTTTAATAAATAGAAAGAGAAAAATTGTATTAAAAACAGTATGAAAAAAAGTATACAGACAGCCTGTAAGACACTTCCTATATACAATAAGTACACACTATTTCCTATATAATTCTATACTATGTCTATCTATCTAAACATCTATCTATACATTGTATGCTATCTATACACTGCAGTGCATGCAGCAGGCAGGGGGTACATGGTGTGTGGGGGTGGGGAACAAGGGGGAGGCAGGGGAAAGGGTAAAATTACCAAGAAATAATATATTACTTGCACAGCAGAAGGGTTGCTAAGCCATTTCTCTTTACACCCATCAATTATAATATTCTGACCCTACATGCTGCATGGTGCCCTGGCTGCCTGCAGTCAGCTGTGGAGCAGGAGCGACAAAGTTAGGAGGAAAAAAACACATACAATAAAATACAAAATCACAGCAGCACCTACTGGCTAAAGCCCTGAACTACAGAAAGAGCACAGCACCACCGCACCACCTGGTGCTGACAGAAAGTAATTACATGTCTTCGAGTCACTGACTCTTTGTATGACACGAATCTATAAATTGTAGCAAGGTAAGTGAACGCCACATAAAACATGTACCAGCAGCGTTAGTTTAACTTGCTGAAAAAACTTTTAGAGCAGCTGGAAATCCCGATTGTGCAAACACAAATGCAGTTGCATCAGCGTAAATGGGAAATCTCTTGTCTTTTACAAACACCCCTAGGCTTTAGGTTTCTTTCTCATGCAAAATGGGTTGACCCTGTCTGTGTTTGACTTTGCAGTACAGTAACTGAATCACCACACCACAGCATAGGCACTATAAAGCCCCTTCTCCAGTGCTTCTTTTGCAGCTGAGCTACTGGTCCTTGGATTTATTACTCACGTATAAAATGGACATGTAAACATTGCAGTAGGAAGTTTCTACCCTATTCCCTATTGGGAGTAAAGGCCTAGGCCAGATCCTATGATTCTTTGTTTTAGGGCACCAGCTGTCTTATTTCCTCTGGGTTCTTCATATCTCCTCCTTTTAGCTTCCCAGAGGCATACTTCAAAATAAATACTGGATAAACTGTAGCATATCATGTGGTAGTTAGAGAACTTTGCTGGGAGGTCACCAAGATCGTGGCTGAAATCTCCTTCTAGTTAAAGGGGGCCTAGAATCTTCATCTTCCTAAGAAAATGTCCTGATCACTCATCCCTTGAGTGTACAACACTGGCATCTGTTTGTCATGTGAATTCTACAGTTTCAAGACTTACATGCACTTATGCATCCACAGTAGGCATGTGCACATAATTGCATGTGTCCAGCCAGTCATAAGTAGGGGTGCACCAATAAAGACTTTTTTGGCCAATACCAATGGCTCATTACTAACCAGCCATAGCAGCCAATACCGATATGATAACCTTAGAGAGAAGGGTCCAGCCAGTAAATCTGTGAGGGGAAGATGTATGAGGGAGGGAAGGAGTGTGGGGGAGAGCAGATCGAGGCCCCTACAGTGAAAGAGGGAATGAGGCTGGGGCAGAGGTAGGGGCAGGGACAGGCACTACCCAGCCAGGGAGGGGTGGAGCACAGGGCAGAGCCAGCAGTTCATCTGGGCAGCACAGTAGAGTGGAAGGGGGGGTGACTTCCCAACTCTGCATGCAGCCCTGGGGGAGGGGCCTGTGCACAGAGCAAGGGCAGGGCTGCCCACTGTAGGCTTGGGGTCAGGGGCTGGGCCAGGGCTGCACTTGGGGTGGGCAGTAGTGGCACTAGGAGGGGGGGCTACAGCAAATTTTAGCATGGCTACAGCCCACTCAGTAGCTTCCCTCCCACTGTTGCCACCTCCACCCACCCTGCATAGTTGACCTCAGCCCTGGGCCAGCCTCCCTGCTAAAAGGCTGGCACAGCCCCTGGCCCAGAGCCCACAGCAGACAGCCCACTCTTTCCCTGTGAACAAATCCAGGGGCAAATGCCCCCCCATGCCTTCCTTGGGGGTGTGTGCAATGGCAGGGAGCCACCCCCCTCCCCAGTGCCCCGCCCCCCTCCCCAGCGCCCCCTTCAGATAAGCCCTATCCCACCCCACCTGGGCAGCCCCTGCCCTGCTCCCTCCCTTACTGTGGGGGCCTCCATCTGGCTCCCCTCAGCCCTCCTCCCTCCCCCATGCCCCTTACCCCCACAGACTTACCAGCCAGACACTGCTTTTCAAGCTGCCGGGCTGCATTCTTGGCCCTGTGCATGCTGTGGCTGCGCACATGCACACAGCATTTATCGGTGACCTTATCGAACTACACAAAAAAATGCTGATTGCCAATAATGTCAATTTTCCTTTTCTCAGTGCTGATCTGATATGGGCTAATGTATCAGTGTACCGCTAGTCCTAAGCTTATTGGGCATACTCAGACTACATGCGCATGCTTATGCCTCCATAACACAGGACTGCACTCTGTAGGTAAGTGCCAAACATGCCAGTTATGCATCTAGAAAATTGCTACTCAGGTGCAAAAGAGGAAAGAGAATTCCACTAACAATAACCAGAAATAATTAATATAATTAATTAACTATGGATACTAGTTTGTTTATTAAATCACTGGGTGTATTTACACGTGCCCCTGACTGTGCAGTTATTTAATACTCGTTACTGTGCAGTTGTTTAGTACTTGCGCATTTGGTACTGCACAGTCCCAGTGGTGCACAGGTTGTTTCTGACCCTACATTGCAGTAGTGACAAGCTACAGTGATATAGCTTGTTGCTACAATGACATAGTGGCAACATTATGGTTAGTGACTGCTGACACTAGATCGCCATAGAGATGAGCTATGTTGCCATAACTCATAGCTACTATGATGTAATGTCTCGTTAGACATGCCCAGTAAGTTTTAAATACAAAGCCTTTGCTAAACTTTTTTTCTCTTAAGCATCCATCTTCTACAGAAGGCATGAACTGCATGCTTAACCTGGCCTAGACCATGGTGTTCAGGTTACTTTATTGAGAAAGGCAAGATCTGGGCTCAAATCCCCTTTTGTTGAGGGAAGCCAAGTATCTGGGTCTGCTTTGCCCCATTATCATCAGATTAAAGCCAAGACCCAGAGGAAAATTGGAGAGCAAAAGAACAAGTGGTGGGAGGGCAAAACTAAAGAGATTCAAAAGTTTGCTGACAGCTGTGACATGCAGTTTTCACATTCCGGTAATCAGGTGCAGGCAGCAAGCGGCCAGCAATTGGGCCCTTCCAATCAGCAGCATGGGGTTACGCAGGGGAAATTCCAAATTTAAAGAAGTCGCTGCACCATGTACTTCTGGTGCAAATTCTGGAGATCCCTACCTATGGAAGATCATGATGAGATTTAGATGCCCAACAAAATTTGTTACCATTAGCAGACTTCTTTTCACCAACATGACAGCAACCATCCTAAGCTATGACTCTGAAACAAACACCTTCACTATTAGAACTTGAGTCATGCAAGGGTGTATAATTGCATCAATGTTCTTTTCTATCTATACTGCAAGTATTCTACATCTCATTGCTAACAAACTTCCATCTGGAGTCCACATCCAGCACAGAATCTCTATCATCAACCATTATATTCCACATCCAAGATAATGAACAGCTCCGTTACTGATCTTCAATACGTTAACAATTGTTGTGCGTGCTCAACTCACATGAATTGCTCCAGGTCACTTCTGACTACTTCTGTGAAGCACATGAACTGCTTGAATTCACTGTCAACTTCAAACAACCAATATCCTTTACCAATCCATGAAAAACAACCGTCCATATTATGGTCCTCCCCATATTACAATTAGAAGGCAGTTCTTGGATAATGTTGAACTTTTACAATCAAAAGAAAGGAGGGCTGGAAAGGACCTCACAAAGTCACCTGGTCCAGCTCCCTGCTCACAGTATAAATGTCCCTGACTAAACCCTCCCAGCCAAGTGTCTGTCAAACCTGCACTGGAAAATGTTCAGGGATGAAGAATCCACAAGTTCCCTGGATGGGCTGTTCCAATGCTTGAACACTCTCATGATCAGAAATTTCCTCTTAATATCAAATCCAATTTTCCCCTACTGTAGCTTCAGGTCATTGCTCCTGGTCCTGTTCCCTATGGCCAGAGAAAAGAGCATCTCCACCCTCTCTATAATTGTCCTTTTGATATTTGAAGACGGTTATAAAATCCCCCCACTCAATCTTTTCCTGCAGTCTAATCGTCTTTTCTCCAGCCTTGACATTCTGAAGCTGTACTAAAAAATCTTAAGACTAGATTTAACAGGTCTATACTCCCAAATTACTCTTGGTCTTTTCAAAGCATAAGGTTCTTTAGAATGGGAACTGGCCTCTTCCATTTGCTTGCACAGATGCCTAGTACACAAGGAACATGATGGGAGAGTATAACATGGCATCGACCCTTGTTATGATCCCTGTTATGGTCCAGAGAACCTCTCTGGACACTGGGTGATTCACTGAGAGGTGAAGGACTGGTGGCATGGCAGGGAGAGCAGAAATGCTGGTGTCTGGGTCAGATATGGCAGCCTCTGTGCCTAATGTATAGAGGAACCCAGATATATACTTGTAGGCTGCCACCAAGTTCCCCCTAAGTCTTCTCCTCCCCAGCCTGAACAGTCCTGTGTCTTTCAGACTTTCCTTATGTGGCCTGCTCTCCAGACCTCTAATCATACATGTAGCCCTCCTTTGGACTCTTTCAAGATTCTCCACACTCTTCTTGAAGTGTGGTGCCCAGAACTGGACACAGTACTCCAGTTGTGGCCTCACCAAAGCCAAGCAGAGCAGGAGAATGACATCTTTAGTTTTGCTTGAGATGCATCAATAGAGGCATACCAGTGTCTTATTTGCTTTGCCAGTTACAGGATTGCATTGGTGGCTCATGTACACATATTGCTGTGTACTCCTCCTTGTTGGCAATTCCCAACTTCCATCCCTTATAAGCTTCTCTTTTAAATTTCAGAAGGTCCATGACTTCCCTATTGAGTCAAAGGGGTCTCCAAGCCCTTTTGCTATCTTTCTTAAGAACAGGAATGGACTTCCTACGTGCTCCAAGGATCACATCCTTGAGGAATGACCACTCGTCTTGGACTCCCTTCCCCACTGAACCATGGTCCCACATGACATCACCAACCAATCTCCTATGCTTGTAGAAGTCAGCTTTCCTAAAATCAAGGATCTCTGTCCTGCTGACTGCTTTCCCTGTTTTGAGATGGAGAAGGTGATTGTCTCATGGTCATTATCACCTAGCTTCCCTTTGATCCTCAGGTTGCTCACTAGAACATCCCCTTTGGCCAGAAGCAAATCCAGGAGTGCACTACCCCTGGTTGGCCTGTAGACTTCTTGAGTCAGATAGAGCTCTTCAAAGCAAGTTTGGAAGCTTTACAATGAATCAGACCTAGTTGAGTGCTCTTCCCATGAGATTTCTGGGTAGTTGAAGTCACTCATGATGATCATGCTCTGAGCACGTGCAGCCTCTACCAGTTCTCTAAAGAATTCCTGATCAAGTTCTTCCTCTTGGTTCAGAGGTCCGTAATAAACTCCTTCAGTCAAATCCCCTTCACCATGCTCTCTCTGTATTTTAACCCAGAGGGTCTCAAGTTGCCCTTCTTTAGTGCCAATCTCTGCTTCTAGGGATGTGTACTGCTCCTTCACATAGAGCGCTACATCCTGCCCTTCTTCCCACACAATCTCTCCTATACAAAGTATAGCCATATATACTTGTGGTCCAATCATAGGTAGAGTCCCACTAGGTCTCCATTATCCCTATCAGATCATAATTCTTACTGGTTAGCAGGAGGGCCAGTTCCTCCTGATTGTTCCCCATGCTCCTGGCATTTGTGTACAGGCAACTAAGCCTGCCATTGGAAGGCCTAGGCTTGCTAGTATGCTGAGGAAGTACCCATCCTTTGGCTGGTGTTGAAGTATACTTCCTAACGTTGCTTGACTTACTGGTTCCATGGTTGCCATTTCCTGGGTTTGTTCTGGTAATTGTCCAGCCATCCCCCAACAATCTCAGTTTAAAGCCCTATCCAGGAGGTCTGCCATTCTAGCCGAGAAAAACTCCTTCCCCTCTGGCTTGAGGGAGATGTCATCCCTTCCCATCATAGGACCTCGGAGCCTTCTCTTATTAGCTAGGATATTAGCAGGAACCTGGCTGTGTTGGTCCAGAAAGAGTTGCCCAGGAGAGGGGTAAGCACAAGCAAGGGAGAGTTTGTATGAGCTGCACAGAGGTGTGGAACTGATGACCAGAGTGGACTAGTGTACTGGAGACGGAGTGGAGATAAGGGGGACGTGGAGGGCCTGCAAACATCACCTGACAACAATGCTTGGAGCCTCAGGCAAGGAAAGACTTCTGGAGATGGTAAGGTGGGAAGTTTAAAGGGGCATATGCCCATGATATTGAACTTGACTTAGAGGTATGGGGCAGGGAGTGATAGGTACCTGATCAACAGACTCAAGCCAGAGGTTTGCCTCCACAGGATCTATCAAATTGATAAGCAATGTAGATTAATCCTGGCTGGCAAGCTGGGTAGTTGATTTTAGAAAATTGGTAAGTGGAAAGTGGATGGACTTTGTAGCCTAACATTCAAGAGATAAGTCTACTGAGAAGTTAACAGTCCTAATGTGAGGTGATTTGACTGATTGAGCTGAGGATGGGGTATTAATTAATTAATTACATTAATTAAGGTAGCATGAGAGAGAAGTGTGATGACATGGCAAAGGACTCCAGTTGGAGGTGTAAACCATCAAGCAGCTGAAGTAAGGAGCAAACCAGGTAGCCACTAAGAAGATGGCAGGTTGCTGACAAAGCCACAATACCCGATCCTTGGGAGGATGAGACCCAAAGCAATTTACAGATCAACACCTATCTGGGTGTGGTACTGACAGGGTGTAGGGAAGGAGGAGCTCTGTAAAAGAAGATCCTGAGTCACCTTACACACTACTGGTAACAAACATCTCACCTCCCCTTATTCCCCTACTTCAGTTTAATATCAAGGCATGGCAGAAGAGCATTAAGGGAGGCAATCAAGAGTGAATGGGGGTGATGGTAAATCCAGAAAGAATGTGGAATACTGTTTACCAAATACTAGGTCCTGAACTTTGGGTTAGCTTTATATAGGACATTATAATACAGAAATGAGTTTCAACTTGATAATGGTATGTCTTTAGAGAACATTCCAAAGGTTACTAAATTGAAGTTAAACAACAGCACACCTTTCTTTTTTCATTTAATTAAATTATCCTATACTTTACACAACACCTATGTATGTCTATTCAGTTTTTCTTGACTAGTCAGTTCCTTTTTTGCTGAGAAAATTCTCATAGGTATAGGAAATGCCTACGGTTTTGTACCTTTCTTTTTTAATTTGAGACATGCAGTACAGCACAGGTTATGTGAAACTGGAATTTTAATGCAATTATTTCCAAAAATTAAAGTTGATGTTGCTATTTTAACCTAATTCAAAAGGACATTGAGTAGATGCCTTTTGTCCTGCTTCCACATAAGATGTAATTAACGCAAAAACAATGGAGAACAGAATCCCTGCTTATAAGACACTTCCTCTCCATTTCAGATCAACCCCCTTCTCAGAAAAGAAAAGACCAAGTAAAAGGGATCATCTCTGCCATGACAGAAAGAAAACAGTACAACTGTAACCAGAACAAATATGAACTAGAGCTCAAGTCAGCATAAGGGGAAGGGGAGTAAAAAAATCTTCCATTCCTTGTAGTAAGCTCCAAGGCTGAATCTCGTGCTTCCCATTATGGGACGCTCATTCACCAAGCACAGCAACTGTTGCAGGTAGCCATCTTTCCTAAAAAGTAAATACAGATTACAGCATTCAACACCAGATAAAATTTGCCAGTGCTGCCTTTAGACATTTCTGAAATCATGTCTTCAATTATCTTGATATCAGGACTCAAACCAAACTTGTCTACCAAGTTGCTGTTATTTCTACCTACCCTGCTGTGTAGGAGTGAAACCTGACCAACATACTGGAAACACCAGAAAGCCTCCGAATAGTACCAGCAGTGATGTCTTCAGGAAATCCTCCATATCACATGGAAAGACAGAAGAAAGAACACCAGCATTTTGGCTCAAGCAAACACCACCAGCATCAAAGCCATATTTATATGGCACCAACAGGACTTGACAGAGGGAGAGAGGGGCAGAGGCCCCAACGTCATTAGGCAGCAAGCCATGTTTAAGTTCAGTAGAGTTTTCTTTTGCTTGTGTTACCCAGGGTTTGAAGGGGCTGAGGCGCGGTGGTAGGGGGAGTGAGGAAAAGGTGAACTCATCGGTGGCATGCTTGAAGGAGCAGTAACAGCAACACCAAGATCCGCCGGGTAGGGTAAGGGTGAGGTGGAAGGGGAGGAGGAGCCTCGCAGAAGATCTCTACCGTAGGTAGCTGAAGAGGGTAACCGCACTGCAGGAAGCCCCACCCACTGGAAGATCAAAGTTGTGGCAGGCAAGAAGGGGCGGACCACGGGGCAGAGAAAGACCTGCCCCAAAGCTACCTGCAACGGCAAGCCGGATATCTGCAAATCCTCAGAGCAAGCAAGCCCAAGGTAGGATGTTCGACGCCCTGGGGTTACAGACACCTTTAAGGCGAATCTGAAGAAATGCAAAACCAATATCAATACCTGGGAGATCTAAGCACTGAATCATCTCCAATGGCAACGTGATGTACAAAAAGGCATCGATCATTTTAAGCACACTTGCCTCACTATTGGAGATGTATAGATGAGAGAAAAGAGTGGAGGAAAGAGCCAAGACTTAACATTACCAGGATTCACTGTTTCGTCCCAGGACTATTTGCTACATCTGCTGTTGAACATACGGATCTCAGGTCAGCCTCTACAGTCATCTCTGAACATACTGGTAATTTCCCTATTTACTGGAAGACTGTCATCCTTGTATCAAGGGACTGCTGCCACTACCAACACCAATGACAGGGTTAAACATAAGGAGACTCAAAAAATGCACCATATCTGCTAGGTTACCTGAGAGGAGCTTCCCTGATGTTCCTCATGATAGAAGGCCCTACTACTGTTCCTAAGAAGAGCCCATGGGTCCCTTAACACTATTACTTTAGGTAAAAGGAAGGATCTATGTGGCGTGGAATTGAGAGTTACAGGCAGTCCTCGGATGTATGACACAATTCGTTCCTGAAAACTGTGTCTTAAGTCAAAACATTGTCACTCAGAACTGATTTTCCCATAGGAAACAATGTTATAAATGGGGGCTACAGGTTTTTCCAGAGTCTTGTCTGCTTTCTTAAAGAAGGTGTCCAAGGAAGTTTGCACAGGTGTTCTCCATGGAAGCGGGCGATGCAGCAAACTTGTTCGCTAGTGTGGTGTTGCAACGGATCAAGCATTGTAAAGTCAAAACTGATGTCAGAAAGTTGAAACAGAATGTCAATTTATAAATGTTGTAAGTGTGAAACATTGTAACTCGAAACATTGTAAGTCGAGGACTGCCTGTACTATATTTTCTCACTTACCACATGTTCCCAAATAAAACATAGACCTTGCTTTTGAAAGGCAGAATGTAGAAAAAAGATTTTTCCAGAATCACAGCTGACTGACAGAGTAACTCCTCCTGGAAACAGAATATTCAGGAAGTGAGGTGCCCCGGGAGACAGTCTAGGTGAGGCAGCAGGAACTTTCTGGTGTGGCAGGACAGAAATAAGGCTAGGCCTCAGGCCCTCGCAAGAGCAACAGTAAGATCCTTACTTCTTTACTGTAAGTCATTCTTTATGTAAGTTACTATAATAATGTGTTGTTTCCATACTACAAGCCTCATTAAGATATTACAGACTGAATGCAGTCGCTCATTCACTCTCACCTGGTTCAGTGGCTCTTAAATCAAAAGCTACTGCCTCACTAGCAGGTGTGAGAGATAACACTAGACTCTGCCCCTACTCTTTTCACCACCAGGGAGAAGCAGCAGCAGTCATCTTGACCTGAGTCATAGTGTCTGCTGGCTCTATTTTGTCTGCTTCTATTACAACAAACAAAAATTAGCCCACCCCATGTAAAATATGCAATTCAATTTTGGAGGGATGATTTTGAAGAAAAGGGTACATGTGTTACGTGAGTAAATGCCATGTATTTGAATTCCCAGATTGCATAATTTAGCCCTGATTGGGAGAAGTCAGACAGTTTTTAGATAAAAAAAAAATCTAACACAAAAAGATGTAATATTTTGCTCTGTCTTCTCAGAGTCAATAGTTTCTTTAAAATGCAAATGGATATTTAGCTTCTGTAATCAGATATAAATTCTGACTGTACAATCTGCAGGGGATTTTAGATTAAATAATATACAAAAACCTCAAACTGACTGATCAGGTTAAACAGAAATGGACAGTTCTTCTTACCTTTGAACAGCATTTCTCAGATGAAAGCTGCACTATACAACTATAACAGATGATAATATCTGGACAGCTGATTTGTAATTTTGGTATTACACATCTATATAAGCGCATACTTACTGCATGAGCATTTTTTACTAAAGTTATTGTCCCCTGGTCCATCTCCAAAGGGATATGATCTATCTTATTGTTCTGTGGTTATATATCACCCAACTGGCTGGGTGATATACCTGATGGGGGTCTTAGCATAGCCAACACAATGCATAATTTTGAATAGGATGATAAATCCCCACTGTTTAGTTACTTTGGAAATTATGCCACATTCATTAGAACCAGATGAAGGGGACAACTAAGAAAGAGGATTAGCATTATAGGTGGTTAATGCTGGTTTTGCCAGCAAGTGGTTATACAAGTTCCAAAGGTAAAGTGGGACTAGTACTAAATGAGAAGGAGGGATGGTCTTGTAAGCACTGAATTGCAACTCAATAGTACTTGTGTTCAATTTCCACCTCTGCTACGCATGCCTTCACGTGGTTTGAGCTGCCTTGATTTTTGGATTCCCAAGGCATTGTAAAAGTAAATACATGTTTTTAAACCATTCATATACTGAAGGCTACCAAAGAAAAGTGTATATGAAATATAAGTATAACATAAAAAACAGACAGAGAAAAAGAGAGGCATAGTGGACATATCGGCTACTCAGTGGCAATATTCCCCAGCTAGGCTGCCTCTGAGCATGTCATGGCTGCTCACAAATCCAGAAATACTCTGGTAAAGACATCTGGGACATGCCTTTGTGGTCTCTCTCAAGACCTTGTTTTCTGCAGTGCTTGATAAAAGCTACTGGGGCCTCACTCACAGATTTCTGGATTTTGAGCATATGAGTGAAAGCAAATGGGTAGTATCTGTTTAGGAATGCCTCAGATGGCACTTTCTGCTGCCACAGTGTAGACAAGCCCAATCTGGCTGGGAAAGGACAGTGTCAGAGAAAGAATGCAAGCTGGTTTCAGAAGTGGTATATCACCTAAGAGCCTAGGTCAAGTGTGGGGCAAAGGGAGAGAGCTAACTCAAAACTACATACCGTTAGAAGCTGTAAGTTCTTATCACCTTTTTGAACAGGCCTGTGAGGAAAATCATGGCCGTGATGCACACCAAATGTATTGCAGAACTTAACACTGATGTTGGCTAATATATGGCACGTAGAACCAGTTTTGGAAACCAAAATTTTAAAAATTATTGAAATTTATTTTGGTTTTAGAGACTGGTATGACAACCTTCTAAGAACAGGTAATAAGATTACCTGCAGCATTATAACAGAAGGTAGCAGCAATATGTTTATTTCCATGTAGTTTTTCAAAGTGCTCTCACATTCAAAGGCATAGTCAGATCAGCTAAAAAACAAGTAGGTCAGGTCAGGGCATAGGACAGGGTTTGGGAGATGTACTTGATGTGATCTGCTCAGGATGGCCATTAGCTAGGCTTCTAGTCCAGGACTCAAAGGCCAGAGCTCCAGTTGTGTTCTGTCAAAGACTGCTTGAGAAAATCACTTACGAACAGACAAATCAGTTCTGTAAGCTCCTCACTCCACAAAGGCAACCCAAATTGACAGAGGTAAGCACCCTAGGCGTTTGTTTAAACACATGCTACAGGAGTGGAGAGGGGAGAGCCACTCTAATTAAAGCACCCCTGAGAGCTGCTCTAAACCACCCGGAGTGTCACATGTATCAGCATCCCCACATTGAAAAATGGCAGTGGGGGTGCTTTAACTAAAGCTCATTGAATGAGCTTTAGTTAATCTACTTCTGCTGCCATTTTTCAATGTGGGGACACTGATACACATGATACTGGAGTCTGCTGAAGCATGGTAATTACCATGGGAGGGGGCAGCTTGGGAGAGGTGGGTCCCCCGTCCAACCTCCACCTGACCCCATCCCCTCCAGTCTCTTGCCTACCCCTCCACCCACTCCCCTGCACGGCCTCAGCCCCCCTACCTGCTCCCCGTCAAATTAATATTTGATTTTCTGAGAAGGCAATACCTTCACAGAAGGGGTACAGAAAGGAAAGAAGGAGGGGCAGCAACCCCTATGACATGCAGCCTAAGCTGTGTGCAGCCTCAGCTGCCAAGAAGTTAGAAAGACTTAACTTAGCACAAATTAAAGCTAGTGAATTAAATCAAAGCTAAATGAATGGAGAACGATGTCTCTCTGGGCAACAGCATCAGTTCTTGCAGATTTAAATGATTCTCACTGAACTGAATGGGAAAGCAGTATGATTGCGCAAGATGATGTAGATTTGCTCCTGGAGTGCACAACTTCCCCCTAAAACTATAGAACTACCCATTCACAGAGGTAAACGCTTGGTCACATTTGTCCAGAAAAAGTAAAGAGTAAGGACAGAATTCTGTTTACCTTGTGCATCTAACTGGCAGTTTTCTAGTCATATAAGTGGCATTCTTAGCACTTACATTCAGGCTGCAGTTCTTTATTCCCACACTGACACACTGGGCATGTCAACATATGCACCTGATTGCACAGTTGGTACTCTGTAGTCATTCACTATTTGCTTTAGCAAGTAATAAATGATTCCACATTATTCACTGGTATGTGCTACAGCCATGTAGATCATCGCTATGACAGCGTAACTGTGGTGTCACGGTTAGTGCCTACCAACACTATGTTGCCATAGTGGCATTGCGTCTCATGTAGATGCATCCACTATGTATGTAGACTGAGCATGCACAGTAGACCACACATTGACAGGGCACATACATTCATACCTAAGCATAATTTTGAGAAGAAAAGTGCATTCCTCTGTTTTGGAGGCAACAGTTGAGTGGTTATTGCACTAGCTCAGGCTGTAGGCCAGTTTTATATATTCATTGATTGTAAGAGTGAAAGAGGCCTCACAAGATCAACTCCCTTGCACTACGCAGGAAAGACCACTGGGGTCAGGTGACCCCAGCAAGGTGACCATCCAGTCTCCTCTTGAAGACTTCTAGGATAGATGATTGCACCACCTCTGGAGGGAGCTGATTCCATAGTCTGGACACTAATTGAATAAGTTTTTTCTAGTGTTAAGCCTGAATCAGTCTTCCAGGAGTTTGTGGCCATTACTCCTGGTTTTCCCCTGGGGTGCCTTGGTGAACAGTTGTTCACCAAGCCCTTGATGTATTCCCCTGATGTACTGGTAAGCTGCTACCAAGTCTCCCCTCAGCCTGAAGAGTCCCAGGTCCCTCAGCCTTTCCTAATATGGCTTGTTTTGCAAGTCTCTGATCATATGGGTGGCCCTTCCCTGGACTCTCTCAAGCTTTACCACATCTTTGCTGAAGTTCAGCGCCCAGAACTGGATGCAGTACTCCAGCTGTGGTCTCATCAGTACTGAGTAAAGTGGAAGAATAACATCCTTGCTTTTGCTTGAGATGTATCAATTGCTGCATGCCAGAATATTATTTGTCCTGCCGGCTACAGCATCACACTGATGGCTCACATTCATACTACAGTCTATTATTACCCCTAGGTCCCTTTCAGTTGTGGTGTTAGTTAGTTTGGCAGCACTGAGCCTGTAAGTATGTTGGGGATTGTTCATCCCCAGATGGAGCACTTTAAAGTGTTGAACTTCAGCTGGTTCCGATCCGACCAACTTGTCAGCCTGTTTAGGTCCACCTGTATCTGCAATCTATCTTCAAGCATGACCATGCTCCCTCATAACTTGGTGTCATCCACAAACTTGGCCAGTGAGCTCTTTACCCCCACATCCAAATCATTGATAAAGATGTTGAAAAGAACTAGACCAAGCATTGACCCCTGAAGGACACCACTGGTCACTTCTCACCAGGATGACACAGATCCATTCATTAGAACTTGCTGGGTCCTACCCCACATCCAACTTCCTACCCACCTAACTGTTGAGCAGTTAAGCCCATAATCCTCCAATTTTCCCATAAGAACACCATGGGATACCAGATGAAACACCTTTTGGAAGTCAAGGTATACCATAACAATCTCTTCACTATTATCCTGGTGGGGAGTCACTTGTTCGTAGAAGGAGATGAGATTGGCAAGACGAGACCTGCCTGCAACAAAGCCATGCTGGCTGTCGTTCAGAATCCTACCTTCTGCAAGCCTATCGCACATAGGCTCCTTAATGAATTTTTCTAGGATTTTCCCTAGGATAGAAATTAAGCTAATTGGCCCATAGTTCTCCAGGTCCTCTCTCTCTTCAAGATGGGCACAACACTGGCCCGCTTTCAGTCCTCACAAACCTCCCCAGAGCACCATGAGTTTTGGAAGAGTTTCGCCATGAGTTCCACAATGACTTCGGCCAGCATCTTTAACACTCTCAGATGAAGTTCCTCTGGTCCTGCTGACTTATAGATGTCTAATTTTTTTAACTGATCATGAACCAGTTCTACGTCAATAGTAGGAAGGCGGCCATTCCCTCCATGCCCATTCTGCACTCTATCTATCTAGCATGATTTTCCCCTTGGTCCGGTGAAATACCAAAGCAAGTAGTCAGTCAGTTCAGTTTTGTTGGTAACCAGCCATCCTGAGTTGTTGATCAGTGGCCCCACATTCCTATTTGTTTTCCTCCTGTTCCCTACATACCTAAAGAAGGACTTCTTACTGTCCTTGATTTCAGTTGCTAATTTAACTTCAGTCACCGCCTTAGACTTCCTAATCTGCTCCCTACAAGTGTGGGCCATTGTTGTATAGTCCTCTTTGGGGACTGTCCCAAGCTTCCATTGTTTATATGCCTCTTTCTTCTTTTTCAAGAGGACCATGATTTCCCTATTTAGCCAAGAGGGCTTCCCAGCTCTTATGCTACCTTTCCTCTATATGGGAATGGACTTCTTTCGTGCTTCAAGGATTGTGCCCTTAAGGAACAAGCACTCTTTATATACTTCTTTTACCCTTGGTTCCTGGTCCCGCAGCACTTCCCCTAGTACCGTCCTGAGCTTGTTGAAATTTGCATTTTTGAACTCCAAAATTTCAACCCTGCTATCTAGTTTACCTGTGATGGACAGTGAACATGAATGTTTCATGACCACTGTCACCCAGGTTACCTTCTATGTTCAAGTCAGTCACCAGATCATCTCCTTTGACCAGGACCAAGTGTAGGAGAGCATTACCTCTGGTTGGCCTGTGCACTTTGAGTCAGGAAGAGCTCTTCGATGCAGGTCAAGAAGCAATGCAACCAGTCTGACTTGGCCAAGAGATGTCTGGATAATTTAAATTGCCTATGATGACCATGTCCCGTACACACAAGGCCTCTGTCAGTTCTCTATGGCTATGCTCCAGTCATGTGAGGAGTCCCACCAGGTCTTCGTAATCCTTACTAGGTCGTAATGCCCACTGGAGAGTAGAAGGACCAGCTCCACCTGCTTGTTCCCAATGCTCCTAGCATTAGTGTACAGGCACCTGAGTCCTCCAGTTGAGACCCTTGATTTCCTGTCACACTGAAGGAAAACTATTCCCTCAGCTCCTGGAAGTGTGGCTCTCCTAGTGTCCCCATCTACGCAGCCTTCTTGTATGCCAGTCCCTGGGCATGCTCCTGTCAGTGTTTCCCCATCCCAAAGAGAGCTTATCCAAACTGAACTGGTATTTGTTAGAGCTGTGTCACATGTTACACTTTGTTTGGGTTAAATGCGCTAAAAATACAAGCAACAGCACATTCAAACAGTAAAACACATACTAAGTGCACCTGTGTCATAATAAAGTTAAAGTTTTTGTGAGAGAAGTCACATATATTAAGTTACATTTTCAACTATTGTCATATTGCTCCAAGGAGATAATAAAAGCAATTTGTTGTCTTCACCTAGCCATGACATCAGCTAAAGACTTCACTGCTGTGCCAAGCTTTGAGGTGGGATGAGGAAAGCCAGGTCAGGAGGAAGGATCCTGGATCTTTCACTTGCCACACTCCTTTAGGATCCAATTGAAATCTGGTGTCCATGGCCCTGGTAAGTCTTGAGCGATCAGCAGATTGTCAGTCCCAGCCCCAGCACTGCACCAGAATTGGTTCAAGACTCCATTGTAGTGCCAGGGCTGGGACAGAGCTGTACAAATTGGAGATCATTGTAAGCACTGCCATGAGACTGCTCAGAACACATTCTAATGTTAATACCTTACAGATTAACATGTACTAAGTGTCCTATTCAACTAAGTCATTAGACTTCTCAGCACTGCATACTAGCCACTATTTTAAAAGCTAGACATTATATAGCATTCTCTC
Source organism: Caiman crocodilus (assembly GCA_030014935.1). Lineage (NCBI taxonomy): Eukaryota > Metazoa > Chordata > Crocodylia > Alligatoridae > Caiman > Caiman crocodilus. The sequence continues at coordinate 5,574,501 of JAGPOW010003310.1, forward strand.
CAGTGCTTCTTTAGAAGCTAAACCACTAGCTCTTGCATTTTGCAGGCAAGGATTTTCCCTGCTGTGGAAAGGAGGATGATATCTCAATAGTTCCCACATACAGACTTATCTACTTTCTTGAAGATAGTCACAATGTTGGCATTCCTCAGGTTCCCAGGGATCTCTTCATTGTTCCAAATTCAAAGAAAAAAGTCCAGTAGTCTTCTTGTTTTTGATTTCCTTGATGGCACACCGGACTTACAGGACAGGAAAGACTGTTGAGGGATCCTCTTTGAAGGTATTGGGGCAAGCATTTAATGGTGGTATCTGTCACAGTTGACTCAGAGTTCAAGAGTGCCTCAAAGTGCTTTTTCCATCTAGTTGGGATAGATTAATTGTCAATGAGGTGTGCTGAGTCATCCTGCAATTACAGGAAACTAGGACAGTATGAAGTTCAGCCATAGATGTTTTTCTTGCCTAGAGAAAGCTATATATGTCATGTTTGTTAGCACAGAGCTGGATCTCCTTGGCTTTATCTTGCCACCACCGATTTTTGATTTCTCAGACCCTTCTTGGAGTTTTGGCTTTGAAGAAACGATACGTCTCCTTCTGCTGAGATGAGGTATCATCCTGCCAAGCAGAATGAGGCCTTCTGTTCTGGTCAAAGAGAGCTTAGATCTTGGCACTGTTCTCATCAAAACCAGTTTTGGTGTCACTGAGTGGTATAGCCAATGCATTCAGCACAGGCCACATGGATGGCAGCTTTAAACCTCTTCCATAGTTTCTCAGTGTTGCCTTCACTTGTGACCAGGGCAGAGAGCTTTTCATGGAGACATTACTGAAGATTCTTATGGATTTTCTGGTCTTAAAGAGATTTGGCGTTGAGAGTCCTTCACATTGCTTTTGGCTGTCTTCAGTGTTCCAATGCAAGCTGCATCTTCATAATGGATCTGACCAGATGGTGATCTGTCCAGCAGTCATCAGTTCCTTGCATGGCTAACCTAATGTGAACACGTTTGATCACAAGCTCTAATAATAACATAGTTGAGGAGATGCCAGTGTTTAGAGTGAGAGTGTCTCTAGGTAGTTTTCTATTTGTCCTCCTGAAGATAGTGTCCTCTTTGCAAGTGTTAGTTAGAAAGTAGTCAAGGATGGAGTAGAACTGTTCTTTAACATCGTCATCAGCATCAAGTGTTGAGGCATATGCAATGATGACAGTGGCATACTGGTTGTTGCTGAGTTTAAGATGGAGGGGCAGAAGATGTTTGTTAATGCCCACAGGGCGCTCCATAAGTTGACTGATGAGTGGGTTCTTTATGGGGGAGCCAACATCGTGAATGCATCTGTTCTGGGCTGATTTTACCTTCCAGGAGAAGGTATAGCCTCCACCCTCTTTCTTCAGCTAATTCTCATCCAGTTGCTTTGTCTCACTCAGAGATGTAATCTTGATGTTATATCTCACTAGTTCCCTGGAGATGACGGCAGTTCTTTTTTCTGGTTGTTTGTTGTCTTGGTTATCCATCAAGGTACAAACATTCCATGCTGCAAAAATCATGGTTTTCTGATGTTTTCCACTGTAGAGAGAAAGTGTGATCCCACTGGATGTGGTTATCCAGCCACAAGCAGATAAGACAGCCTAGGTTTCGGGCACTCTTTCTAGCCCTTTCCACATGTCAGGTGAACAGAACGGATCCTGAATAGGACTGCCCAGTCATGGTAGCAGCTGCCAAATTCTACCTCCGTCGCAACTGTGGTGCAAGAAGTTCACCAAGCTACCACTGCCTGCATGCAGATTAATGGCTGGAGACTGACAGATTCACTAGTCCTGTCTTCATCACCACTGGCCCATCCCCACAGGATTTTGGAGGTTGGTACAGGAGAGCATGTTGTTTTCTGTGGTAGAAGTCTGCAGTGACTTGGTTTAATGCGAGGAAGCTAGTGCACAGCAACAGTAAATACATGATCTTGACAAGGTGGAGATCTGGGCCCAGTGGCAAGGGAGAAAAACCTGCGTGACAGGAGACCTTCATCTTCCTGCAGTCTTTTACTGTCTGCAGCCATTAAGATCCTGACATCTTCTTCCACCTGATCCACCACTGAGACCTCGTGGTTGGACTGTGTTTTGTCTGGAAACCTTCCTTCATGCCTGTCTGCCATGAGTGACCCTGCCAGGAGTGTGAAACTTCAGGCAACATATCTCTGAAGGCCATCAGGACACACAAACCTTACCACCACTACAAGGTCTTGGTCCACAGAGAGGAGCCAGACTCTAAAATAGACTCAGTGGGTGTTGTGATGGCCAGAACCAAAGGGGTTAATGAGCAAATTATAACAAAAAAGATTTGCTTCTTGAGAGCATCTAGCAATGGCATAACAGTTAATATGAACTAAAGCAAAGCTTGCAAAATTGTTTCCCGCAGATATATCCTGTCTGTCATAAGCACAACAGTAATGTTAAAATTAACTGTCTGTACCAATCATAAGATTAACATGGGCCCCAAGAAGCGGAACTAGAAAACAAAACTGCAAACTTTAGCTGACCTAACAGTTTTTGCTTAAAGGTCAGTAAAAATGACAAACCTGACCACAAGATACAATTAACACATTTTAAAAAATTCCAAAAGGAAGTAACTAAGTGGGTTGAACTTAGGCAGGGAAAAATGCTAATCTCAGACCCCGAAGTGATGTGGTGTGATTTGCTTATGGGGTAAACCCAAGTTTAGGCAGTAACCTATTACAATAATTTCTAACACCTTTTAGCCCCATAGGGTAACAGCTGTAGGGTAAGATTGTGAGTGGCTCTAAAACCAACAGATTAGCATAGGACAAGATATAAAGGAACATGCACGTCAAGTGACCAGTAAGAAGGACAGAACAGAATGGTCATTGCTGTTCCAAGCCCAAACTCCAGACTCCTAGTGTGAGCAAGGACCAGATCCTGACTGAGGGATCCTCCCCGGTGCTCCTTCCGACAGCATTGATCGGGGATGCCTGACTTCACTGGATCAGCTTGGTGTGTACCTGGCACTGAGGGACTATCAATAAGTTGCCAACCAAGTGGGAACTCTGTCAGTTTGTCTGTCTTTTTTTATTATCACTGCCAATTTTTAACTTTTATTGATATATTGTCTGTTTATTAGCTTAACTTTTTTATTAACGGTTATATGTGTAAACCATATTTTGCTGCTTAAACATATTTGTGTTGCTATTTTGCTGCTATAAATAAAATTTATCTTTACTGTTATAAGTGAAACTTGTCTTTGCTTCACTCCCAACTCCGCCTCCTTGATTCCAAACTAAACAGCCCAGTGGCTGATACATTTGCAGCACCCAGTCAGCCTGCAACCAAATTGATACACTCACAGTGCCTAGTTGGCCTGTGACAGGTGTACTGTTAGGTTAATGAAGCTGAGCCACTATGCAGCCAAAAATGCAAAAATTAAGGGGCCTGAAGAACCGTAAGCAAGAGGATATATAATTCCATAGACAGGCCACTCTTTTAGTTAATTAATTCCAAAACTTTCTCTTTTTTTTTTAAACTTGTTGCATATAGATTTTACAGATTGACATTCTGTCTTGATTTCATACAGGAAAGATTTTCAAAAATTCAAAAACTCTTGTGGAATAAGAAAATAGTCTCCCATGTTACACAATGGATGCAAGACCCTTTCTGCACTCTGGTTGCAATGAAGGTCATATCTAAACCTTCTAGGCACAAAAGAGAATGAGGAACAATATCTCTCAAGGCAATAAACAATTAGCATTAGACTTAACCTATTGAAGATTGCCATTTCTTGCTAGAAATAGATTTGACTGTAAAAAAGCTGTGGAGAGAGTTTAGAAACTGGTGGTAGTAGTTTGGTACATTAGAAAAAGTGAATACAAAGGCCCCCATTCTGAGGCTTCATCACAGAAGCTGCATTTATTTTTAGAGACAACTGAGAAAGATCTAGAAAAAGGAGGCGGCAGAAGAAAATTTGGAAGATGCTCAGGGACACCTGGCTTGCTTCCCCCGGATTCTATAATTTCACTGGCCATACATGATCTAACTATAAACCCACTAAACTGCGCACTGAGCTTGAACAGGTAGAGAAAGTGCCTCAGAGCTGCAAAGGTCCCACCATTTTTAGTCGATTTGGATTCGGCTGATTCGGAGAACAGTGATTTAAATTCAGCGATTCAAATCACTGTCCCCATTCGATTCAGCCGAATCAGAATTGGAGAATCTGGACTGATTTGGTGCTGATTCAAAGATTCAAATAGGCCAGGGAGAGGCAGGCAAAGCTAGGTGGCTGCAGGTTCTTACACAGCTCCTCCAGCTGTGCCTGCCTCTCCCCAGGAAAGGGGAGCTGAGGGAGAAGCCTCCATAGCTGCCCTGCCTGGCTCCATCCCCAGGCCGAATCTCCTCCAAATCGAATCGGTGACTGAAGCTTTGCACAGCCCTATCCAGTGACTGCACATGGCATCTTTCCACTGGAAGTGACTAAAAGACAGGCAAAAATCTAATTAGCAGAAGCTATTACTTACTCAACCCAATATAACACTTCATGCAAACAAGATTACAGTTTGGCTCCAACAAATAACCAGTGCCCTCACTGCCTGCATTCAGCATTACATGCACCTTCTTAACATGCTTTTCTCAGAGGAAATGTTTGATAAAACTAGATGTTTCTTGCAGAGCTGAGTTATGTACAGTGACAAGACCTCTTGATCTGCTGGGACACTACTTAGACTAGCTGCTTGCTAGTGACAATTAAATGGCAAGAACACTGTTATTGATTCTGATTAAGAAGCATCCACTATGACTGATGTAAGCAATGTCTGCACTGCTCTGATAAGGAATTAGAATAATCTAGACTTTGCTGAGCACTGAAAGCTGAATGTTTACTGCTTCTCTTTCATAGGAACAGGAACTCTTGTTTATCACATTTGTTAAAAGTAGAAGACATTTGTTAAAAGTAGAAGAGACCATTGTCATTGGGTAGGCCAGGATGAGATTTCTTCTCTCCTATAAGCCTCATTTATGCTACTGTTCTATACACTGCAGTTTTCTGATGAAGATTGTGACTAGCAGAAAATATCTTGCACGAATAGAGGTAATTTACAGAAGCCAGTTTTGAGAGATGGAACTCAAAATCCATTTTTAAGTTTTTTCTTTATTGCCATAATCTTTCACAAAATTACTTCCCCTAAAAATTTCCCATGAGTTTTCTTTCAAACAGCTTGTATCTGGAATCACATAATGCTTTTAGTAATTATCCTGTGAAAGCCCTGTAAAGGACAAGTGCAATGAGAAGGCACTACGAGTGCCTGGTTCAAACCTTACAAACTCACTAGGAAGAATTCTCAGGCAATGAAGGCTACAAGAAGTGAACAGTGGAAGCAGATGAAAGCCCAAAAGGTTGGAAGCAGGTGGCAACAGAAACAAAGAAATGAGAGTGTTCCCTGGAGTGAGAACATAAGAACATAGGACTGGAAGGGAACTCATGAGCCTAGCCACCTGCCTTCAAAAGCAGTATCTTGGCCAAAGGCCCACTTACCCAAACCCTCATGTACGATTACACAGAACAAGACCCGAATCACCAAAAATGCCCTAACAAGTAGGGACCTACAGAATTCACAATTGTGTGATTTTTCTGGAAAACTTGAAATCAGGCAGGTTCCATGAAAAATGGTGGACTCTGTGATTTTGCAGCAAAAAACCCCAGAAAACCTGACAAGAAATCCCCAAGCTGCAAGCAGAGAAAAGGACAGGAAGCCATGCAGTCCTGAAGCACTAGGCGGGGGACAGAGGAGGGTTAGCAAATCAGAAGCCGAGCCTGTGATATAGGCTCAGTCCAGGAAGCAGCCTGGGGCCAGTCAGAGAAGCAAGAGGGTTTTGGCACCACCTTTGAAATTGGCCACAGAGCATGCTGCATCCTAAAGAGGATTCTTCAGCACAACCACTCAGAAGAAATCCTCCAAGGTGGCCAAATACATTTTAACACTGGACCATGTAGGACAGTATCCTGTAAGGACCTTGCAGGTAGATGGAGGCATACTCTTTTGAACCACCTGCAATGTGACTCTGGATGTGTCGAGAAAAACCAGTATAGATCTACACTTAGAGTCTGAAGCACATGTGAAGTGAAAGCCTATTGCAGAGGCTGAAGGTGAATGAAACAAGCAACCACGTCCTCACTCTTTAAAAGGATCATGGAAAGCAGCTTGGCAAGGCAAGAGGTTGTATTTTCCCTTGTGGAGGCTTTCATGACAGCAAACATCTCACTGGAGAAACTTGATCAGCCAAAGTTAAAAGACTACCTAAACTTTATGTAATGCTGGCAGTTTTCCATGTGCCAAGAAGTTTCAGCAAAACTATTTCCCTACAGTAATTGATTCACATGTACAGCCCACAAAGTCTGCATTGGCAGAGTATGAATCCTTCTCCATTGTGGCTGATGAAGCCAATGACCTTCAAGATAACTAACTATGTGCTGCACATTCATTTGTACTGGGGAGCTGGACAGACCAGGACCTGCCTGTGTTTCAAAGAGAGCCAGTCCACCTCATGGCAGTCAATTCTTCTACTGTTTCTCAAGCCATAGTGAATGTAATTGCCTGCAATGGCTTAAAATTCAACAAGATCTCAGCATTCCAGTTCTGATGTACTCCAAAGGAGGCTGCCCAACACAGTTCATGTCAACTGCAATACTCACATTCTGTCTTTAGTAAGTGATATTTGGAGCATGCAGTTCCTTGATGTGGATAGTCTGGTGTCCTCCTTCAAGAAAGCCTTCAAGCACTGTCCAGGCTGTAAAGTCCAGAATCCAGAATTGCCAACCAAAGTGGGGACTTACCTGTCACTGTGGTGCTGCCACCGGAGCCTGTGCTCCTAAGGTGGAATTCATGGTTAAACACAGTACGTTACCATGTCAAGCATATGCAGTACTACCAGCAGTTTGTGAACAAGAAGCTGGAAACCACACCCAGCACAGTGAATGTTTCAACTCTGTGAACTCGACATTCAAGATCAAGTGGCATTTGTGGCTGAAAATACCACCCAGTCCATGGAGCTCCTAACACGGTTTGAAGGCTGTTAGGTCCACCATACACACAACAAGGTGATGGATGTGATAAGCTGGGTCAAAGATGGGGCATTGCAAGAACTGTCAAGCTCTCCTTTTGAAAACCAGTGGAGACAGGAACTGTTCCAGGCAGTAGCTGTGAAGCTGAACTAGTACTACAGGAATAACCCATCACTGCCACTGCGGTTCAGACAACTGGCTGCTTCCATCCTTACTGCTTCACATTTTGGACCCCAACCAGATGCCTGTTCTGAGTTGTGACCATCAGCTAGTGAAATCAATCCCTAGATGGCAGAAAGAGCATGACAATGAACATGCTGCTTACATGAACCTTTTCAAAGACTGCCAGATGCCTGTGTCTATGTTCTGGGACTCTGTCTGTGACTGGTTTCCACATCTCTATGTTCTGGCAAAATGCCTCACCATTCCAACTATATCAGTGGACACCAAGCATGCTATCTCAGTGTATGGACAAGTGTTCAACACACAGAGACAGAGACTGTCTGTAGCAACTACCAATGGATGCAGCATGCTATCATTTAATAGCTAGCATGAATTGCCTTTCCCAAGGTTAGCATTCAGTTTCAGGAAACTCTTTTTTATAATGTCCTTTAATAAAGTGTACATAGTTGGTATTTGTTACAGTTTATGTTCTGCATAGCTTTATTTTAATAACATATTTCAGTTTAGAGTTTATGTAATTAGATTGCTTAATAATGTGTCAATTACTGGCTTCTGCAGGCTTAATCCCCTAATTAAGCCCTTGGAAGCCATTAAGGGAAATACTGTTAAGCAATTAAGCCATAATTTTGGGCCATCTGGCAATCTGCACAGAGAGGCAGGACTGCCAGGGCCCCTCAGCCAATTAGAGGCATGGGGGAGAGGGGGTTGCCACACTAAGCCCACAAAAATGGTGGTCAGCCTTAGGATCTGCCAGCAAAATCACCCAGCTGCCTCCTCAAGTTCAGTATACCCCCAGCTATAACAATGGTGCTCAACTTTGTGGCCCAGCAGGCCAGATGAGTGGTATAGGTTCATCGGTGGGTTCGACCCAGCCCTGAGTACCAAGATTGGGCCCTGAGGCCTGGCACCATCCCCTCCCACCCCTACACACCAGGATTGGGCCCTAGAGGCCCAGGGCTGCCCTCTCTCACCATGATTGTACAAATACATGGAGACTGCAAATACATGATTCCATACATCATGGACACCAGTTCCATCTTACAGCAATTCACTTTCTTTGCCCCCCAGTATTTGGCTGAGAAGATGATTCTTTAAATTTTGCTCCTCTGACCATTATAAATTTTCTAACCAAAGGCACTGCAGATAAACAAAGGTTTGCGGGATTACAGAGAAGTAAGACGTGAAGCTACACAGGCAGAAGAACATGCTCATTTGAGATTAAAAAATGAAGTTACTAACTGGTAAATGGAGTTCTTCAAATATGTTGCCCATATTCTCACATTTGAGCACATGAGTGTACTCAGCCTCTGACTAGAGACACTTTTCCTTTACCAGTACCTGTGCCTTCTGCTCCAGCCAATCCAGGTGATAAATGGTGGATCACAAGATCCCATCCCCAGTTTCCTTTCAACTGCAAAGTCTCAGAGAGGCATTTTCTGAGGAAGGGGGAAGGGAGTGCTGGATTCAAATGCGTGTGGACATCACATCTCAAACAACTTCAATTACTGCTAACTTCTTTTTGTCCTTCAAATGGCTGTGGCACATGTATGTGTAGATTCACATGTGGGAAACTCCAAAACAGTGTTGACAAACACCTGGAGGCAGAAATCAACTGGAATGCCACTCTACCAAAGGCAGGGCTACACATGGAGGTCTCATTAGTCAGTCAGTGTTTAATGAAGGTGTGGGCAAAACTCCATAGTTCTGCCCTGCAAATACCCAGTGAGGAAATAATAAAGTGTTATAAACTTAGGTCTAAATTGGCCATTTCATAGAAAAAACTGACATAACTGGAGATCTAGTTGGAAAAAGTCTTTTAGAAGGAAATATCCCAAACCTTCAATTTATTAGCTATAGGCATGAAGAAACAGAAAGACCTCCTAAAAGCTTTGGTTCTATGCAAGTACAAGGCTAGGTCTCTCTTCACATTTAGGAAGTGCAGAGAGGCCTCAGCTAAGGAAGCAGAAAGAAGAGTGGCAGTAGAATCACTGACTGAGATGAAATTCATCAAGCAGTTTGGGTGAGTATGCAGTACACCTTGTCTGAAAAGAAGAAGATTGTGTAGGATGAATCCAGCATTAGGAATTTGATCTTACTGACTCATCTGGCAGAGGTGATTATAACCAGAACTGCCACCACAGAAAGATGCAGAAGCAGGTAGGATTGTCATTGGATCAAATGGAACAAATAAAGACTGGATTTAGGTCCCTCTATGAGACGAGGTCCTTTACACATGGGAAGGCCTTTGCCAATTTATTTAGGACTTTCAGGGTTAAGAAGTGGAATAAAATTGGGCAGCTCTCAATGGGGGGATAAGGGCAGAGATTGTCTTAATTGAATTTTGTGATAGAAGTTTGAGTTCAATTGCAACAGATGGACCAGGAATGACAGGGATTAAGGATGGCACAGGGGAGATATCCTGTGACTGATACTATGATGAGAATCATGACCACTTGGAAAGATAACTATGTCTTCTGGAGGCCTACTGCTGTAGGTCAGAAAAACCCTGGCACACGAAGCAGATACACTCTGTGAGAACCAGCCAGTATCTGAGAGCTTAAGTGAAGCAGGTACAGATCTGGGTGGAGTGCTCTACCATTGTCCCAAAACAGCAGGTCAGGAAGCAGGGGGGAGAGACCTGGTTTGACATAAATAAGTGCTGAAGACCCTGAAAGTATGGTTGGCTAGGCTAAGGCAGGTAACGGCTGTTACTGTGCCATAGGGGCACATGCAGATGCATCCACTTTGTCCTCTCATTCTCTTATCTATTTGTGTTATGCCTTATTATAATCTTAAATAGCAAGATTTCTGGGGCAGTTTCTGGCTTCCAATTGTTTGTATAGTACCTTGTACAACAGACCCAAGGACCCTCACTGGTGTCCTTGGATATTTTCATAATAAAAATAGGTTGTGGAGTGTGGAGATGTAGAGACATGAGAGGACTCACTATGGGGTGTGATGGAAGGAGGAAAAATGGAAATAGTACAAAGAAAGGCACATACATGCTGGAGTAGTATTTACTGTGCTTCCCTTCTGCACCACGTTTCCTGAAATATTCTCTAAAAGGCATAAAGGCACCTGTGACAGGGGGCCATCCCCAGGTCCAGTCCCACTATTAGCCCACCCACCTGTCTAGGGCAGTCCTCCCACCTAACTTTCCTGCCATGCCTTCCTTGTACAATAAATAGATGTTTCTACGTGGGAGGCTGCCCATTTAATGCCCTGGTGCCAAGAGCGCTATACGCAGCTGACCGTCCCTTTACTGTGTCCCATGTCTTGCAGATGTCATTCAAAATTACTAGTCACTATACTCCCCTAGTCCCATTACTGGGTCGCACCAGGCCACTGGCCCAAAATATCCAGTATTACTCCCCTGGCTCAGTTACTGAGCTGCGCTCAGACTGTGGCCCAAACTTGGTCTCAGGCATCCAGAGACTTACCTTAGCCTCATGTCCCCTCACTGGGGCCTCAACTCCTGTCCCCTCATTGGGGCTTGCATTATCAAACTATTGGGGCTGGCCTATTCTATGGCTGGTCTTCTACACAGGCTCGTCTTCTACACAGATCCTATTCTATGCATCCCTGTGCAGCCCTTCAGGCTCGCATACATGGACCCTGCTGTATGCCATCATGCATAGTCCTTCAGGCCCCCCCTGTGGGCCCTACTCTATGTGGCCTACTACTCACATTATGCCCCCTCACTGCGGCCACGATTCTGCTTCCTCACTGGGGCTATGGGGGCTTATGCCCTGCGGGCCTCAGGTGTCCGCAGACATTTCTGGACCCCTCTCTTGGCCTATGGCCTACTCAGGACTCAGGCATCTGCTGACATACCTGAACCCTGCCTCAGGCCCCACTTAGTGGGCCTGGGGTCCACCTCAGGCCCCACTTAGTGGGTCTGGGCCCCTGGACTTTTCTGTTGGCATGCGCTCCCCTAGCCTTTCGCCTCCATGGGGTACCCACAAAGCAGTGGGAGCTGAGGCTTTCTGACACCCCATACTTGCCCTTCATTAGGGGGTACAGGTGTGGCATTTCCTGGAAGCTGCTCTGCCACAAGCAGCTTCCCCACACCATTCAACCCCAGCAGGATGTAGTTTTAAGTCATTCTCCAGGACCAGGAGCCTCCTCCGTCCCCATACTTCCTACCTTTGACCTCCAGATATTCCGAGAGCAGCAACTCTAGCCAGGCAATGTTCTGGCTCCTTGCTGCAACTGCTGGCTCTACTTCTCAGGGCCTGCTCTTATTCTCTAGCGGCTAGGCCCTCCTTCCAATCAGGCTGTCCATGTGACTCTCCTGATTGGGAGTGCAGTCACCTGTAGGCTGCTCTGCTGCCTGCTCAGGCCCTTAAAGTGGCAGGAACCAAGGGTGCCTTCCTGTCTCATCTCTAATAAAGCAATTTGGATTTACTGGAGGTATAACAACCTTTTATATTTTTTTAAAGGCTTCTGATAGCTAATTAATTGTAAACAGAAGGTAGACAAGCCAGCCTTATAAAAACTTTTTGCTTTGCAGCAAATTCACAAAATTAAATATTCAACAACTCCTGTATAAAAGATGCACGTCAACAGAAGAAAGAATTCCAACAGAGGACTGCACAGATAGTCATGTACTTTGCTTTGCTCTCCTCAGACAGCATCAGGAATTGGTCACAGACAGAAGTACACTATCGCACTTGATGGGCCAATGTTCAAATCTAATTCTCCAGCTGCATTCGTGCTATGGGTATCCTCAATCCACTTTATGCTATGATATGTTTTTAGTATAAGAGCCCTAATATACATATTAGTCCTGTGCAACTAAAAGACATATTTCATTTTGCACTTTCTACAGTGTAATCTTAATAGTTTTTCTTTAAATTCCATTCAGAGAACAAAGCTGAATCTAACAGTATATCATATTAACAATATGCACTGGGTTAGGAACCAAAATATTTTACCCTCAAGCTATCCTTAATCAAAAGGTTTACAGTACAGATAAAAGAGACATTTAAATCAAAACTAAAAATAACAAGTTTTCATATTCCAGGTAAGGGTTGCCTGACAGCACATTTGCATATCTGATGTCTCTTAAAAGAACAGTCCCACACACCACAAGTGCATGATTCTATAGCAAGATTGTATGTGCATAGGACAGTTGTCCTTAACTGGAGTGTCATGCCATCCAGGGATGCTGCAAGAGCCTTTAGGGATGGTGTAGTGCAGGCACTGCTGACACAGCTATGAATGCTACTACAACTGGGTGAAACTGTCCCACATGTCTCTTTTTCCAGGAGGAGCACACAGGATCATGAATGACTGGTGCCTCTGAAGACTGGGATGGCACTATTTGTAGGTGGCAGCAAGTGGGGACTGTCCACAGATGCCAGCAGTGGTGTCAGCAATGGGGGAGGCGGGGCAAGCAGGGCAGACACTGGTGGTGGCAAGGGGGGGATGGTGAGCAGCAACCACCCACAGAAGCTGGTGGTGGCTTTGGCAGCGGCCAATCTTGGTGGGGGCACATGCCCCCCCACGCATCGCCTACTTGTGGGATCAAATAAGGAAGTTCTGCAGCAAGTTGGGCACTCTTGCCTGCTTTAGGTTTATCTAATAATCCTAAAACAGGCAGAAACATATGCTCTGGCTGCAGTTATTCCCAGTCTGGCTCTGCACAAGGCACACAGGGCAGTTTCACTTGAAGGCGGTAGTAGCAGCACCCTAGCTGAGAACAGCTTAGGTAAACTGACACAGCACATCAGTGATTCTCAACAAGGTTTTATTTTAAATTTTAAAAAATTATGGCGTCTCGGTTGTTGATATGTTCAGTGACTGACAGACTACTGACTGGTGCAGACTATGGACCTATCAAAGCCTGAGTTACATATAACAGGTGCATAAGATGGCATATAATCAGTAATCAATACACTTGCATTTAAATCAAAAGCTGTAGCCTGGAAAGTAGAATAAGATTATGTTTATCAAAGCCACTAAAATTAGACTAGGCCAAGAATGAGTAACGGAAGGCACTTAACAGTAGGTAAAAGTAACAACGGATGTTTCGCCTTTTGATAAGTATTGATTTATATGTAACCAGCTAGAATCCTACTGGAATAATAATGCATCATTGTTAACCTATTGTCAGCCTTGGCCAGCTTCCTCCTCCCTCCTGCATCTCCCTCAGGCAGTATAGGTAAGAACGTGTATTGTGCTATTGCAAGTAGCTAGACAGGCAGAAAGACAAGTGCTTATTCTTGTGCTTTAGGGTGTAATCAGTAACAAGCTGGGTTATGGACCCGTCTCTTGCCTCTTTATCTGACATGGGTGGTAGCACTATTTTACTGGCTAAGAGGGAATAGAGGATCATTGGGAAATGTAATTATACCTTTATTTGGTATACAAAAAGGATAATAACTGAGGCAATTATAATTGTCCCTTCATTCTGTGTCTATGCTTGCAAAGAGGTCCTGTTCATAAACAGGCTGTAGTTTTGTTTCTTGAAAGATTGAATGCCAAGATTCTGGTAACAGGAGGGGTGCCCTGAATCTAAAAAGGATGAGAACTACTGGCCTAGGGTTAGGATTGAAGGAGCCCCATTGCACATGCATGACCTGAAGTGCTATAGATTTCAGCACATATTTCATTCTACTATAACAAAAGACTTTGTCTGTCTGTCTGTCTGTCTGTCCATAACACTTTGTTCGCACTCTGCTTAATTGTCTGGTAGCCTGAAACAAGAGCATTCTGGACAAGAGGCAGTGGCAGCGGAGCACCACCATGACAGTGAGGATGGAGGGGATGGAGTTGGGGGGCAAGACCAGTGCTGGTGTCCTCGCACCTCACTCCCAGGCCCTGCTCCCTGGAGGCAGTGGTGGCATGGGGTGCTGGCCGCGGGGGATGGAGGGGATGGTAGGGCAAGCTTCCCCCCTACTCCTGGGAGGCAGTGGCAGTGCAGGGTGTTGGGTGGCAGCACTCTGTCCCCACCTGCCCCTCCTCCCCCCATCATTCCTGATGGGCAATTGGCTAGTAACATTAATAATGTTACCCTCAGAAATTTTTCTCTCTGTTCAGCTTGTTGCTAAAAATAAATCCACTTCCAGCCTTCAAGCAGCTACATGTGACAATAGGTGAAAGATGTAGGGGAGAGATAGGAAAAAAATCATTGCTTAAAAAAGCAAGATAGATTTTTGGCAACAAGAGTTCACAGCTCTATAAATAACAACTCAAAATCAGGTCAAAGCCAGGAACTGTTTGGATACATCCATCTCTGCAAAATACTAGCAATGAAGGGAAAAAGTAATATAATTGCTATTCATTGCACAAAAGTTCTTTAGCTGGGATGCAGCAGTAGAGCCTCCTTTGATGTACTGAATTTGTGTCACATTGATGAAGCAATTGTAAGCAACGTAGGACAGGTGAAGCAGGTAGCAATACCAATTAGAACTGAGGCTACTTATGTATCTTCCTCTGTGTCTGCCTATGTATCACAAGAGAAGGCTGAGAGGGGACCTTGTGATGGTCTATAAACTCACTAGGGGGGGACCAGAAGGTTTTGGGGGAGACCTTGTTTCCCCTAGCACCCCCCAGGATAATAAGGAATAACAGCCACAAGTTGTTGGAGAGAAGGTTTAAATTGCACATCCGTAGGAACTACTTCACAGTCAGGGCGGTTAGGATCTGGAACCAACTTCCAAGGGAAGTGGTGCTGGCTCCTACCCTAGGGGTCTTTAAGAAGCAGCTCGATGCCTACCTGGCTGGGGTCACTTGAGCCCAGTTTCCCTCCTGCCCAGGCAGGGGGTCGGACTTGAAGATACAAGGTCCCGTCCAACCCTACTTCTATGATTCTATGATCTTTACTATTCAATTATAAGGCAGGATCATACTGAGAGATCAGAATTAGGACAGCTACCTTAGTGTACTGCATTAAGCTGTTTTGGGAGGAAGTTGAGGGACCATGGAGCACGGTTATGTGAAGCGAGGCAAGCACTCCCTTGGTAAGTAGGAGTTCCAGTTCCTGCTGCTGAATTTTTGCATTTTATATTAGCCAGCAATCGGTTCAAAAATGGAAATAATTTTGTTAGCAGGAGTTAGAACTTTAGACAGCACCTTATACATTGGACTTCAGAATCATGTTACACATGCTAGTATCATAGTAGTTAGGGTCAGAGGGGGCCTAAACAGATCATCAGGTGCAACCCCCTGCCCCGGGCAGGAATGAGTGCTGGGGTTATAACACCCAAGCAAGACATCTATCCAGCCTCCTCTTGAAGACCCCCAAGGTAGGAGAGAGCACTACCTCCCTTGGGAGTCCATTCCAGAGCCTGGCTGCCCTAATCATGAAGTAATGCCTCCTGATGCCCAGCCTGAACCTTCTTTCTAACAAAGTGCTTAAGGCACACCCTGAGAAGGGTTTAACTCCCTATCACAGGGGTGGGAAAAATACAGCCCAATACGGCAAAATATAGAGGGACTTTCTCTGGCCCAAAGTGGGTCCTTTGGTCCCACCTGGCCGAGATGCTGTCCAGTCCATGGCGCATCCTGTTGCCTCCTGGTCATGCAGTGGGTCTGCAGTGGCTCTACAGCTGAACTGCCTTTCTAGGAAGCCCAGGTGGCAGTGGCTCCTTTCAGCTGCTGCTGCCACCGACCCCAGCCCCATGGTACTAGCAGGGACCTGTGAGCACAGGCCCGCCCCCGGCCCACCCTACACCCACTCTGGACTCAACCTGGCAGAGCAGACCAGCTACAGACCAGCCACAACCCACACACACAGCCCCAACCCGGCCTGCCCTGCACTTGCTTCAGACTCATTTGCCCATGCTGAGCAACGGTAGCAGTGGCAGCAGCTAGGCAGAAACTGCTTCTCAGCACAGGTGAAGAGCTGCCCCTCCCTATCGCTGCTGTTTGACCCTTCTTACTGCAGCCGCCCAGAGCTGTGCCTGGGCTGTCCTGTGGCTCCTTTGCATTGCCACCACTGCTCTGCTGGGCAGGCCAGAGGCAGCAGTGACAGCAGTGGAAAGGAGTGGCAGGGCAGCCCGGGTGCAGGCTCCAGGTGGCTATAGTAAGAGGGGCCAGAGAAAGGGCTTTTCTCCCAGGCCCAGTAGCAGCTTCTGCCCAACTGCCAGTGCTGCTCAGTGGGCAGGCCAATATGGAGAAGGCATGAGGCAGGCCAAGCTGGGGCTGTGTGTGTGATTTCTAGCTAGTCTGGAGCTGGTCCACTCCAGCCGGCTAAGTCCACAGCGGGCACAGGATGGGTTAGGGTTGGGGTGGTGTGCGCAGGTCCCCGCCAGTACCAGGCAGCTGGGGCCAGTGGCAGTGCCAGCCAGGAGACACCACTGCCTGGGCTGCTTAGAAAGGTGGCAAGAGCCAGGGTCAGGGTTGGGGCTGTGCGCTGTTAGTGGTGACAAGTTGGCTCCGGGCTGTTGTGAGGGTAGGGGTTGGGGAAGGGTGCTGACCAGCTCATGGCAGTTCCCCAGAACTGCCTATACAGCCCATGGGCCCAAATAATTGCCCACCCCTGCCCTATAGGGTGAGGCAGGCTTAGAACTCAAGTCTTTGATTTTCTGGGCTAATACTTTTATCACCAGCCTATGGGACCACAGGTGAATCTAAATACTACCAGCAGCCTTGTTGAACAGTAAACTTTATGCAGATTTTAGTGTTGACAAGGTGTTCTGGTTCAAGTAAGCATTTCAACATAACTGAAATGCAGCCTTGAGTCACATGATTAAGCTCAAGGAAGTGTTGGACTTCAGATACATTCTGATGCCTAGCACAATCAGAGGCTCCCTATAGGCACCTCCCTGATAAGTGACTAGGAGCTCTGAACCAGCTCTTGAGGCACCCTCATTCACTATACAGGGAGCTTAGGTGCCTAACCCTCCTGAGGACATGGGCCTAAACTTTAGGTATTATGACACATAAATAGACGTGCCTTAGAAGGTAATTAGGATCTAATCTTAGAGCAATACGTAGGTAGATTTCAAGACATTTTAACAAAACTAGATTGATTTATTGACATCAACTCTGCCTTCAGTATA
This sequence comes from Caiman crocodilus, assembly GCA_030014935.1. Taxonomy (NCBI): domain Eukaryota; kingdom Metazoa; phylum Chordata; order Crocodylia; family Alligatoridae; genus Caiman; species Caiman crocodilus. The sequence continues at coordinate 5,591,740 of JAGPOW010003310.1, forward strand.
TGAGTTAGTTCAATAATTTTGCACATGGAGGTTTGGGGTGTTTGGATGACAGAAAGCTTTAACAATTCATAGAATCATAGAAAATTCAGGCCAGAAGGGAACTCAGGAGGTCATCTAGTCCAACTCCCTGCTCAAAGCAGGACCATCCCCAGCCAGGGGATATCATTCCACTCAGGGCTTTCTCAAGCCAGGCCTTCAAAAACTCCAGGAATGGAGATTCCACTACCTTTCAAGGTAACCTGTTCCAGTGCTTCACCACTAGTGAGCAGGTTTTTTCCTAATATCCAACTTGAACATCCCTTGCTGCAACCTGAGATGATTGCTTCTTGTTCTGTCATCTGTCACCACTGACAACAGTCTAGCTCCATCCTCTTTACAACCACCTGTCAGGTAGTTAAAGGCTGCTACCAAATCCCCTCTCAGTCTTTTCTTCTGTAGGCTAAATGAGCCCAGTTCCCTCAGCCTCTCCTCAGAAATCATGTGCCCCAGCCCCCAAACCATTTTCACTGCCCTCCTCTAGATTCTCTCCAACTTGTCCATATCCTTTGTATAGTGGGGGTGCCAAAACTGGACATAGTACTCCAGATATGGCCTCACCAGTGCAGAATAGAGTAGAATAATGACTTCCCTCTATCCGCTGGCAATGCTCCGACTAATGCAGCCCAGTGTGCTGTTAGCCTTCTGGGCAACAAGGGCACACTGCTGACTCGTATCTAGCTTAACTGTAACCCCCAGGTCCTCTTCTGCAGAGCCACTGCTTAGCCGGTCAGTCCTCAGGTGCATAGGATTCTTCTGTCCTAAGTGCAGGACTTTGTACCTGCCCTTGTTGAACTTCATGAGATTTCTTTTGGCTCAATCCCAAATTGTCTAGGTCACCCTGAATCCTAGCCCTACCTTCCAGCATATTTATATCCCTACCCCAGCTTGGTGACATCCACAAACGAGTTGAGGGAATTCCTCCTAATGATTTCCTGAAGATGGTTCATAGTATTACAGAAAAGTAGGACTGCGAGAGAACTCATGAGGTCATTGATTTCAGCCCCTGCTTTTGAAAATTTCTAGGGATATAAAATCCATAAAAAGTTTGTCTCCATCCTCTCTTATAATCACTCTTCAGGTATTTGAAGACTGTTATCAAATCACACCTCAGTTTTCCCTTCTGCAGACTAAACAACTAGTTCTTTCAGCCTTTCCTCATAAATGTCATGGTCCAGACTGAAAGGAATGGCTGTTTAGCTTATGGTAACTAAGATTCTTCAAGTAGTTTTGTTCATGTGGAATCTTCTCACTGTGTACATGAGATTTTATATGCACAAGTGGACTCCACATGCACAAAATTTTTCAATAAAAAATACACAAAACCCCCCAAACCAAACCAAATCAACACCCCAAAGTTTATAAATATTCCTGTTATTTCAAAGAAGACAGACCCTGAAAGACAGCAAGGGAGAACAGGAGAATAGAAAGACAATAAGAGCCACAACCAGATCTTCAACAGGGTCATAGGGGGCTCCAGGACTTGCTCATGTCGCAGTCATCATGGGTGACTGATGCCTCCTAATACTGGGGGGGCACCAGTGGCCAATCGCCAATCGTGGGGGGGAGGTCCCCAGCGGAAGTGCCACCAGCATTTATCTCAAGGGGGACATGGAAAATCTCAGGGGGTACACATGCACCCATGTACAGCCCCTACATGTCACCAGTGACAGTCGTGTCCCCAAAAATGTCCTAGAGAACTGGAAATTTGAGAGACAGCCAGTCTTTCTGGATTTCTGCCTTTCCATTTTTTAATTTTTAAAAACGGCAAACAGGTAAGGAACAAAGAGAGGTTAAGGTCTCATCAAGGCAATAGTTTGATGCAGCCTTCCTCCACTGCATCAAACTATGAATATATCAATATTTAATATCTCTATATAATAAGACTAAAAAATACTGGAGATAAGATAAAGTAGGGATAGATTGGTTCTATATGGGCATTGCTGTTTGACATTTAACCAGCAAAAAAGAATGCATAAAGAAAACACATTGCTTTTATCTTCTGGCAGTGTTTTTCTCTTTCAGTTGTTTTAATTCTTCTCTTTCTACCTCAGTCACATTTGTACTAGTAAATCTATAATCTTACATACTTTCCTCAGAGTTTAAAGTTTCAGTTAAATCTTTTTTGTTGTTTATTCCAACTTCTAAAAAGTCTCCAAAATTCCTTGATCCCATTTCCTTATTACATCAGAACCAAAATATGTGGATTAAAATAATTTCAGTTAATAATGGTACCATCTTTCCCTTTCAAATTTGAAGTATTTTTACAACTTGGACCATGTGCCTCTAATTCCCTCATAGGTTCCATGAAGATCCCCTCTTTCAAAGCAGATCTGAATCTTTTTTGCATTGTCTTGCCAATACTTCTGGACACATTCTCTGGAGTTTTCTGGACTGCAGCCTTAACCTCTATGGATGTGTTTGGAACAACAAAGAAAAAACCTGACTGGTTCACAGTGTCTGAATATCTGCTGCTCCTACTCATAGAAAAGCAAAAGTGAGCTCTCTTAACTCTACATCAACAACTAACTAAGTCTAGAAATTTCAGGTTCAAACAGAATCATGAGAAGCACTAGTTGCATTAGTCACTATGAATAATTTAGCCAAGAGATTTCTGACATTTTTCTTTATAAAACTTTTCCATTATTTGATTAATTTAAGCAAGTAGAAGCACAAAGTGCCATCCATGGAAAAGAACAATTAGAATTACTCATGCATTTCTGAGTTCTGAATTAATTGCAACATGTAGGTAGAACTACCTGAATGTCATTGTAGACTACTCTATTCAGTATGCAACAGTGGCCAAAAAGGCAAACAAATCATTTATATTTTGAAAAGGTTAGAGAATACAAGTAAAATGTGCTGTTTTATATTTTCCCTTAAATATTTTGTTCGATTCTAGTCACTCTATTTAAAAAAGAAATAGTACAAAGGGAAAAGATCCAGCAAGAGGCAATGAAATTAAATTGACAGAAACACTTCCAAGTTAGGGATAAAATTGAATCATAGTATTAGTTTAGAAAAATAATAAACATCAGGTGAAATTAAAAATTTATACAATAATCAGGAATTGTTTAAGCCAGGCGTGAGCAATTATTTGGACTGGAGGGGCACTTAAGGAGTTTTGATGAGCTGTTGGAGGGCTGGTGCAGTGGGGCCGGGCTGACCCAGCCTCAGCCCCGTCACGGCTGTTTACGGTGCTCAGCGCAGCGTGCAGTGGGCCAGGAAGATACCAATTGATCCTACCTGGCCCTGGGCCCGTCTGCTCCACACCCACTGCTGAGGATGCCAAATGGAGTAGGCAGGTGGGATCTCCATGGGGACTAGACTGGGACCCTCATGAGCAGGGTGCAGTCGGCCAGACAGATGGGATGGGGCTGCGGGTGGGCAAGGAGCGGTGTCAGGGAGCAGGCTGGGCAGGCAGAGCCAGGGCCGTGATCATGGGGAGAGACAGCACAGAACCGGCGCCCATTGCAGGAATGTGTGGGGGATGGATCACGGCTCTACCCCATGCTGTCACTGCCCCATGATCCCAGCCCTGCCTACCCATCCACAGCTGCCTGAGGGAAAAGCTGAGGAAAAGAATAGGATGCCACTCCCCACCCACCCACAGCCCCATCTCCTCCACCCAGCCAAATGCACCCTGCCCATGGGGGTCCTGCCCTAGTTTCCATGGAGACCTCACTTCTGTCCAGGTTCCCTGGTGGTGGGTGCAAGGTGCATAGGCTGGGGTCCCCAGGAAGCAGGGCGGGGTGCAGCAATGGCAGCAGTGGAGACACTGGCAATGGCAGGCAGAAGTGTGAGGGTAGCATGAACTGCCACTACGGGGGCTGCTGGGAAATCAAGTCTGGTAACCGGCTCCACACCCACCCTGCCCCACAGGGGCATCACCCCTGCCCCACATCTCCTGGATGCCCAAGAGCCACACTCAGGAATAGGGAGGGCTGCATTCCATACCAGGCAGCACCTCTGTGCCTGGGGGCAGTGCAACAGGCTGCATGTGCAGTGGCCTGGGCTGACCCTGGCAAGTGGGCCAGGTGGGACCGAGGGACCTGGAATGGGTCCAATTGAATTACTTGGTGGGCTAGATCTGGCACATGGGCAGTATTTTGGCCATGCCTGGTTTAGGCCAACACTGCCATGGAGGGAGCTCAGCAGAGGGTCAGGCAGTATTATGTCACTCCTATTCACTTCCCCAACTTTTCCCTCACAGCTGTGGACTATAAATGAGATTATGGCTCACCACCTGGAGGTGCTAATGGGAATGTCAGAGGCCATTCAAAAGAACTGGATATATCTAAGATGGTGGGCAAGGTCTCACTTCCTCAGGGAGAGGCAGGTTGCAATAGGGAGGTTTGACTGATGTCTACTGGCAGCCTAAGGCACCCTACCTATGTCTAGCAGCTCCTGCAGTCACCATGCCAGAGACCAGCAATGTTGGCAGGATCAGTACCTCAAGAAGAAGGTAGGGAGTACAGCAGGAACCTGGCAGAAGCCTCCTGCCTCAGTTTCTTTCATGGACACAGAACACATGGCCCAACACGTGATGTATCTGGGGGAAGGTTACAGAGCAATCGACAGAAAGGCAAGACTTTGGGGGAGCATGTACCCCCATTCTGCTCCTGAATCTCCCTTTATCCCTCCCAATCTCTCACTCCCCCCTCACCATCCACACACAGCTGCCCTTGGGATGCCCACTCTGCTTCCCAGTCTAGTCTGGCTAGATGCACCCTGTTCCTGTTCTTTGCCCACTTCCTCCATTTGTTCCCAGACTTTCCCTGATTTCCCCTAGATGTCTCTCTTGCCCCTGATTTAGCCCCTGCTCTCTTCCCTTCAGTACTCCCTAAAGCAGGGATGGCCAACTTGTGGCACAGATGCCACAAGTGGCACAGGCAGCCTCTGTGTGTGGCACATGGCAGACTGGGGAGGGGACAGGCAGCAATGGAAGATATGGAAGGGAGCAAAAAGCAGAGCATCAGACCAGGCATGAAGCACAGGGCAGGAAGCAGAAAGCAGAGCAGAAGATAAGGTAAAGGAAAAGAATCAAGAGCGGCACTCATGGATAGTGAAGAGCTAATTTGTGGCACATCGCCAAAGAGGCTGTCCTCCTGCACATTCCCAAAACAAACTGTAAATCTAATTGTGGTTGATTTTTCTGTCTCTGGTTCTTGGTTCAGTTATGTCTACCTGACTTTTCACTACAGGGATCCTTAGCGATGGCCCCTTCCCTGCGGGTGGTCATGGCCCCTGCTGCCTACTTTTATTGGCATCAGGTTCAAAAAGGTTGCTGAAGCACTCGGCAGCCTTACCTGCCCTGGAGGTAAAGTCCCTGTAGTCCTGCTCTGAGCATCACTCCATTTTCCTAGCCATGCAGGGCTCTAGATGGTTATTGACACCTAACAGACTGTCTCTAGTTATGCAGAACCTGTTCATGACTAAGAACAGCTGACTGATGAGATCCACAGCTGATTCATGTGGCTATTTTTAGTTGCATCCAAAACGTCCATGCACAAGTCCCCCTAGACAGGGGGAGACACACAGGAACAGAATTTAAAAACCTATTTAGCGGAGTAAGTTGTATATGCATGTGACTTATTCAGCTAAATCAGTTAAAAGAATATCACCTTAAGTGTTGCTGATTTATAATGTATTATAAATATGTTATATATGTGTGTATTTTTATTATACAAAACATATAAGGGGACATGAATGAAATAAAAATGCAGCAAATTTTAAAATAATGCAAGGAAGTATTTTTAATGAACAAGTCATAATAATCCTATGGAATTTATGGCCCCAAGATATGCTTGAGATCATAGGATCACAGCAAAGTAGGGCTGGAAGGGACCCTACGCAGTCTTTTAGTCCAGCCCCCTACTCAAAGCACACTGTCCCTGACCAAAATTTCAAAGGATGGAGACTCCACACCTTTTCTAGTTACCCTGTTCCAATGCTTGCCCATCCTCACAGTAAGTTTTTCCTACTCTCCAAACAAAATTTCCTCTGCTGCAGCTTGAGGCCATTCCTCCTAGTCCAGTCACCTACAGCAACAAAGAAAAGCCCAATTGCATCCTTTCCATTAACACCCGTCAGGTATTTGAAGATTGCTATCAAATCTGCTCTCAGTCTTCTCCAGACTAAGTAGCCCTAGCTCTTTCAGCCTTTCCTCATAAGTCTTTCATTTTAAGAAAAATCAATCAATCAATCAAAATTAAGTCAATCATTTTTGGTGCTTTGTGGTGGACCCTTTCCAGTCTGTCCACATCCTTCTTGAAGTGTGGGGCCCAAAACTGGACACAGCACTTCAGGCGAGGCTGACCAATTCAGTATGCTGCTGGGGTTTTTGTTTGTCCATTTTTTCTACAGCAAGAGAATACTATTGGTCCGTGTCACAGAGCACTGAGGTGCCCTGCTCCCAAAGAGGGGAACACTGCTGGGGAGGAAGCCCTAGCAGGAAATAAGTCCAGCTGTGGGTTGCCGAGGCAACCAGGGAAGGTCAGCTGACTAGAAGGGGCAGGGCCTGGCCCTTATAAACCCTAGGGGCTGGGGCCAGAGGCAGTTCCCTGCCAGCAGCCCAAGAAGAAGGAACTCTCTCAGGGAAGAAGAGGGAGGCCTGACTACAGGAGCAGTATTTTGACATTGATGCGGGAAGGAGTCTTCCCCGGTAGGCTGGACTGATGTTTTAGCTGGGCGACTTTAATGCTGTCCCTCTTGGTGGCTGGGGAAAACCCGGACTTGATTGGGCTCACGGAAACCTGGTGGGACCCGACCCATGACTGGGCCGTAGGCCTCGATGGCTA
>JAGPOW010003310.1:5612433-5628993 GCA_030014935.1 Caiman crocodilus
CTCTTTCCTGCCAAGGCAGGGGGTCGGACTAGATGATCTGCCCAGGTCCCTTCCGACTCTAGACACTATGATACTATGATACTATGATACTATGTTAAACAGCGCGGGCCCGAGGACCGAGCCCTGGGGCACCCCACTGCTCACACCTCACCAGGTTGAGTATAACCCATCCACCACTACTCTCTGGGTGCACCCCATCAGCCAATTTTTTACCCATCCAACCATTTAGGCATCAATGCCACAGTCACTTAATTTATTGATGAGGATGGGATGAGAGATAGTGTCAAAGGCCTTCTTAAAGTCTAGAAAGACTACGTCCATGGTGACGCCATCATCCAAGGACTTAGTTACTTGGTCATAAAAGGCAATCAGGTTGGTCAGGCAGGACCTGCCTTTGATGAACCCATGCTGATTGCCCCTGAGCATAATCTCCCCTGCAGGCATCCCACAGATGTGCTCCTTGATGGTTATCTCCAAGACCTTCCTGAGCACCGAGGTGAGGCTTACAGGCCTATAGTTACTTGACTCCTCCTTCCCCCTTTCTTGAAAATTGGGACATTAGCCAGTTTCCAGCTTCCACCTCAGACTTCTTGAATGCCTGTACTTCGCCTAAGCGTGTAAGTTTCTATCCCCAAATATGACTGTCTTTTTAGCGAGATGAACTCACTATAAAATGTGCAGCAAATGACATTTAGATATATGAGATGAATTTGTTTTCTAGCAAGTATATAAGCTCCTAAAATTAACATACTCCTTAAAACACTTCCTTCTATAATGCACGCAGATGCAGTCCTGTATATCTATCTTTCTGCCTGTTCTTTATTTGTACTACTACAGGGTCCTTTAAATAAAGTATTACATCTGATGATTTGTATCATAAAGACAATGATTTGTTACAAAAGACAGCATGTTATCTTTTACAACAGCTTCAGATAGGCTGAGAAGAGAAACACTATCACCATCCAGGTGGAGAACAGGTATGAAGCTCCGGTGCTGGAGGGGCTGCTGCACACTCCACTGATGCAAGAGGCCAAGCAATGAACCACAAAGGCTAGGAGTATACAAATCACTGCCACAAGAGAAAGCCACAGGTAGTTGTAATTGGTGAATTCCTTCAGCACAGTTTCAAGCTACTTACTTGATACCTTTGACTTCCTCTTAGCCTCTGCCTTACCCATCCTCTTTTTCTGATAAGACTTCATTTACTTTTACAAAAGACTTGTTCAGAAAAGTCCACCAAGGCTTCCCTTCTGTTTCTTCCTTTCCTCATGTGCTATCAGGACCACTGACAAGTCTTATCTACTCTATACTTTCAACCTTAACACACATGCCCCTTCAACCCTAGTCTATCATAGCAAGTAATCTCTCTCAACATTACTCACTTTCCTTTACTTCCCAAATGTATTTGGAGTACATTCCCCAAAACACACGCATACCTGCATGCCTCTCCCACTACTGCCTTGTACAATGGTAGTGGTACCTCTTTGGGTGCCTATACATATGTAGCAAGACTGTTCTGACGTGCTGTAATTACTCATTTAATCAAGTCTGCTGATGCATAGTAATTACTGCACTCCAGGAGACTCCAGCATCATGTGTATTAGCATTTCCACACTGAAAAATGGTGGCAGGGGTGATTTAACTAAAGCTTGTTTGATAAGCTTTAGTTAAAATACCCCCATCACCATTTTTCAGCATGGGGACACTGATACATTAGATGTTCCAAGAGCTAATTAAAGCCCCCTCCCCACACAGCATGTGTATAAATTATGGAAGTAAACAGAAAACAAGACATAGGTTTATGTTAGGACAATTTCTCACAATAATTTAACAACATTCTATCACTAGATAGCAGAGTTCTTGGATAAAAGTAAGGCAGTGGTTCAATTTTTCTTGACTTAAGCAAAGTTTTCAATGCTGCACCTTATGGAAAATTGTCAGCCATACTAGAGGCCATATTAGGAGCCAATGGAATATTGTTGACCAAATCAGAAGACACATAATGAATGAGGTAAAGGCTGAAGATGCAGTCTGTGTAATCTTGTGGTTAAAGCACTAGCTTACCTGGTAGAAGACCTATGTTCTATACCTTTCTTTACTATAGCCTCCCTATATGATGCTAGACAAGTCACTTACAGCAGCATTTTCTGAGTCCTGATTTTCATAAATGCTGAACATTCCCAACTGCAACAAAGTTAATATGAATTGTGATGCCCAGGACCTCTGAAAAAAATTCAGGCATTGGGTATCATAGATTGGGCATTCAAACAACAAGACATTCTTGTACATTTTTGTCTTAATATCTCTCTATACATGTGGTTTTCACTCTGTATCTGTAAAAAGAAAATAATGATCAGCAGTGCACTGATACAACGGTCCCATATTGCATCAGCACCAATAAAAGAAAAATTGACTTTATCAGCAAACGGCTTTTTTTGGCTGATGTGGCCGATAATGTCACTGATAAATGCCTGAATGTATGCTGCTACAGCTCAGCATGCAGGTGGCAAGGAGCACAGCTCAGCAGCTTGGAGAGCAACATCAGGCTCATAAGTCGGTCCTGGGGGAAGGGGCATAGGGGAAGGAAGGGACATGGGGGGAGTAAACCAACATCCTTGCAGTGAGGGAAGGAGTGGGGCTAGGGCAGTGACAGGCACTGCACAGCCAAGGTGGAGCGAGGCCTGGGACGGAGCCACAAGTGGCTGATCCAGGGGGCTCCTGCCACTGTACGTACCCCGGGACAGCATGAGGTGTATGCAGATCTGTGTCGGGCAAAGGTGGGCTGCTGCCACAGACTGGGGCTGTGCCAGGCTCTTTCCGGCAGGGTGGGGGGTTGGGCCAGGGCTGCACTTGGGGTGGATGGTGCTAGGAGGCGGAACTACAGGGTGGGGAAGGGAACTGCAGCCACCCCAAAATTTGCCATAGCCCCTTGTCACAGTGCTGCTGCCACCCACCCTAAGCACAGCCCCAGCCCAACCTCCCACCAGGAAGAGCCTAGCGCCACCCCTAGCCCCAGCCTGCAGCAGCAGACTGCCCTTGTCCCATGCGCAGATCCAGGGGCACATGTCCCCCATGCCCTCCTGGCATATGTGCAGCAGCTGAAGCTGCCCCTCCTGATATCCCCTAGATGAGCCGCTCACAGTTCTGTCCCATGCCCCATCCCAACATGGCTGGGCAGCACTTGCCTCTGCCCCTACTCCAGCACCAGCCCTACTTCCTCCCTCACCATGGGGGCCTCAATCTGCACCCCCACCCCACGATCCTTCCCTTCCCCCTTGCCTCTTCCGCCACAACAGACTTACCACCAGATGCTGCTCTCCATGCTGCCAGGCCACATAGCAGCAATCAGATCAGTAACAGCCAACATGTGCATTAAAAATCAGTCATCGGTATTGGCCCAAAAAATCTCTATCTGTGCACCCCTAATAATGATAATAGGACTTCCCCATCTAAGAGATGTTGTACAGATAATCTAATTGATATTTGTGAAGCTCTCAGATAATGTGGGGATGAACATCACAAAACTCTATGGGGAAACTGGTTATTCTATATTCAATATAATGCTTCGATGGGCTACAGTATGTAAGGTAGAGGCCACAAACTGAAAGATAGGAATAAAAATAAATATTATAACATCTTCCTCTTTCTCTGAGCATTATCAATCTGCACACTCAATTAGGCGGGGTTCTTGTATTTACTCAAATATAAAATGAGATTATTTTCCCCAATCAGCATGGAGAAAAAAGGCTTCTCATCTTACATTCACAGACAAGGAAACCTCATTAAATGCACTCTCTATCGTTAAATTGCTGCCAAAAGCAGCACGTGCTCAGTAATGAAAACTATAAAGTTGATTAAATGCAGCCACCACTGAGCATGACTATGAAACACAGGGCCCACAATAGGCAAACATACTTTTTTGTTTTGTTTTGTTTTGAATTTAGTCTTTCAGGCCAAATTAGCCAAATCAGTTCTGCGTTCTATTGACTGAGCAGAGTGTAATTGTTCAGGTCTATGTAGCACTACCGCCAGCAAGTATCTCTTCAGCCTGGGAGCTGCCAATACTCCCAAATCCATGACAGGCATCCTACATGCAAGCCCCAAGGTTCAGATGCCCCCTACAGTAGCTTGCCCCTAGCCAAAAGGCCATAGAAGCAAGCTAGAGGGAAAACCCAAAAGCAATTCCTCATCACCATAAATAGTGTAACCAATACCCTCCCACCAGGAGGCTACCTATGGTGTAATGGACAGGTCTCCACCCTCCACTAAACTAAGTCATTCAAGGCCAGGAAGAATGGGATCTCCCCTGCCAGGTATGTAAAAACACCTGGGCCAAATCCATTATCATTCTGTTTCCCCTGAAGGGAATCTTTTTTTTTTTTTTTTTAAACAAAATAACTAAAAGTTTTGGATGTGGTTGGTCAGGGTGAATACCCCACAGTGTCTCAGGATGTGCACTGCAAAATATCTCACTAGGCAAGCGGTTTTGGATTCTGTGTCCATCGCCAGTTTGCAAATCTGGCTCGTATACTTGGCCCACAGAAACAAGAATATGTCTGGCATGCCCCTGCCGCCGGCCCATTTGTCCGTGTACAAGGTCTTCCTGGTGACCTTTTCCCATCTGGAGCCCCAGAAGAAAATGCACACGGCCCTCTGGATCCTGTGGGAGACGTGCTCAGAAGTGGGGATGACCAGTGCAATGTACAGAAGCACTGGTAACAACATCATCTTCACAAGTGAGACGTGGCTCCTCATGAAAAGGGAGTGCATGTGCCACAGCCCCAATCTCTTTTTACCTTTGCCTTCGTCTTCTCCCACACTGTCCTGTTGCTCAGCTCAGGGCTGAAATCTATCCCAAGGATTCTGACCCCTTCATGGGGGACAGAGACCCCCAGGGACTTTAGGTCCCCAGGCTCGCCCACAGCCAGGCAGGTACTCTTGCTCACATTGAGCTTGGCCCCTGCCACTGGCTCGTATACCTGTGTGTGCCCCATTGCTCCCTCTACCGACCACTTGTTTCGGCACAGGACGTTTAAATCACCCATCACTCCACTCCACCCAAAGAGGACCTCCGTGATGAGACTCTATATGGACTGAGGCACTTTCTTTGACCTACTTCCTCTACCATTGTGGACCATTGTACAGGTGTGTGTGTCTATCTTCTTTCTCTCTCAGTGTTGCAAAACCCCTCCCTCCCTTTCCCCCACCCCCTCCCTCACCCCTGGGCTTAGTTGGCTAACATTGTATTTTCTGTAACCTAGTTGCACTCCCCTCTTCATCCCCATCCCTTTAATGTTAGTCCCTTGTTCTGGTGATTTGTATTTCCCTACTGGCTTTGTCATCTTTTTGGACTCACAATCCTAAACATCTACTAATAAATATCAATCAAGGGTCTGTTCTCTACAAAGCCAGTGACCTGCGCAGTCTCCCCCTGCGCCACGGCAGTGGGGAGAACGATTTCAGGGCTTGGACCCTGGCATCCAAGGACTCCAGAGAAACCAGGTCATGGCAATGTATGCCGAGATGGTGAGGAAGGCTCTGCCCTCAGGGGGACCCCCCGCCGCCACACAGAACACCTGGGACAGAGGTAAGGGTCTAGCCGGTTGGATGCTGAGTCAAAGGAGTAGACAAGAGGGAGCAGTACCTGAAGAATGGGATGAAGAGAGAGAAGTTCAGCCAGATGATTTTGAGAGAGACGCTCCAGGTGAAGAAGGAGGACCTCATTTACATCTGGAAATGTGAGTCCCTTTCCTGATTGGGAGGTGGGGTTCAGGAACCCTGCTGGTAGGCAGGACTTCTGGCAGCAGCTCCCGGGAGTGGCTGATGACCTCAGGCTAAATGACTTTGTCTTTTGCGGGGGTTATGCCCAGAACAGGCTTGGGAGACAAAAGAAGGTTAGAATAAAGCTCTGCACAACAGAGTTGGGGGAGCAGGATTTGAGATTCTGGCTCAGCAGAAACTGTGAATCTGTGGGAGCCATAAAGAAGGAGAAGGATGGGGAAGACATTTGGACTGGGGCTTGGTTTGCTGGGGACATCCTGAAGCAGGACCCAGAGAAGACAGGAGCCATGATGCATCTGCCAGCCTCCCTGATCCTGGGACACCACAAGGGGCTGATCTCCTACTGAGGGCAGCCCAGACTATGCCGCCGATGCCGAGAGGAGGGACACCTCAGGAAAGATTGCAAAACGGAGTTCTGTGCAGCCTGCAACCAGACTGGGCACAGTTCGCAGAGCTGCACCAAAGGAAAGCACTACAATCTGTGCGGGAAAGAGGGACACCTCTTCAGGAAATGTCCAGAGGCATAAGCCTACGCAGCTAGAGAGAAGGCGGAGGTGCTGTCCATGGCCCTAGTTTTGGAGGCTCAAGATGAAGCAGCCCCAGAAAGCAAAAACAAAATGGACCTGGAGGGCCTGGATCAGAAGGAGAGAGAAGGGAAAGGGGGCTCTGTGGACCTAGAGCCCATGCCCATGGACCAGATGGTAAAAGAGACTTGCAATCTGCTAGAGCAGCTGAGCAAGGACTGCACCCCGTCTCCAGCCCCAGCCCCAGCCCCAACCCCAGTGGAGGAACCGGAGAATAGAGGGGGGAGAGAGGAAGAAAGCAAATGGAAGTGACTGCAGGACTCTCTGGGACAGGAAACCCACCCCAAGGGGGACAGAAAGGGACCGAGACTAAAAGAAGGAACCCTGGGAATGGGGAAGAGTACCATCTCTGATTAGAGGAATTCAGTGCCTTAGATGTGGCACTGATAAACCAGATAAGGGCAAAATAAGGCAACCCCCGCACCTGAAAGGCACCCCACCCCAGGAGGAGGGAAGCCCAGCAAGTACAAAGAAATCAGGAAAGAGCCTGGTCTCTGACCACAAGAGGAGCAGGATGGAGAGCGGAATAGGAAACGAGAAACCAAAAGTACAAGCGATCGCCCCCCATCCCTGCAAGCAGCTAGCACCATGAGAAGGTTTAAAATCATGTCCATAAATGTCAGGAGCCTGGCGGGACGAGACAGGTGGGACCAGGTAGTGCAAACCCTGGAACAGGCTGAGACAGACACCATTTGCCTGCAGGAAGGTGGACTGGCCAGCCAAAGCAGGGCTTTGCTAGTTAAACACTGGCCACATGGCCTGGCCATGTGCGCAGGCTCAGAAGACAATAAAGCAGTGCTGGTGTCGCAATCCTCCTGGAAGGAGACACGGTGCACCCCCTGCAGCACAAAGATTGTTTCAGGCAGGCTACTACAAACCACCCTAGAGACACAAGGAACTGTGTTTGAGCTGCTGGCAGTGTATGTGCCAGCCAACAGAGAAGCCCGGGGCCCACTCCTGGGAAGAGTGGCCATCACGATGCCCACAGGACACCTGGTAATGCTCATGGGAGATTTCAACTGCATCATCAGCAAGGAAGACAGGGTGAGTGGAGGCAGAGGGACAGGTATGGACAGATCCTCCAGGAAGCTGAAGCAACTGGTCTGCGACCATGGACTGGTAGATGCAGCCAAAGATGTCCAGGGCCCTGGGGGACACTTCACTCAAGTGGACCACGCAGGCAACACCAAGTCCAGAATTGACTTTGTCTTCCTCCCCACAGGATGGAAGGCAGAGAAGGCCCAATGTACACCCATGTGCTTCTCGGACCACTCCCTTCTCACCCTCCGGGCTGACCTGGGGGTACAGCTGGAAAGAGTGTGGAAGCTGAACACCAGCCTCCTGGAAGATGAGCAGACCAGGCACAGCTACAGAGAACACTACGCGGGCTGGAGGACCTTTTGGGATTTGTACCAGAACCAGACCGAGTGGTGGGCTAGCATCTCCTCTGGCTCTATGCCTGCACCTAGGAGGTATGGAAAAGGGTGAAACAGCTCTGCGAAATGGTGACCGGCATCAGCCGGCTAACTAGCAAGGCGGCACTGTATGAGCACCTCACCAAATATCAGGGGAACCCATTGTCCCGTTTCGACCAGTTTGCATCCTGCATCAGGAGTGCCCCGTGGAAGGCCAGGAACCACCCGCTGTACAGACAAGGGGACGTAGAGGTAGTGGGCTGCGTGAAAATGGCACTGAGCGAACTCCAGACTTACTACTAGAAATCATTAGCAGAGGATGGAGAAGACGTGGCAAACATCACCTGACACAGGGACATATGGCACAGGATCATACAACACCTGCCCCACCAAGTGAAGAGGGGGGTGAAGGCAGAGAAGAAGAGGAAGAGACAAGTGGAACAGAGGACAGCAGCAGCAGGCCCTCCAGCAGGAGCTGGAGTGACAATGATGGAGATGGCACTTGAACTGAGTATGTCATCCCAGAAGCAGGGCAAGGGTAGAAAGGAAGGATGGACTGGTCTGAGGGAACAGCATGGACTTAGTTGTTTTGTGTGCATTGCACGCGTTGCGGATATTGTAATGGGTTCAGGTGGCCAGCAAGCCTTTGTACGAGTGCATGGGTGTGTTTTTTTTGTAACGGGAAAGGTTTTATCCTTTTGTGGTGTAATAGGTAGAGTGTAGAGATATATAACCTTATATACAGAGACGCATATATTTTTACAAAAGGCTCCCATTTAAAAAAATAAAGGAATCAGTAGCATAACTTCTCAGCCACCTTTGTCTAAGATCAAATGTAATGGCTGCACGGAGGCCTGGTATAATGCCTGGATTGTTCCTAGAAGTGCTAAGGGAGCACTGGGGTAGGGAAGCGAGAAAAACTCTGAGAGCCCACAACAGCATTGGTGGTGGTCTTGGAGAGGAGAGTGACAGTCATGGAAAGGAGAGTGGATCAAGGGATGAGAAGTGAATCAGACAGCAGAAGCAAAGATTCAAAGTCTAATGGAGGATGGATAAAGGTGGGGAAGATGGCAGGAAGCACAAGAAAAGGGGAGGCGAGGAGTTCAGGAGCGAAAAATGAAAGAGTTATTGAAGGGAAGAGAAAGACTAATGTGAATAATAAATCAGATCTGTGAAGAGAATGAAGATGAGAGGAAGTGAGAAACGTAGCAGCAGGTAATCTACACCTGAGCAGTAGTAACAGGAGAAGGAGAACAGTAAATAGAAACATATTTATAGAAAAAAAATATTGTTTAAAGTTTTGGATATTAAAGCAGAATATTTGAATAGCCTGATCACCTTTCCTAACTGGAAGTCTTGGGAAATGTTGTATTGGAGCCAAGAAGGTAATGAGGATTTTTGGAAGACAGACGTGGCAGTATGTGAGAGAAAAGAATTTAAGGGGCTAGGTTTAATTGCAGGAAAAAAGACAATATTTTCTGAACATGTATGGACATGCTTGAGATGGAGAAGGTAGAGAATGATTGGAAAAATATGTACAAAAAGTTATGTATTTTGAGAAGATACATGATAAATACAGTATATGCACAGGATCATGGAGAGCTCAGGTGGTAATAAGGATGGATGACAGGAGTCCTGGTAGGATGATGCACTTACTGCCAGTAATCCAAGGGTTTACAGTGTATTTCAGACAGCCTGAACTCTGTAGTAAGTGTGGGCAGGAAAGACACCTGGGCTGCATAACCCTGGTATACATTATATTACAGATATGGAAGGAAAGAGCATGGGACAGCCAAGAGATACTGAAGTGTGTTATTTGCAGGGAAGAGGCACAATTATAGCACCAATGCTCATGGTCATTGTCATATAAAGCTAGATCTCCAGGGGAGCAGCAAGACAGAAAAGGAAAAGCGGGGAAGATGTTGATTCAGAATGCTTGACAGTGGAGGAGACACCGCAAGAAAGAAGAGCAGAGTAGAGAGTGAAATTTCAATAGGCAAAATGGCACAGCTGGCAACAGAGGAGGGAAGAGAAGGAAAGATAAGTGGAACAAGTGACTGAGACAGAGGTGAGAGAAGGGAAAGAGGAGAGAATGATACAGGAGGAAGAAGGAGGAGTGAGGATAGAGAGGAGAAAGGAGGAGAGCCAAATTGGGAAAAGAAATAAATCACATGCTATGAAGCTTAGAAAAAAGAAGGCAGATGAGAAAGGGAGGGAGATGGGTTGATGAAATGCTCATTGCAGCTAATATGGTCTGACTCTAATGACAAGGGGAAATGGGAGGGGAGGAAGTGGCACCTTTCTTAAATGTTAAAGCAATAAAACATCTGGGAAAGGCTATGGGAATGCAAAGAGGTGGGGAGGATTAGAGCTGACAGTGTTAAGCAGCAGCATAGAAGATTTGTAAAGTGGTAAAGATGTGAAATTTAAATGGACAAGCATGACATTGCATATTGCAGCTATAAATGTCAGGAAGTGTGTTATCGAGGAAGAGGTGGGATAAGATTATGTCAATATTGAGTGGGATAAAAGTGGAAATGTTTGTAGGAGTGTGAAATCCCATGGGAGAGGGAATACGAGTGAAGAGATGGGGATAGGGGCCATGGTGGTGGGGCAAGGTCAAATGCAAGCGAAGCAGCTGGAGTCACAATTTTGCTCAAGAGTGAGGAAATGGAAGTGCTGCAAGTGATTGTGGAAGGGATATGCAATGGATGGTGGTGGAGTTTGAAAAGAAACCATTAGAAATATGCAATATATACACACCAGCTGAAAGAGAAGGAAGGATCTCCCTGTTAAAGAAATAAGATGTATACGTAGCAGAGGTAGTATAGGAGAGGGGGATAGGAGAGAGGATGGGAAGGAGGGAGAGTTAGAAACCGCAAAAGTGCTGATTAATATAATAAAAGAAGAAGGTTTAAAGGATGTATGGGCCAGCAAGAAGGTGATTACCAAATGGGAGATGGGTTGAAGACTGATTTTTGTATTAACATCAACCGAGGTAGGGATTGAAAAGAAGGAGATCTTAAAGGTGACGTTCAGAGATCACTGGATGCTGAGAATGGAAGTGAGTTTAGAAAAAAGTGAAAGTAGGGGATAGGGATGGGCAAGTTAAATGCTGAGTTATTGGAACTGTATAAAAGATAGAGGACTCTGAAGAGATAGTACAAAAGTGTCTGAGAATGTTGAACTATGGTAAAAAGAAGAAAAAGAGAAATTTTCAGAAATTGTAGTTGAAGAGAAGTGAGGGAGACTGCGGAAGAGTTAGTACTGCAGGCAAAGTAGCATGCATTATTAAAGGAGGTGGTAAGAGCAGTATGAATGAAAGAAGAACTGGAAGACATAAAGCAACGGACTGAAGAATGGTTCAAAAGGAAAATGGATGAGAAAAATCTTTCTGACCAAAGCATCTGGGGTGGACAAAGGGAAAGGATGGTGTAAGTATATATATTTTTTTTTTATGAATTTGAGGAAAAGAAGGAAAGAACTGAAAGTAGTGAGAACTAAAGAAGGAATCTGAATAGAAGAGAGTGCAAAGGTGTTGGACACAATGGTGGAGGTTTATAAAGAGTTGTACAAATAAAGGTGAGTGGATGGTGGAAAAAAGGTATTCCTTGAGGGGACAAATGAAGGAACAGAAGAGGGAAAGAAACAAAAACTGGAGATGTTGAGTGTGAGAGAGGTGGAGGACTGATTAAAAGCTTGCAAGAGAGGGAAGGTGCAAGGAAGAGAAGAGACTTCTGGTGGAATTCTATGAAAAATTTGGCAATGGCTGGGGACAGATATAATAGAGACATACCAGGAAGTAATGGAAGGGAGGGAGATAGGGGAGGATTTTGCAGAAGGTGTGGTAATTTTGATTTTTAATAAGGGAAATGAAGATGTGCTAGGCAAGAGTAGGCCAATAACCTTTTAAACATAGACTACAAATTGATGGCAAAAGTATTGCTAAAGAGAATGTGTGACTGTTCAGTAGAAGTGAACAAGAAGAACAAATGTGCGCCATTTCTGAAAGGAGAATATACCAGACTCCATGGTTAATGAGAGATGTCATATAGGATGTACAGGAGAGAAAAAGAAACACAGTAATAATGAGTTTAGAACTGGAAAAAGCTTATGATCAGGTTGAACATGAGTTCACGTTTCAGGTATTGTGGAAGGTGGGGTTTCCGGCAAAGATGATCAGATGGGTCAAAGTGCTATACAGGCAGTCCTCGGACTTACGACACGATTGGTTCCTGAAAATCGTGTCTTACGTTGAAACGTTGCAAATCGAAACCAATTTTCTCATAAGAAACAATTATATAAATGGGGGATTTGTTTCTGAACCAAGGCCCGATACCCTATTTTAACTAAAAATACCCCAGAATTTTGTACTCAATCAGTTATAGATGAGTAATATAGCTACATTAATGTATTTATATTGTAAATAGCGATCTTATTGATTTGGAAGGACTCCTTTGAGGTGACTTTGCCAGACTTTTTGAAAGGCTCTTGGTTGGACTTTTTGAAGGGTTCTTGGCTGGAGTCCTCTCAGGAGTCTTGGCTGCAGGTTTTTCTGGAATCTTGCCTGCTTTCTTAAAGAAAGCGTCCAAGGAAGTTTGTACAGATGTTCTCCAGGGAGATGAGCGACGCAGCAAACTTGTTCGCTGGTGCAGCATCACATCAGATCAAGCGTTGTAAAGTCAAAACTGACATCATAAAGTTGAAACAGGGTGTCAATTTATAAATGTTGTAAGTGCGAAATTTTGTAACTTGAAATGTTGTAAGTTGAGGACTGCCTGTATAGTAAAGGCACCCAAGGTGTCCAGGACCTGGAGCCAGAGCACCATGCGCAGGGCAGAAGCTTCCTGCATCCCCACCCCGAGTGGTGTGACAGTGGCAGCTGCAGGCAAGCAGTGCAAAACAGCCCCCTGCCCCAGCCAGCCCACAGATGTTTGCTATGCTGCAGGCCCAGGTGCTGCACAGGGCAGGGGGCATGTGACTGCCAGGCTCAGGGCCCACTGGCACCTCCAAAGTGGCTGAGAAAGCCCGCTCCCCAGCCAGCCCCCACCTGGTGGGGCCAGACACCAGCTACCAGGGCCCCTCGTGGGACACAGGGACAGGGATTATTCCCCCTCTTTCCAGTTTCACAGAGGGGACAGGAGAGGAGATTTATTCTACCACTCGGCAGCAGTTGGGGCACGCAAACCTGGCTGCCGTGCCCCAGGGGTAGTGGGGGTAGAAGGGAGAATAATCTCCCACCCTAGCTCCCCCTTCTTGAGTGGCCAATCAGCAGCACTGGCGGGGGAGGGAAAAGAGGGCAGCAGGCCTGGCTTGGGTCCCTGTCAGTGGGAAGGGAGGAGGGAATTAAACCCCTCTCTGGTCAATTCAACCCAGACTGGCCATGCCCCCCTCTCCCCCCATCCACACAGCTTCCTTGCAGCCAAGGGCGCACTCTAGAGCCCCCGGCACCTGGCCCGAGCAACTGCTGGCATGTGCCCACATGCCTGTGCTGTTACAACCTGGTTCAACCTAGGTAACTTGCAAAGGTTGAATCAATTCAGGCTCTGGTTTTTGAATGTCTGTCACTAGCCCAGACGTCGGGGTGATTGATGTCCCCCCATGTGAACTTTGGCCTGTAACTGAGACATTTCCACCAGCTGTTTGAAGAAAATTGTACAGTTCCATATTAAAATAAGAGCTTTTTGTACGAAGAAGGCATCATAATCTGTGACTATGAGGAGGTAGACGGAATAAATTCCAAAAGAGTTCAGGAGAAGTGAGGGCTTGACAGAGACAAAATAATTTGGCAAGGGGAATAAACTCGAAACATGCTTCTTTTATGCAGAGAAATTATGATCTGTTGAGTAGGTCTGAACGTCTACAAACTGCATTTATTTACAGGCTTTCAAGGCAATATCTTTAAAAGTGCAACAGAAGTGTGAGAAACAAGGCACAGAACTTTCAAGCAAGATGTAGTAACAGCTAACAGACATTAAGCTACTAATTCAGCAAAACTCTAGCATATTAAGTACTTTGCTGAATTGGGGCCTTAGAAAACTGAAAGGAACACAGAAGAGATTTTAAAAATATATTAAAAAAGGAAGAACAATAATTTAGCAGGACCAAAAAAAATTAAGTTTCAGATAATATTTGATAATGATTAATTCTGCAAAGTGGCAATCTGGTGCAACATTCCAAAATTTAGGAACGCACAACATGGCAAAACCTAGAGATTATTCCTTACACACCAAAAGAAAGGCAAATTCAATAAATGGAAGATTTTGCAATGTCAGTCAATCAAAAAGCCATAAGAATATCAGTAGTAACACCGTGCAAAAATGCATATAACTAAGAGGATCTCCTAATCCAATCTGGTATCTTGAAATTGAGGCATTCATCTGCACAAATTGTTGAGAATATTACCAGAAAAGTCCTAGAAAGATTTTTCCCTCGGTTCCTCTCCCCTCCACCCAACTAAAATACACAGATAAACCATCAAAATGTAAGTTGATGAGAAATTAAAATTCCATCTGGAACAGTAAAACTGACACATTGTATTTTACATGTACAGTCATAAAAAAAATACTACCCATTAGGGCTGTGCGAAGCTTCGGGTGGTGATTTGATTTGAAGGAAATTCAGCTCGATTCAGTGGCTGGATCTCCAAATTCAAATCGAATCCGGAGACCAAATAAAAGATCCAAATCAACTCAAAGCTCTCTGAATTTTCGGAATCGATTCTGGACAGTGATTCGAATCACCAAATCAAATCACTGTCCCCCCGAAACAGCTGAATCTGAATCGAATACTAGCTGCTTCACACAGGACTACTACCCATAGCATATGGGAAATGTAAGTCAGTGTTACTATCAGAACCTTACCATTTCCATTTCCTAGCTTCTGTATGTTTCAGTTCTTGTCCTTAATGTTGCATTAAACTTCCTGTACCAGCTTCACAATAAAAAATGAAAGAAATCCCCTATAGCGGTAATACTGCAGGTTTGAAGATGAATAAATTAATGAATGAAGTCCCAGAAAATCTCCCATGTGAAGTAAAGCTGAAATGATGAGGCTGCTTATTTAAGAAAGCTGCTTATTTAAGAAAGGAGATGAACAAAAGAAAGGAAAACCTGATTAAATGTGTACAAAATAAAGAACAGTAGAGAGATGCTACACTGGAAACGTCTTTTTGCCCAGTCTTATAACCCAAGAACCAGAGGACCAAAAGGAATCAAAATTAAACAAAATTCAAAGAAATAGCCACAATTAAACCATGGAACATTGCGACATAACAGTGAAGCTAATTGCTTAGCAAAATTTAAAAAAATAAGATCACACTGTTATGGATAGCAAAAACTTTCAGTTACAATAATAAAGATTAAAATAAAAGGCAAAATGGAGACGGAAGAGTTTCATAATGGAATATCAATTTTCTTCCTTCAGACCATAAACCAGGCTCTACCTACAGGATTAGGACGTTTGTTTCTATATGGATCAACTATTCCAAGGCTGTGCAATGTCAAATTTCTTGCCTCTCTTCTGCAGCATCTGCTTTTGTATCCTGTCAGTAACAAGATAGTATGCTAGCTACATGGACCACTGATCTAGTACATTTTCTCTAGCACAACCATCACTTACAGCAAACAATTCACAGACTATAGGCTGAAATCAACTGGTAAATTCCAAATATTAAATAATTTGAAATAACAGGCAGATGAGTAAAAATGAAAATAATTCATAAAGTTAAGAAGGGAGTGCATTCATCAAGTAAACTGTGAACCTATTCCCAACCCAGAGAGAATGGTTTCTAAATCAAGGAGAATGAACTGTCTCACTGCTTAGAAGGACTCACATAACTTACTTTTATATAAGAATTTTATATAGCTAGTATTTATCGATCTGTTTTAGAGAGACCAGTCAGAGCACAATGTGGCTATAATCCTTCTGTGCTTTGAAGTATGACATTAACCTTAAAGAAATCAAAACTGACTTACCACTGAAGTTGATTGTATACAGATTTGAATTTCAAAATTACTCCAGACAGTGGCATAACAAGCTGAGCTGGCAACTGGGGCCAACTCTGTGGGAGAACAGGTTCTGAGTGAAGCAGATGGGGGGAGGATGAGGTTCTGAGGTGGGTGGAAGGCGCAAGATACAGATTTTGAGACCAGCTACTGGTGAGCAACAACCTTTTCCATCCAAAACCTTCCAACAGTCCTGGCTGAGCTGCTGCCACCATATGTGCTCTGCCTGCCCTGGCTGTTACTCTTATAGCAGCGGCGGCTAGGAACTGTTTCAGAGTTCCCAGCATGGCAATGCTGTTGGGGTGCATACTCTGCAGGGGTGGGGTGCCTCTCCCAACTTCGCATCTAAGGCAGGTGCCACTCTTGTTTATCCTTAGTTACGCTACTGATTCCAAGAGGATACAATCATAGAAATTGGAAAAAAAAAATAAAACCCTACTGTGGTGAGTAAAAAAAAAAAAAAAAAACCTACTGTGGTGAGTATCACTTGTATGCTATTCTTTGGCCTCTGTGCCCAAAGCTTCTGTGTGTTTATTTCTGGACACAAGACTCTTAAGTGTACTTTGCTAGAATATTTTGGACAGAATTATGGGTGGAATTCTGTTTCTCTTTGGGCATCAAAGTAAACAGAGGCTGAGTGGGGACCTGGTGGCTGCTTATAAGCTGCTGAGGGGAGATCAGCAGGAAATAGGGTAGGCTCTTTTTTCCTGGGCACCACCAGGGGTAACTAGGACCAATGGTCACAAGTTACTGGAGAGCAGGTTTAGGTTGGAC
>JAGPOW010003310.1:5644023-5678822 GCA_030014935.1 Caiman crocodilus
GGGGGGGGCATGTCACACGCCATGGTGTGGGGAGCAGCCATGGCAGGGGGAGCCCTTGCCAGCTGCATGGCATGGGGAGTGGTCCTGGGATGTGGCGCAGGGAGGTGTGATGTGCAACCACAGGGAGCAGCCATGACATGGGGGTGCAGGGACTGCCTGCCAGCAGTGGACCCAGGGTGTAGCACTGAGCATATGGCACAGGGAGCTGCCACGGTGTCGGGAGTGGCTGCAGCCTGCACCCACATGGCACGAGGAGTGGCTCCAGGATGCGACATGTGGTGCATGGCTGCACTGGGTGGGTGCGATGCATGACCATGGGGCATGGCACAGGAAACAGCCATGGCACTGGGGTGTGGGGATAACCTGCTGGCTGTAGCCCCGTGGGATGGGCAGCAGCCATGGGGTGCATGGGGGGCATGGTGTATGGCCATGGGGCATGGCGCAGGCAGTGAAGGGCATGTGGGGGGACATGGTGCACAGGCGGGATTAGCATGGCACATAGGGGGGCATGCCATGTGGGCATGCAAAGGGGGTGCCGCACAACTGAAGGGCATGGTGCGGGGTGGCATGGTGTGGCGTGGCGTGGCATAGCACGTGGGGAGGCGTGCCAAGCAGGCATGAAGAGGAAGTGGCACATGGTCGTCGGGCATAGAACAGGGAGCAGCCACAGCATGGCAACTGCCTGTCGGCTGCAGCCATATGCCATGGGGAGTGGCCCTGGGGTGTGGTGTGGAGCGCTTGGCTATATGGGCAAGGGGGGTGGCACACACCCAAGAGGTGTGGTGTGGGGAGCGGCCACAGTGGTGGGAGCACCCACTGGCTATATGGCATGGGGCATGGCTCTGGGGTGCGGCGCAGGGCACATGCAGGGGGTAAGCAAGGTATGGAAGAGGATACTCAAGCTCACCTTGGCTATGACACACCACTACAATGGTGTAGCAAACCCTAAGTGAAAATAGAACTTAGGTACCTAAAGTTATAGTTGTGCATTTGAAAATTTTACCCAAAATTCTGACATTTCATTAATTTTACCTAGGAAATGTATGGAGATTTTAATACTTATCAACTATTTACCTCCCAAAGAGCTGCAAAAAAGTTACCTATGCTGTGTTTCAGCTAAGAATTTATATGTACTCACAGTCAGAGATGCAAATAAGACTGATCAAGTGATTCAAGGAATCCCACGCACCAGCATGTCCTCAGTACTGTGTCATTCGGCTACCCCAAACACTGTCAAATCTTCCCACAGGAATATCATGCATATATTTTACACATCCTACATCAAACACTGCAAGTGAAACACTTCACAAGTAGAAACCAACTTGCAAACAAGTATTTTCACTTTTCTCCCACCAGCTAATCTAATGAAAATATCAGTTTCCAATACTGTCAGGCATTCATTCAAAGCAAAACTTAACACCTGTATCACTCAAAATCTAAAATATCATCATTTCAGTACTGCCACCTGTCACAGTATTCAGCTCACACTGTAGAATAAATTCTTCCCTCCTAGGACACTTCCATGCAGGTGGAACTTCCCTGGCTCAGGAAATCCATGAGCTCACCATCTGAAAACAGGAATCTAAATGAAAACTGTTCCTCCACAAAGGACTAGCTTGCCTCCTGAATATCATAGCTTCCCTTTCTGCTCCTACAAGCCTCAGATAAACACAATCATCCACTGATCAGCCAGAAGTGTCACTGTCAAAAGAAACAAGGATGCTAACCATTCACGGATGCAGAAGATGAAGATACAATCTCCAGGCTTTAGGAAAGGAAGACATCATCTAAAATTTGAACTCAGACCTGCTGTCTTATAGCAAAACATGTTCCCTCGGGACACCAATCTGTTTCTTTGCATCTTAAAAATTTCAAAGATGATCAGGTATTAAATCATTTTATTATCCACTTCCTGACTTGACATTTTGAATGAAATCTTGTAGAAAAATAGAAGCAATTACCTCAGTGAGATGGGGGTTAGGGTTGAATCCACATTGGTTGCAGACCTTGTTGTGACACTGTGTACAGATGTTGAAGTTTGGCTGGTTAGGGGAGGAAGTGAGTTCTGTTGTCTTGCATATAGGGCAAAGAGTGCTGCTTGGAAGGGGCGCAATTTGTGGGACAGAATAAGGTGAGGTAGGGGTGCTGCCTCGGTCTGGTGAAACAGAGGGAGACCGTCCTGATTTTTGACTTCTGGTATCCACTTGGAGAGTCCTCCTAGGTCCATCTGCCTGTTGGCTAGCCTGACCATGACGCCTCATATCTCTTGTGCTCTCACCAGTCTGAGCAGGCTGCATAAGGGATGGGGAAGTTGATCTCTGTCCTGCTGGGTGATCCAATTGATCTGGTCTTCTGGGTGTACTGAAATATCATTAAAAATACAACATGTACATAATCCAAGTTTCACAAATTCAAATAATTACAAATCAATTCTGAAACGCAGTTCCCACAATTATGGAAAATCTTCCATCACCACAGCTACTGCAGGCCACTGGACACAGATGTACAACCCTTTTCACTTTATGTGCCTAACTGAGACGTACACAGGCACATAACTGCAGCTTTTAGTGCTACTGCACAGGGGTGCTCAACCTCTGGTACGCCAGCCAAATGTGGCTCGCAGAGTCATAGGTATCTGGCCCACGGAGCTCCCCACACATTGGGAAATCTGGTGGCAATAAATATGCCCACTTTCCCCTGTTGCCAAATTCCCAAGCCCCAAGCAGAAGGCTGGAGCCAGGTCATGCCCCCTCCCCCACCCCTGCAGGTGAATGAGACCAGGCCACACCCCTTTTCCCAGACTGACTAGAGCTGGGCCACTGGGCCACACCACCTTTCCCCCATGGAACCAGATTGGGGATGGCTCAAATCCTCTTCCTCCATGGAGCTGGGCCATGCCCCCTATCCCCCACAGAGTTGGGTTGAAGCTGTGCCATGCCCCTTCCCCTCACAGGGCTGGGCCCCCCCAGCCAGGTTGGAGTTGGAGCTGGGATGCACACTGCACCCTTCCATGTGGCTGGATGGGGTCCTGCCATATCAGGCTGGGACCATAAGCCGGATCTGGTCTGCACATGGCCTGAGCACTGCCCATTCATCCCACTGGTCAGAAAGCTTGAGTACCACTGATTTATGCATAGTTTTAGATTCTATTTCCCCTTCTGGCAAAAAGAATCACCCTGCATATGAACTGGCTAGAAAAAGATGTCCCTCCTACTTTTTAGTTGAAGAAACTTGTGGTTATAGTACTTGGCAATGGAGCAGAATACCAGGGTTCTAAGTACCCTGTACCCAGACTGGGGTTAGAACCCGCATCTCCTGCTAGACAGCAAAGTACCTTAGCCCTAAGACCAGGCCCCTCTCCAGTTTGCCTCTTGAAGCTGGCTTTGTTGTACTACGCATTTAATATTCATTGGATAGAAAGTATTGGAAAAGTTTCCACCTCCCCTGCACCAAGGGAAAAAGGAACCAGGCTAGAACCTGGGGCCCCCTTGACTCAAGGGCAACAATTGTGTCACTAGACGCACATCTGAACATGTGCCCATCAGGAACAAATTTGCTCCTGATGGGAGCAGTTCAGTCTAAGGCTGCTCCTGCCCTGATCTTCCCCCCTGCAGCAGCCAGGGGGAGCTCCAGGCTCTCCTGGGTGCCAGCCCCAGGTTGGCAGTGTGCACAGAAGGTGATCCTGATCTCCATAGGACAAGGAGAGCTGTTCCAGTTGCTGGGATGGGTCCTGATCTCCACATGGCTGGGAAGCAGCTGCCCAGCAGCCAGGACTGCTCTGCACACCCTCCAGAGATTAGGACAGGTCCTGATCTCCATATGGGTGGCAGGAACCATCCTGCTGAGCGAGGACAGTTCTCTCCACGCCCTGTGGTCCCCTGCAGTTTAGGCTGACTGAGAGAAGTTTGCTCCCAGTCAGCATCTATACTTACAATTTGGTGCATTAGTTTAAGGTGCTGATTTCTAGTACCTTTATGTGCAGGTCAGGGCAGGGATACTCCTGTCCTGCTTTCCTAAAATATAGCACCCAGGGGGAGCGCTAGGTTCCCCTAGGTGCCAGCCCTGGGCTGGCAGTGGGCAACAGGTCAGGCCTGGGTTCCTGGGTGTTGGGGAAGCTGTCCCACCTCTAGGGCAGCTGCCTTTCACTCTACACCCCTGCCCTGGACAGCTGCCTTCTGCCTGACTCCCACTCTGATCTTGGAGTGGGGGTTAGGACAATGTTTCCTGTTCCTGTAGCAGGCAGCTCCTGGGCCCTGGCTCTGATCCCGGGAGCTGCTGCCTGCTCTGGGGGCAAGGGACACTGTCACCTTCCAGGCTCCAAGACTGGAGCCAGCCCTAGCAGCAGGGAAATGCCCAGGGCAGGGGACAACATCCCAGTCCTGGCTCCAAGCTCAGAACCAGGGCAGGCACCTGCCTGCTATGGGGCCAGGGGACATTGTCCCAGACCCCTCTCTAATCGGCTGATCCGAGTGGGGACTAGGAAGCAGGCAGCTGCCTGGGGGAGGGGGCAGTTCTCCCATGCCCCTGCTGCCTGGCCAGCTATGTAACCATGCGCTACTGGGCATTAGAAAATGTAAATTAAATCTACTACCTGTATTTAGGAGGTAGCGGAAAATCACGCATTAACCTATTTCAATGCACAGTAACTGCTGCTCAGTTACATAGTGATGCGTTACTGCACAGTAAAGTGTCTTGTGTAGACATGCTCCTGAGTACTTAATCTCCTAGCCCCACATAGGTCCCTTGCTCGGCCACCCAGTAGACCTGTTTAAGAGCAGGGCTGGATATTGGGTCTGAGCAAAGGTTGGTGGGTAGTGTACTTTGATGGGAAGAAGGAAGTTTAGGTTCCACAGCCCTTGGAGTGCATAGAACCTATTCAGGTACATACACTGAAATAGGATTAACTTGTAGTAAAGCCATCCTGTAAGACAGGGGTAGGCAACATTTTTGGCTGGAGTGCCAAAAAACCTACAATGTCTACCTCGTAAGGTGCTGGAGTGCTAGCATGCCAGCAAAACAAAACTGTGGTGGAAGGTACATGGTAGGATACACTGCATATTAATATAGTTAATAATCATAAATGTTGCTTTTTTCCACAGTAAATACCAGGTTTTCCAAAAATTCTAAACCTGGTGACAATAAATAAAATTTAATATACTACCGTTGCATGCCTTCTAACTGTAATATTTTCTGAAGCTCGTGCAAATCAAAGGCAGAGCAAGCAATGTAAACATAAAAATGGAAAGCAGAAAATCAGAAAGAATTGAATTATTTGAAGTATGTATAAATCTGGGTAAGTAGTTCCAAGAAGTCAATCAGAGCAGGAAAACACACATTAAAAAGTGAACAATATGAAATGTTTAAATCTAAGAATGTAAAGTAGAGAGATCAAAATAAACCGAATATGAGCTGTTTAAGAAAGTAAAAAACTGACTAATATTAACTGGTTTGAGAGAGCAAAAACTGAGTATGAAATGATTTAACAGAGCAAAATAAACTGAATAATATGCGAGATTAAATGCTCAGTTTGCACAGCATAGACAGCACCAACAGGCTACTGAGCTATCTGCCACCCAGAGCCACGTGCTTCCCCCATATATCCAGAGGGGGAGGGGCTTCCAATGTCTGTGGCAGGCAGTGCATCCAGGAAGAGCACACACTAACTGCTGAAGCTTCCTTAGCCTGACGAAGGGTTTTTGAACCCGAAAGCTTGCTTAATAACTATTCTCCGACCATTTGGGTTGGTCTAATAAAAGATATCAAATTCACCCAAGGAACCTTGTCTGCCTGTGGCAGTGCTGAGTGCTTCACAAAGCTTCATAAAAACTCCCTGCACTGCATCAGGCACCGGGGGCAGGGGCAGGAGAACGTGGGCATGGGTGCAGGGACACAGTCTGCATTCTGCTGACCCTGAACTCACTGCCTGTGGCTGAGTTTGTGAAGCTTTGTGAAACAATAAAGACCATCTTCATAAATCTACTAGATACAAAAAATCATGGACTAAATATAGACTTCATATTTACGGTAAATTATAACCGGCCTGCTATACAATAATCCCAGGTAACCTGTCTCCATTTTACCAGCTACATTCTTGTATCACCAGTTCAACATTCCTCCTTTCCACACCCCACCTGTCTCACACCTATTGTTTCCTCTCCCTCTGATCCTCACTGCCAGGTATTTGCATTTTCACAGACCTGAATTTTGCATATTGGTTTCTAGTCTACCCAGGAAAGCACACAATTCACCAGCAGGCTCTCTCTAGGTCTGAAGAAGGGTGTTTGTGTCCAAAACCTTTCAAAGAACAATCTTCCCAACTATTTAATTGATCTAATAAAAGATATCACATCTACCCAAATAATCTTGTCTGCCTATGTCCTTAGATCAACACGGCTACAAGCAAGACTCCGTTACACCAGAAAAATTCTCATTTGGCCTCTTAAAACCAGATTCCAGCCACTTTATACTACCTCACCAATACAAATGGCCAGGAACAGGAGCAGAGAACCTAGCTGTGCAATGAAGTCCTAACAGAATAATTTTTTGACTTATGAAAAGGAAAAATGTTGAAACAGGTATTTGTAGCTTCTGCCTTTCTGTATTTACTAATTAGTTGTAGCTAGGAAAGTTGGCAGTATCTAAAGGAGCACTCAACACAAAGACAAGTATATACACACACACTGCCTTTATTGCTTGTATTTGAGTTCTCATGATAGGGGAGGAACAACACAGAGAAGTGCTGGGTTCCAGGAAGCTTAATCTTCAAAATATTTTAAAGTTTTATCTTTTTGAGAAACAGACAGAAAGAAAGTTCTTCCCTATCCCTACCTATTACCCTGCTCACTCACTCGATCCTGAAAAGGTTAAAAAACTTAAATTCTCACCCTTAAACATCTTCAACAGTCTATGATATTACAAACATATTACAGGTTCTATACTTCCCTATAGCTAGCACTTATCCACACATTTGAATACCTCTCCCCACTGATCTTAAACTAAATAATTCTAGATTTCACATTTAACCTGTATTGAACTGATTTCTGAAATAAACTTTGTCCCTGTACCTTCCCAATTCCAGTGAATTTCAATTGCACTGAAACACCCAATGGTAGTTTCCATGCAGGAATTAACCTACACCATTTGTTATACATACTGCTTAAGTGCATTAATCGTAAATCACATGTCTCAAGGGAATGTGTTTGTGGCAAGAGAAGACGACATTGTTAACTTACATCTATTTAGTTACATAATCTGGCACAATACATTTATTAAATATTTATGCAAACACATTTTCCCTGAAGACAGAAAGCATATAATTTATACTGCCTAGGACCAGAAGATATTTAATGTAAAAAGCATGTTTTAGCATCTTAACTAGTGCAAATAGCAGATTTATACCAGCAGAACCTGGCCCAATGTCTATGCAGCAATAAGGTTGAAAAGATAATCTAAATACATGCAATTCATGACACTCAAAAGAACACTTTCTGCTTAATGTTAACTCATACAAAATAAATATTAATCCTTAGTGCTTGCAAAGTATTTTGAACCACAGACTTCAAAACCTTTTTTTACAAAGGTGGACCCCAAAATAATAGAAAACTGACATAAAAAAAAACTTTTTGCCTTATGTGACTTGCCCAAGACTGCATAGCAAATCTCTGGCATTGCAACTAGCTAGCCAAATAGGGACCAGATCCAGATTGGTAAACCATGAGCCTGAATAGGTCTTAAGCAGAATGTAGATAATGCCATTGCAAAAAATAATCTGTAGGCATGCCATGAGCATATCAAATGCACACCAACAAACACAGACTGAAGTGGTGCTTTAACTGCTCACCTTTTATACATCATTTGAGTGGTTACTGCACTTATCCAAGAAATGGAACACCTGAGTCCTAGGCCCTCCACAGGGAATTCAAAACTGTACTGACCCACTTCTGAGGAAAATGTGTAATCACAGGACTACAAAACAGTCTGAGTGGAGGGGTACCTTCTATTAAACCTGGGTCACTGTACAGGCAGGCAGGCATCATAGGGCCCAAAGGAGAGCAAACTAAAGGAAATCTAACTTTGTAGCCAAATGGTTCAGCCATTCAGCTGAGACTTGGGTTCTGGCCCCTGATCTCAAGATTATTATGATTTTTATCCAATGATTATCTTGGGTAATATGCATTAATTGTTCCAGTTCCTGACCCCAGGACCCTTCACGAAGACTTGATGCAATGCGCCCTGCTAATAACTAGGGCTGTTAATTAATCACAGTTAAATGTGATTCCACTCAGCCACCTCCACGCTGCTCAGCAGGGCAGTGCTGGCAGTGCAGAGGGCCGCAGGGCAGTCTAGGCACATGCATAGACAGAGACACACACATGCAGCCTGTATGTAGAGCAGCATTGTGCCAGTAAGTCTGGGGGGGCAGGAAGGGCTGGAGGGAGTGGTCACAGATAGAAGCCCCCATATAGAGGGAGGGAGTTGGGTAGGGACAGGGGTAAATGGAGCTCTAGGGCCAGGCTGTGGGATGGAGATGTGGGAGGCTCATCTAGGACACAGGGATGGGGCAGCCCTCACTGCTGTGAGGGCACATGCCCCTCAGATGTGTGCAGGGCAGAGGTGGGCTGCCTGCTGTAGACTGGGACTCTGTGCCCACTGGCTTTGCCTGAGACCTGTGCGCTGACCATGCCACATGTCCCCTACTTACCCAGCAGCAGGAGGCACAACATAGCATTGCACAGCTCCTGGGGCAAAGGCAGCAGGGCGTAGAGCCCCAGACCGCAGCAGGCAGCCTACCTCCACCCCACGTATAAATCTGGGGGGCAAGTGCTCCCCACGGCTCCTCTGGGGGTGCATGCAGCAGTGGGGAGCTGCCCCCCTCGTACCCCTGGATGAGACACCCACAGCTCCATCACATGACTCACCCCAACCCAGGTCCCCATTCACCTCAGTACCTGCCCGTCTCACTCCCTTCCTCACCATGGGGGCCTTGATTTATCTGCTAAGTGCTGCCTCTGTGTATGTGTCTGTGTCTGCCCCTCCCTCTCAAGCCACAGCCCCCCCAACTCTCCTGCTGCCCGTCACTCCTGACCCACAGTACCCCACATCCTGCCAGGATCTGTGGGGAGCCTCCCTTCCCAGGCTCCAAGCCACACACACATGCAGTCCCCCAACACCTTCACAAATCCCTCCCCACACCAAAGTACCTGCATAATTTGCATAGTTATGAATATTTCTGCATATAATTTGAGTTTTCAGCTGTGTGATTAAAATTGCAATGAATTGTGACTAATTTTTTTTAATTGAACAACTAATCATGATCTAAGTTTTTAATCACTTGACAGCCCTAGTAATAACCTAAAACTTTACAGTAATGGGTTATCCTGCCTTCAGGGAATGCTACACTTTGTCCCCATTAGCTAGAATTTGACTTATACCATAAAGCATGAGAATCTGCATCCCTTATGAAACTAACTTTTTAAAATTTTTAATACTTTGCATTACAATTGTATGTCCTTGTTATTCATAAAATTGGTCTTCTTCCTTACTGAATTCTGAAAAATTCTTGATCTCAATAACACTGGCTACAAGGACTAGAATGTGTACGTGATATTTGAAAAGGTACCTCCTTTTATAAGTTTAGAATTTTCAATCTTTCCATTTCACTGAATGTTTTGATGTTATAATTTCCATTTAACCTTTACCATATTGTTCAATATTTTGCATACATGTGTCAAGTCCCCTCAAATTAACTTCTCTAATGCAAAAGCCCACAAACTTTCCCAATCTCTCTTCATTTGAGAATTTTTCCATGTCCTCAAATGGTTCTCTTCATTCAATAATGATCCCTCTTCACTCTAATTCTGCACCCTCCCTTTTAAGATGGGTTGAGCCCAACATTGAACAGTCCTGCAACTAAATTAAGAATTAAAATCTTTATTTCTGAAACTCTTGCAAAAAACAAATAATCAAAACATAACATTCTGTGTATCAGTAGCTACATGGAACTTCAGTCTCAATCATTTTGGGGAAAATTTAATTTTGATAGCATAAAATTATTTCCATTTTATTATTTTGATTAATTTTAATATTATATGCTGCATTACACAAATCAAAACAAAATAATCTAGCATTGTGAAAAGAAAATAATTCTGTGGTTCCATTTTTTAAAATTCTCATTGTTCAAGAAATCTTAAAATTTTAGTTTTTTGGTTTGATTTGGAATAAGCAAAAAAAACCCTACCATCAATTAGAAAGTCTGGTTTGCAAACCACTTGTGTCAACTAAATATAAACTGTGGGCATGTCTACACAGGACGCTTAATATGCAGCAGACTAATTCCACTGAGCATTACAGCAGTGGGCAAAGCCCATGCTAATGCACAGTAGATTTAATCTAATGCGCAATAGTGTCACTTTAAAAAGTTCATCTGCACTAATGTGCAGTAGAACTGATTATGGCGCATTAAGTTAGTACCTGTCATCACAAGTACTAAACTTAATGTGCCGTAATTACAATGCATTAATGAATGTGTAGATGTGACCAGTTTGTAGTTTTTATCTGTGAGGAAAGTAGATAGGGAAAAATAAATTTGAGTGAAATATTTGTTAACAGCTCTCTGAATACAAAAGACTAAATCCTGTTTCGCTTCCATTGTTGTACAAGTGCAGCTTTGGCACTCATGCTGTTTGGGTTCTATTTCCACCTAAGGCAGGGGATACACACATATCCAATGGAAAGATGCACACATATCCACTGGAGAGAAGAAAGTTCCCCTTATCTTTTAACTGAATAACCTAATCATTAGGTACATCCGATTTTAGCCCCCATGAGCAAGTCTGAACTTGCATTTCTTACTTCCCAGAAAAGTGCTCTGAGCTTGAAGCCACCGTAGTGCACAACTACCTCTGTGGGAGCTCAAGCACCCAGTAAGACAATTGCCAGGAGGAAAACTAGAAGGATGACTCTAGATACCTTTTTATCTTAAGTAGAACTTAGACACTTGCGGAAGATTGTGCTTCCCTTTCTGCACCTAAATGGCAGTTTTCCAGCTACATAAGTGATGCTTTTGACACTATCCCTGAACATGCGCAGTGGGCTGAGCTCTTGCCAGGCAAGTTTACAGCTTTATGTACCATAAGCAAGGTAATATCATGAAATTGCAGCTAGGCAAACCCCATGACTAAAAGATGTTAGATGCCAGAGACACTCTCTCCAGCCCTCCTTTTGATACTGGCCTCCTTCAAAAGGATGGGTGGAGCTGGCAGTCAAATGTAATAATTGCAAACAAAGGGTAGTTATACATGGATAAATGCCAGAATAACAGGAGGTTTCAAATGAGGTTCCACAGGGGTCTTTCCTGGGTCTGGGGCTATTTAACATGGTTATTAATGATTTGGATGCCAGACTACAGAAGTGTCTAAGCAAATCTTCAGATAACATGGAACTGGGAAAGACTGCGAATACACTGGAAGATAGGAGTATAATTCAGAAGGATCTTGACAGACTGCAAAGAAATAACAGCATTTTCAACACAGAAGAATGTCAGAAGTTATACCTAGTTATAGGGAAGAATAATCTAAAGCACAAAAATGGGAGGTAGTTGGCTGGGAGGTAGCATTGCCAAGAAGGATTTTGGCCTTTTGATGGATTAAGCTCAACATAAGTCAGGAACGTGATGCAGTCCTTTAAAAGAAATCAAATGCAGTTTTGTGTCTCTTCAACAGGCATATTAGGAATAAGACAGACGAGATGATATTGCCATTCTCCTCAGTGCTGTTTAGGCACTGATAAAAAGGTCAGAAAACAAGCTATTAAGAGGAAAAAACTGAGAAAACTAGACATGCTTAGCTTGGAAAAGAAGCAGTTAAGGGGGACACAATAGCTGCCTTCAAAATACATAAAGGGCCACCATAAAGAAGAGGCAGAACACCAGGCAACTAGGTCCCTCCCCAAGCTTCCCTGCATATCAGGCAACCAGGTCTCTCCCCACCATACTTCATAAACAGTCGACACAGTACTACTGCCTGCTACCCAACAGTCCAGGCATGGGATCACCAATATGTCACACTAATAAGCCCATTTGTTGGCGCTAGCCTACCCTGTACTCTCCAATTTTGTGGGGCCCCCAATGTGGCAGCAGTTCACTTGTGGGATCCCAATGAAGGGTCTCTCCTGCAACTTCGCTATTCCCCTTACAGCTGACTTGCATATACCTTGCATGACACATTAACTAACAGGCCGAATACGCAGCGCCCAGGCTGTCTTCATGCCATATCAGGCTGATGGTCCCAACCAGCATGGATCTGACTCTGCAGAGGGAAGCAGGGTTGGCTCTAACCTGGCCCTGCCGGGGAGAGGAAGGTGGCGTGGCCCAGCCCCGCAGGGGAAATGGGTCTGGCTCAGCCCCAATCCACTCCTTCAGGGGGAAGGGAAACATGCCCCAGCCATAACCCAGCCCTGCAGAGGAAGTGGGTTTGACCCAACCCTGCCAGGGTGGGAGGAAAAGGAGCTTGAGCCACCCCAACCCAGCCCCATGGGGGAAAGAAGGCATAGCACCGTCCCATCCAGTCACAGTGGTGGGAGGAGGTGGTATGACCTGGTCCCAACCTGTCATGGTTTGAGGTTTGGGAATTTGGCAGCAGGGGAGGGTGGCCATATGTGTTACCACTGCTCCCCTGCTACCAAATTTACCCATCTGTAGAGAGCCCATGGGCCAGTTACCTATAACTCCGCGGGATGCATTTGGCCCACTGGCCAGAAGTTGAGCACCCCTGAGCTAACCTATCAGGGCTTTGCCTTCCACTCTAAAGCAAATCCCAAAGATTAAACCAATGTCCACTGGGCAGGAGCAGCACAGGGCTTGGATCCAGCCATGCAGGGAGGGGTGCTGCTGGGCCCTGAAACTGAAGCCTGATCCCAACTGGGTGGGGATTAGGCAGAAGTGGCACACAGGGCTCCAGGGCCCAAACCCAGCACCCAAGGGCAGCTCAGGATGCAAATCTGGCCCTCAGTTCGGACCTGCAGCAATCATCTGGCCCGCAGGGACAAAACTGTGAGTACCAGTAACAATCTTAAGTCCGTGGAGGTCAACTTTTGGCAGGCCTGCCACAAATTATCTGTGTACTCTCACTAAGCATGGCTCCAATCCCATTCTTCTGCCTGATCTGCTGCACTCTGCTTATATATTGCTGTCTCATCCTAGGGACCAGAAGAATGTCAGCATCATGACTACCTTCAAGAAAGAAAAGTTTTGTGCAGGAACTATCAAGGTATCGCCTCCCTTTCCACAGCAGGAAAAGTCCTTGCCCACATTGTCCTGAACCATCTTCTACCTCTGGCTGAGGAAGTCTTGCCAGAATCTCAGCGTGGTTTCAGACCATTGCATGGGGCAATTGATATGATCTTTGGTGCCTGCCAGGTCCAAGAAGAGTGTTGGGAACAACATCAGTACCTGTATATAACCTTCGTTGGCCTTACTATGGCTTTAATTTCATCAATTACTCTTGTGGAAAATACTGATCAGATTTGGATGTCCTGAAAAATACATCAAAGTCCTAAGGCTCCTCCTCAACCAGATGACTGACCATTCCATATAGCAAATTGGAGATGTATTCATTTGTTATCCAAACTAGGATCAAGCAAGGATATGTCATCACCCCAGTTGTGTTTTCCGTTTTTCTGACAGTCATCCTGGTTCTCATTAAGAACTGCCTTCCTTCTAGAATTGACATTGAGAACCCAACAGCTGGAGGGCTCTTCAGTCTGGGTCACTTTTGCATTAAATATAGAATCATAGATAATTAGGGTTGAAATGGACCTCAAAAAGTCATCTAGACAAACCCTCTGCTCAAAACAGGACCACCCTCAACTATATCATCCGAGCCAAGGCTTTATCTAGTTGGGTCTTAAAAACCTCCAAGACTGAAGACTCTACAGCCCCTCTGGGAAGCCTGTGACACTGATTTACCACCCTCCTCATAAGAAACGTTTTCCTGCTATCTAACCTAAATTTCCCTTGCTGCAACTTAAGAACATTGCTCCTTGTACTACCATATGCAGTATTGCCAACCCTCATGATTTTTGGTGTTGCTCTGAAAGTCTACACTTCAGGAATGTGAAAAACATATTCTTTTATTTTATTTTTTTTATACACGCACGCACGCGCACACGAAAGAGCTAAGTTTTTCACGTTCCCGAACCATACATTTTAAGAGCAGCACCAAAAATCATGAAAGTTGGCAACACTGCACGTGCCACCACCAAGAGCAGTGTAGCTTCATCCCCTTTGGAACATTCCTTCAGGTAGTTAAAAGTTGTTATCAAATCACCTCTGTTTTCTCTTCTCCAGACTAAATAAGCTCAGGTCCCACAGCCTCTCCTCATAAGTTGTGTGTCCCAGACCCCTAACCATTTTCATTGCCCTCCAACAAACACTCCAATTTGTTCACATCTGTAGTGGGGGGCCCAAAATTGGACAAAGTACTCCAGATGTGGCCTTACCAGAGCCAAAGAGGGCAAGAATGGCTTCCCTCAATCTGCTGACAACACTCCAACTAAAGCAGTCCAGCATGCCATTAACTCTGTCAATTTTGGGCCCCTCACTACAGATGTGGATAAATTAGAGGCATGCCATTGAGGCTTTAAGGGACCATAACCCCAAGGGGAGAGGAGTTCAGGAAGAGTGGTTGCTCCTCAAAGGAGCGATCCTAGATGCACAAGCTAAGATTATTCCATCTTGGAGGAAAGCCAGCAAAAGGGCACAGCAGCCCCCTTAGCTCAGCAAAGAACTAGTGGACCTCCTGAGTCTAAAAGAAAGACCTACCAGTCCGCCTCGGTCTGGACTTACAGGGAGCGAATCAGGAAAGCCAAGGCTGTGACAGAACTCCAACTGGCTGCTAGGATCAAAGATAATAAAAAGTCCTTTTTTTAGATATGCGGGGAGCTGGAGGAAAAGCAAGGGCAACATTGGACCCCTCCTAAACCAGATTGGACAACTGATGACCGACGCCCAGGAAAAAGCCAACCTACTAAATGAGTGCTTTGCATCTGTCTTTCACCAGTCCCATGGAACACCTCTGCCCATCACGGAACAGGGAGGCCCAAGTGAGGGAGAGTTCTTGCCCTCCATCAATGCTGACCTCATGAAGGAACACCTTGAGAAGCTGGACACCTTCAAGTCGGCCAGCCCTGACAATCTACACCCCAGGGTACTCAAGGAGCTGGCTAGCATCACAGCTCAGCCCCTGGCACTTTGGTGAAGTGCCTGAAGACTGGAAGAAGGCCAATGTGGTGCCCATCTGCAAGAAAGGGAGGAAAATGGATCCGGCAAACTACAGGCCCATCAGCCTGACCTCTATCCTGGTGAAGGTCTTAGAAAAGATTATCAAAGAGGCCATTCTTAACAGACTGGCCAATGGCACCATCCTGGGGGATAGCCAGCATGGGTTTGTTGTGGGTAGGTCTTGCTTGACCAATCTTATTTCCTTTTATGACCAAGTGACCAATCACCTGGACAAGGGAGGGAGATTGATGTTGTATATCTTGACTTTAAAAAAAGCCTTCAATCTGATATTCTATGGTCACCTCTTGGCAAAACTGCCAACTGTGGCCTTGGGTCCACCATGATCCGCTGGCTGAGGAATTGGCTCTGTGGTCGGACCCAGAGGGTGGTAGTTGATGGAAGTCAATCATCTTGGTGCCCTGTGCCCAGTGTGGTCCCTCAAGGCTCTGTCCTTGGACCTGTATTGTTCAACATCTTCATTAATGATGTGGACATTAGAGTCAGAAACGGACTGTCCAAGATCATCGATGATACCAAATTCTGGGGTAAAGCATCCACACCTGAGGACAGGAGGGCCATCCAGGCTGACCTGGACAGGCTCAGCAAATGGGCAGACAAATGTTTAGCACTGAAAAATGCAAGGTTCTCCACCTTGGGAGGAAAAACCTGCAGCATCCTTATAGGCTCGGTGATGCTACGCTGGCTAGCACTACGGAAAGGGACTTGGGGGTCATGACTGACCACAAGATGAACGTGAGCCTTCAATGTGATGCTGCAGCTAGTAAAGCAAGCAAAACGCTGGCTTGCATCCATAGATGCTTCTCAAGCAAATCCCAGGACATCATTCTCCCATCGTACTCAGCTTTGGTGAGGCCACAGCTGGAATACTGCATCCAGTTTTGGACCCCACAATTTAAAAAGGGTGTGGAGAAGCGGCGGTCCAAACAGGCAATTTCCTGGGGGATGCTGGTTAAGAGAGCTTTTACCATATATCCAGTTTTTCTAAACAGTCCCCACCCTGTTCTTTCACCACTGTTGGATGCTCGCCTTCTCCCCAAACTGCCATGCCAGATGCAGTAGTCTGGGAGCTGACCTTGCCTGTGAAGACTGTGGTAAAAAGAAAAAGGCATTGAGTACTTCGGCCTTTTCTGCATCACCTGTCAGTAGGTTGCCTTCCCCATTCAGTAAGGTACCCACACTTTCCCTGATCATCTTGTTGCTGACATACAGACAGAAACCCTTCTTGTTGCCCTTCATGTTCCTTGCTAGCTGCAACTCTAGTTGTGCTTTAGCCTTCCTGATTTCATCCCTGCATGTCTGAGAAATAGTCTTATACTCCTCCCTAACTGTTTGTCCAAATTTCCACTTCTTATAAGCTTCCTTTTTGTATTTTATCTTATTGAAGAGTACCCTATTAAGCCAAGCTGGTCTTCTGCCATACTTGCTAGACTTCCTGAGCATTGGGATGGTTCCTGTGCCCTCAGTAAGATTTCACTAAAATACAACCAGCTTTCCTTAACTCCTTTCCTCCTCAGACTGGCCTCCCAGGTGATCTGCCCATCGCCTGAGAGAGTCAAAGTCTGCTTTTGTGAAGTCCATGGTCCTTACTCTGCTGCTCTCCTTACTTCCTTTCCTCAAGATCCTAAACTCAATCATCTTGTGGTCAACTTGTTGGATTGCCTGTTCACTGCTGTATTGCTCTCCAAGTAGATGTCATGGTGATTGAAGTCCCCTATGAGAACCAGGGCCTGTGATCAAGACACTTCTGCTAGCTGTTCAAAGAAAGTTTCATCTACCTCATCCTCCTGCTCTGGTGGTCTATAGCAGACATCCACCAGGACAGTTTTGTTGCTCTCCCCTCTGACCCTAAACCAGAGACTTTCAACAGGCCTGTTTCCAGGTTCATACTGGAGGTCTGAGCAATCATACAGCTACTATTTTACAGAAGTGCAACTCCTTCTCCTATTTGTCCTTCCTGAACAGTTTGTATCCATCCATGACAGTACTCCAGTCATGCGAGCTATCCCATCAAGCCTCTGTAACTAAAAACTAGGGGTACAGCGATAGAGATTTTTGAGGCTGATACCAATAGCCGATATTTAAGGAAGCATATCAGCCAATACTGATCTAATATCCAATACACTGTCTGAAGCAGGTAAGTCTGGCGTGGTAGGAGAAGGGGTGGGAGGAGGGGAAAGGGAAGGTGAGAGAAGAGGAGCAAATCAGGGCCCTGCCATGAGGGAGGAAAGCAGGGGCTGGTGTAGGGGCAAGCACTACCCAGTTGGAGAGGGTGAGCAGGCTGGGAACGAAGCCACACCTCATCTGGGGAGCACGGGATGGAGCAGGCCATATCCGGAGGATGCAGGGGGAGGCAGCAGTGGCTCCTGCCACTGTGCACAGCTGGTCCAGTGGCTCATCTGCTGGCTCCCGCCACTGCTGCTACTTGTCCGGCAGGGCACAGGGGAGCATGTGCCCCTGGATCTCCGCCAGGCAGGGTGGGCTGGGACCAAGGCTGCTCCCTGAGGCTCAGAGCCTGAGCCGCCCAGGTAGGGCGCAGGGTGGGTGGTGGCACCACTGGGAGCAGGGGGCTATGAGGGGGTTACAGTGAATTTTGGGGTGGCTGCAGCCCCCCCTGTAGCTCCCTCCCAAGTGCTGGCCCAGGCTCCACTGGGAACTGCCCCAGCCCCAGTCAGCCTTGGCAGATCAAGGGCCCGTTCCTGGCGGAGTCTGTGCCAGGAGCAGTGCCACTAGGAGGAGGCTGCCGGAGGGGGCAGAGCTGCAGCTACCCCAAAATTCACTGTAGCTCCCTTGTAGCTCCCCACTCCCAGCGGCAGTGCCGCCCACCCCGCACAGCCTAGGATCTGCTGGGAGAAGCCCCAACCCACCCCACCTCGCGCAGATCCAGGGACATATGTCCCCCATGCCCTCCCGGATGAGTGACAGAAGCAGTGGCAGGAGCCGACAGACAAACAGTGTGTGATGGCAGGGCCACCTCCACCTCCCTCACACCCCTTGGATGAGCCCTGCTTC
Organism: Caiman crocodilus; assembly: GCA_030014935.1. Lineage (NCBI taxonomy): Eukaryota > Metazoa > Chordata > Crocodylia > Alligatoridae > Caiman > Caiman crocodilus. Next base: position 5,662,331 of record JAGPOW010003310.1, read on the forward strand.
ATCCCACGCCCACGGATGACCTGAGGTTTTGTCCCTCCCACTGCAACTGGGTGCCCCTGCTGCAGCTCCAGCCCCTGCCTCCCTCCCTCACTCACAGCAGAGCCTTGATCTGCTTCCCCTCCCCACCACTCCGACTTACCAGCTAGAGGCAGCTCTCCAGGCTGCAGGCTGTGTCTTCACTGCCTACATGCTGCATTACAGCTATGCATAGCGTGGGCATTTATCAGCCCAATTACCAGCCACTTAAGGTAGATATCTGATATAGATAATTTTCTTTATACAGTGGTACCTCAGTACTCATTGTTAATTGGTTCCGGGAGGCGCGATGAGTACCAAAAACGACGAGTACCAAACAAATTTTTCCCATAAGGAATAACGTAAATAAATGGGGGATGTGCACAGGACAAGAGCTACCGCGTGACTAACGCGTGACCCTTTGTTTCGGCTGGAAAGGGTAGTGAGTCACGAGGCAACCGACACGACACCAACAAGTTCTAGCTTGCGCGTTGAGTACCAAACAAATGACGAGTACCGGGACAAAATTTTCGCGTCAAAATGCGTCAAGTACCAAATTCGATGAGTTTCAAAGCAGTCAAGTACCAAGGTATGACTATATCGGTACTGATCTGATATCAGACCTATGTATTGGTAAACCTCTACTCAAAACACATCATACCTCCATGACTGTGCAAGGACTTCCAGTTCTTCCTGCTTGTTTCCCATGCGCCGTTCATTCATGCCCTGACACCTAAGGTAAATAGCCAATTGTCCTTCTTAGGAAGAATGAGATCCTCCCCTGCTCCTCCCTAAAGACCAAAGTACTTAAAACCACCAATTCTGACCTTCAATATGCTGATGATTTCAAGATCCTTGCATGCACTGAAGAAAACCTTCAGACTGCACTGGATCTCTTCACAGAAACCTACCAAACTCTGGACCTCTCTCCCAACATCAAGAAAACTAAAATGCTCTCTCAGCCTGCTTCAGGCCATGGATGTGACACCCCACCCCAAATTATCATTGAGAGAAAGACCCAGGAAGTAGTTGAGCACTTCCCCTACCTCAGTTGCCACCTCTCTCAGAGAGCAAACATTGATGAGGAGATCCAGCACAGGATCTGTCGCACAAGTGCCCCCTTTGGCAAATTGCTTCAGTATGCCCTTATTCATCATGATCTGCAGAAAAACACCAAGATCCAAGCTCACAAAGCAGTCTTCATCCCCACTCTCCTATATGGATATGAAACATGGGTGTCCTACCATCATTTCAAGAGCCTGGAGAGGCATCACCAATGATGCCTCTGGAAAATCCTCCACATCAAACAGAAAGATCATTGCACAAACACCAGCATCCTTGCTAACGCCAATGTTACCAGCATCAAATCAGTGATCCTCAATTTTGCTGGACTGGACATTAAATGTGGATGCCTGATTCTCAACTATCAAAACAACTGTTGTACTCACAGCTTAGCAATGGCCTAAGAAATGCTACAAGGACACACTGAAGGCATAACTCAAAAAATGGTTGGGAGATGCTGGCTTCCAAAACTCCAGTGGCACTGCAAACTCAACCAAGTGGCAGCCCATTTTGAGATAAAGCTTCTTGCCTTTGAAGCAAAGGAAGAAAAAGGAGAAGAAACCCAGGCTGAAGCCAATTCTCCCTTGTAGAAAGACCCGTAATTTTTGCAGACAGATCTGTGGCTCAAGGACTGGACTCTTAAGCCACCTCAAGACCCATCAATGAGCCACAGTAGAGATCTTCCTCAATTGCCAATAATATGCTGCTGCTGTGCTGCCTGTCCCCTCCCCAAACTGCTGCAGGCCACACACCAAAGCAGCCTGTTCTATCTGTGGCACTCATGCCCCAGGTTGGTCATTTCCCATCTTAAATAATGCCCTTGAAAGCAACAACACTATTCTGGATTATATGTTTTAGTAACAGAAGACAGGATCTGGGGCAATGGAGTTGCATCAATGTAAGTAAGAAGAGCTTTGGCCTTCAGTGTTCTAGACAATCAGAAAACATAATTAACATGCCCAACACATCTCTGTGCATCAGGTGGATGTGTAGTGAGAGATGTCATTGCAGAAATAAGATTTCAAGAGACATTTAACAGTACAGAGACAGCCAGTATCCCATAAAACAGAACTGGATAGTAACACAGGGCTGAAGGATGCCAAATATAATGCACATGTGCTGTATTCTTTTAAACCAAGGCTGTCCAACTTATGAGCAGCTACGCTGCAGCCACACCTGTGTGGACTGCATCCCCCTGAGCCACATGTTGCGCAGGCCACACACCATGCTGCATGAACCCCTTTCTTTCCTACCATACTTCTTGATAGATACACACACACACACACAACCATGACAGCACTCCTGTAGCCCATGCCCCCTGGCTCCCTACACTCTCCCCTCTGCCACACTATGCTAGCATTCCCCCACTGTGTAACATCTCAAGGTCCCCCCAAGCTCCTTTACCATGGACTGCGTTGGTCCACAGGCCATGCTGTCATGGCCACAGAAGCAGGAGAAGAAAGTGGAAGCTGGATGAGGGAGGAGGAACCCAGAGACTCCAGTGACAATGAAGAAAACCCAGTGGGGCACTGGTTAACCTCTTGGGGGCCACCACTTGGATAACTCTATTCTAAAAGGAAAGAAAGACCTTAAGGTTTGCTATTATAGATGCTGCGGGGGGGGGGTTTTCCCCCTTATTTCTAAACACCGGCATGTACTCCTTCCTATTAGGGATTCTGGGTAGTATTTTCTAAGAAGGCTTTGAGCATGAAGTAGTACTGAATGAGGATGCTACTTAAAACCTTTCCAAATAATACAATGTGGGACTCTATTCCAAGCACCAAGAAAGGGATTTTCAAGTACCGTATGAAGAAACCTGAATTCCGTTCTTTGTGCCATTTATTCAGTTTTCCTAGCGACTATAATGAAAATGGCACAATCCAGTTTAGAAGAAAGGGCTCATTTCCATCCTCCCTAGTTCCACCTCTCTGAACCACAAATACCCTTCTGCTTATGCTCCTTTTGCCCCCTGCATAAAACTCCCTCTTGGCTGTTCAGTGACCTAGCTTCAACAAAGGAAGTTCTATCACTCTTACTTATAGCCTGGTAATTAGGGTACTCTCCTGTGATGTGTGAGGTCAGGTTGAAATTCTTTCATAGGAAAATAGTCCTAGAACCTGGATTTCCTGGGCACTTGTACATGTGACATCGGGGACTTGTATACAAGAAGAAAATTGCCTTGGTGTGTGGTTTAATAGCATCACACTTTACATATATGCGAGTTTTAGGCAATTTAAATTAATAACATCATCATAAAGTAATCCCCATCTCAGTGCAGTTTGGAACAACACAACTTGGAACACTGCATCCATCAATCTGTCACATGTACATGTTAAATCACTGAATAACGTGTGGTGAGCCCCTTTGTCCATCTGGTGTTGCTACAATTTTTGTGTAGTGAGCCCCCTTATCCATCAAATTTTGCTATAATGTTCAGGTATTTGTGTATAATGAATGTTTTAGGACTCCGGGGGGAGCCCTGGTAAATGCCACTGACTGGTCTGCATGAGCAGTAAGTGTGCCCGCTTTATAAATAGTGGGTGAGTTCTGTCAGCATTCATTCCCCCACTGGCTCTCTCTGAACTGCTCAGTCATGGCATACGCAGGGCCAAAGGATCTAGCAGAGCTAAAACACGCCCAAAACAAGCATGCCCACAAAATACAAAAAGTTGCCACTGGCGCAGACAGAGCCTCATCCCTGTCTTGACCTTGCCTGATGACAGAACATGCCAGGTGAACTCTGCCAACTGATGCCAAAAGTTACAACAGTAGCAGAGCATGTCTGCTGTTCAAACCTTTCCCAGACACAACAGGGTCAAAGGGGGGTGAACTTTCATTGGCCCTGTCACCTGAAGACATAAATTGAGAGCACAGCTCCCTGGGCTACCCCTTATTGACCCAAGATGTCTGATGGTCAAGGGAGAATGGAGTGGACCAGGACACACAGGTCTAGGTCCAATGGGACCTTCATTGAAATGGAGAACCTGGAGCAGATCCTGGGGGACCCTGAGATTGTGCGCCAGTTTGTCCGCAGTCTGCAGGCCAACTGGCACATCTACCTTGATGTTGCCAGAATAGGCAAGTTGGGGGCACAACAGGATAATGGTCCAGTGCCACTGTCAAAGCAAAGATGCTGTGGGATGTCACCAGAGCACAGCAGCAGGGCACCCCACTGTGACGTGGCTTATTACAGGTACCTCCAGCCGCTAGCAGAGCTACTGGATCACTGTGAACACACAGGGACAGAGGCCTCTGGGGCATCCGCCCCTGAACAGACATCACCAACCACCACTGTGACTTGTGGGGGCTCCAGTGGAGAAAGTAACGATAGAGTCTCAGCCATGTCACTTGCCGCTTCTTCCAAGGAGGATAGATTGCAGAGCTCGACCTCCAAACTTGGCATGTGAAACCTTGGGGAACCATTAAATCATCTGTTACCTGCAGCTGCAATCAGGCTGGGCTATGAGGTGAATGTGGGGAGGGTAACAGCTTAGGACAGCGATTTAAAGACCCTAGAAGGGAGGTTCAGGGCAACGTACAGCAAGGAGGTGCATATGTGGCTAACACTGGTGGGCACCTATTTGCAGCCACCCAGGACCTGCTACCACCCACAGCCAGGCACCCCTTCTTGGTCATTTTAGGCCAACAACTTCTCGTCTGCTCGCAAGATTCTCCAAGTACATCTTTTTCCCTCATTTCTCGATTTTCAGCTCTGCTTGCAATACCACCAATGAGGACACACTGGCTACCAAGACAGGCTGCTACTGATGCATGCACGGACAGGATCATGAATGCCCTCAGGGACTGCAAGCATTGGCTACGCGAGATGGTGAGACATCCATTTGGATATAGGCAGATTCATGGCCACACAGCAAGACAGGAATCACACCAAGTCCAGGAGGTACTCTCAGATCCGGGAAGACCAGCAAATAATGACTGGGCGCCTTGCAATGATTCTGTACCTACAGGTTATCAGCTCCGCTCCTGCCCAGGAGTGGGACAGGCCAGTACAGAACTGCATTCTGCCATCCAGCAGTTCACCATCAGGCTCATAAAGTCTACCTTAGAGCCAATGTCTTTTAGTTAGAAATGATTATTGCTTAGATTGATTTTTTTCATGACTAATGCATTGTTATGGTAGTAAAAAGAAATTCCTTTAGTAATTATGCATCGTTTTCTTTTAAAAGCTGTTCTGTGGTTTAATTATGGCTAATATATGGTTTGTAAATAACAGTTTCTATTTGCTTTGTTCAGTTCTTCATTTCATGTTCCCTGTGTGCAAGAGGGGAACTGTAGAAGGGTGTGGGGAGGGGGTTTGCTGGCTTGTAGAAGGGTGGGGAAGGGAGTTTTCTGGCTTATAGTGGTAATTAGCAATTAGTCAAGCCTGCCTGACTGGTTTTGAATTTTCTTTGCATACGTTCACAGGAAATATGTGTACTGTGCAGCACCTACCCAATTAGTATTTCCTACATTAACAAAATTCTGGGCCAGTCCACCACCAAACAGCTTTGGTTTGGCCACTGTCTTTTTCTAGTCACAATAATAGAAGTCCAGGACTTGAAAGCCCCCCACAAGGTCCCCTCTTGGGTACAGTGGCCAGGGAGCAGAGAAGGTGCCTGCACTCAAAGGAAATATTATGGGACCTGTGCAGCACCCTGATTACTGCTCACCTCCATACCCTGCAGTACCCACATTCTGGGCAAACATTCTTCCACTCAGTCCAGAGGTAGAACGTGTTCTCTTTCATTAGTGAAATGTATCTGAAACAAACCTGGTTTTCTTTGGTTTGGCTTACCTTCCAGCCACAACGCACACCTCTATAACCCTTCCCATGACAGCAGACAGACATGGATAAAAAATTCATTTCAACTTCAAAGTATTTATTTTATTGTCCGTCACAGAAGCAGAACCAAAAAAATGCAAGGACACAATGCCTACTTTCCAGTTTCCTACAGAAGCAATAGCATTCACACCTAAAAACCAATAGCCCGTCATAGGCTCTTCTTCCCCCCACACCCTATGCCCCCTCCATTTCACCCTTCCCTTAATCCCTAAAGCATAGTGGGGTACTCTCCTTGGCTTGCTCGAGTAGGGGTGCCTCTTGCTCACAGGCACAGTGGCTGCAGCTGAGATTGTCACTATGGAGGGTTGATCACAAATACGGGTCTCTATGAGTCAGCTCATGGATGGAGCATGCACAGTGGATGTCACAGAGATGGTCCCAAGCGGGAGCAGCTCACAAATGGGGGCCAGGGTCATATGTCCAAATTGCTCCTCTCTAAACATGCCCTCCATTTACTGGGTCTCCGCAATATCCTGACGGCACTATCTGGTCAGGTCAAGGAATTCCCTTGTGCTGGCCATGATCTCCCAGCGAGCTGCTGATCTCTCACTCTTCAACCTTTTCTACATACCTCCTGAAGTTTGTCCCACCATTCATCAGCAGACTGTGCTTGCAATTCTGAAGCTGCCACCAAAGCCTCCATCGTGCTTTCTCTTAATCTTCGCTGCCTGCAGTGGTGTTCATACATTTGCTCATCTTCAGTCTGTGCTAGTTTCTGCACTTCAGGGGCACATTCCAAAATTCCAGCAGATGAGGTAGCTGATAACAAGAATGGGGAAAATATCTTCATGGTCAAAGATCTTGTCCCCACTCCTTGTAGTGGATGGATTATTGGCAACTACCAAGCAGCAGCATCCCTGCCCCATGGCAAATGAACACAGCCACCCATAAAGGATGATTATGCAGGAACCCAGATGTCTCCCCAGTCCACTAAGGAGTTCACTGTACAAATTCCTACTGCTAAATGAATTAACACTCCCCCCCCACAGCAACTTTGAGAGAGCACAGCACATCCACCCTCACGTAAGTGAAACATTGCATGACTGCAAGCAAGAGATTTCAGACATTTTTTTACTGTGATGGTTCTGGCACCTTGATGTGCTAATGGGACCTATTCAAAAGAGCATGGGGACTTCACACCCACATTTCTTCCCTAGTTTCTGTTGGATTGGGGGCCTATGCTGGGGTGGTACCTCATGGCTAGTCTACTCACTATTCCACTAAGTATTATTACTGGCAGCCCTGGATTTCTGGGGTCACTGAACACTCCAAGTTTTTAGAGGAGCGGTCGTTACAGGAATCAGAGGTGTATAGGAATTGAGCTGTAAATAGTAGGGCTGTTATAATGCTAATGATCCTATTCAACAGCCCCACCTATTCAACCTCTTTAGCACAAGCTAAAGCTCTGAGCAAAAGTAATAACCATTGTGTCCTGCATAAGAACACAGATAACTGTTGTTATACAGTGTCCTGCATAACTGTAGTCTCCTGCATAACAAGAGTAATAAATGTCGTGTCCTGCATAACAATATGGCTTCAATGAATCCTGATGGAATCTGCAAGGAGAAACGCATGGTTCTGGATGCCCCGAAGGTGTCCAACCGGAGAATGGAGGGACTCGATCATGTTGAGATACTGCTACTGAACACAACGCAGGCTATGATGGACCTTCTACAAAGGCACCAACACAGGGTGGCAGCTTCTCAGACCTTGCTATACCAATCAATGGGCCATCAGCTGGATCTTGAGGCTGACAGGGTTCCGTGGATCAATGCACAGAGCAATGATCGCAAGGTCTAGGTCCACATACGCAGGTCTGACTGGTGGAATGGCATCATACTGTCGACTTGAGATGACCAACAGTGGCTCAAGAACTTCTGCATGAGTAGGGACACATTTGTGCACAGTCTCACTGCTATCACTGCACACTGACTGCCAAGACAACCATGCATCACCCCCTTGCAGCAAAGGAGAGGGTGGCCATGCTCATCACAAAACTGGCCACCCTCATTTCCACTTCATCAGGAACCAGTTTGGCATGGCTCCCTGCATGGTTGGAGTGGCAATACACAAGGTCCTGCAGAAGCTGGCATACATCGCAATGAACAGCTTCCTCCATAACTCCCGGGAAGTTGTTGAAGGCTTCAAGGCCCTGGGATTCCCTAACTGCATGGGTACATTGGACCATGCACACATCCCAGTTCTATCCCCATCCCAGGGGAGCCTCTCATTTACCAACAGGAAGAGATCTGCCTTGATGATCCTCCAGGCCATAACTGATCACTGAGGACATTTCACTAACATTTATACATGCTGAGCAGGCGGCAAATGATGTGCGTCTTTTAAAACTTGCCACTGCCTAGAATGATGGAGAAAGGACAATATGCACCTGGGGTATCTAATGGAGTGATCTCAGATGTTGCTGTGCCCCAGTTACCATAGCAGACATAGTTTATCCCTTCCTGCCCTGGCTTATGAAGCCATATGAAGTTACTGACCAGCAAAAGAAGGTATTCAACTACTACCTTAGCAAATGCCAGATGACTGTTGAATGGGCCTTTGGCCGCCTGAAAGCACGGTGGAGGTCCTAAACTACAGGCTCAAAGTGGAGCCAAAAACATTCCAGGATTCATTGTGGCAGCCCAAATGCTCCATAATATTTGCAAAACCAGGGGGAAGGTATTCAGCGAGTCTGGGTCTGAGAAAGTGCAGGAGGCAGCAGCCAAACACACCATGGGCAGTCAGGGCATGGTCACAGGCAGCAGAAGGGGGATGGGATGTCAACCAGGCTCAACCCCCACAAATGTAGGAGGCTGTAGGTATGGCCAGCAGGCAGCCCAGGTGCAGGCTGCTGCAGCAGGGGCAGGGTGGATAAAAATCAATTATTTAAAAAAATTATATATATACACACTTGTTTTAATTAAAAAAACAAAGTTTTTTTTTAAAGAAATCATCAATAGAATACTACGTTTCTCTCTCATTTTAAAAAACAACAGTTACAATTAAAACTCATCACAAACATACTAAACCTACACTCAGTCTCATAAAAATGCATTAATGGCTCTGTCACATTCACACACATTGGAGTTACCTACCAATCAAACATGGGCATTCATTTCAGTTTTTCATATCATGAAAATGGCTCTAGTTTGTCTGTCTAGCCTAACTATCAGCTCTTGCTTCTTGAAAGTTATGGGCTTTCTGTTTCTGTTTCTCATCAGACTAAAGTCACATGTGCAAAGATACAGGCTGGATAGCATTGTTACTGTTCTGTGCTTATGTAGTGGTAGAACTGGGCCAAGCAGAGGAGTTAGTTAAGACATTATCTTAAAGACAGAGAGATAATATAGTAAAGGACAGAGGCACAGTAGAAAGGAAGAGTGGAAGGGACTGGAAAGAAAAAGGGAAGGCATTATTCAGTAGTACACACACAGCTTCCTGTAATCCCCCCCCCCCCACTTTTGCCACAGAAAAACGGTCACAACTTCTGGGCCCAAGAGAGACCCCATCTGGGAATATTTTGAAGAAATTCCTTCCCTGGGTAAAAAAGGAAAACATGTCAAGTGTAAGCAGTACAAAAAGGAGATGCAGGGCCAAGTTGCAAGTATGAAATATCATAATGAAAATTGCTTCCTGGGAGAAAATGATGCGGATATGTCCGAAGAACAATGTGTATCAACTGGTTAGTAAATTAAATAAATCACTTTACAATGCATCATTCTTCGAGACTCACTCTCTATGCCTTTTAATATAAGTGTAATTTAATAAGTAAATTCCCAAGCCGTTTGCTATGTTGGATGTTGCTAGAAAAAAAAAAGTTTATCTTAGCTAATCCTTATGGCTTGTTTAATTAATTAACTAGGTTTAGAATCCATCACTCAAGTTTACAGTACAAAAAAGCTGCAATAAGAGAAATCTAGAGTTGTCAATTGCCCCTGGGTGTCGTTTTCTTATTTTACATTACATAATACATGTCCTTTATTTTGGAACATCATGGCCCCAGACCATAATGGTGATGCCATAGCTATTCCCTGTTTTACTTCAGCATAACTCAGCTTTCCCTGAAGAACCCCATCTTATACTTGTTTTCTCACAAAACAGAAGTGCCAGTGAGTTCAATGGGGCTTACTCCAAAATTAAATTTATTCTTAAGTGCAGACAGTCTTAGCTTTTTGGCAATTCAGAATCAAATCTGCATACTTGCGGAAAAAAAATGTAAATGATTAAACTGAATAATAGAGCGAGGAGAACTGACAAGAATGACTATTCAAAAATAATTTTTATGCTTAAATGGGATCCTGAAATAAGAGACTTTGACTATCTGCAACAGGTAAGTCATCTGTTGGTACTTTCAGCAGCAATGTTGCAACTAAATGCATTTCAGACAACAAAGTATCAGTAGCAAGCAAAAGATTTCAATCATCCAGTAAAACCACCACCATGGATGGTTTTGTAACAAGGACCAACAAATACCAATAAGATACCATAGATGAAAAGATTGGGCAGTTCATTTATGCCACAAATTCTCCTTTTTGCATTGTTAGCCATGTCAATGAAGTGGTTTAGTCCTTAACAACTAGGCTACACTCCACCTGGTCGAGCAGACATTGGTGGAAGGTTGCTAGATACAGTGTATAAGAAGGAACTTGAATAGTGTGCAAGAAATACTGAGGGGAAATTTGCCTATTTGAGCCTTGATGGGTGAAGCAATGTACATTAATGACCCAGTACTTTGTGCCTGTGCGACAACAGAAGGTGGGGTTGCATCTCTTTCAGAAACAATAGATACATCAGGAAATGCCCACACAGCAGAATATTTAAAAGAAATGAAAGTGAAAGCTGTAATAAACTGTGAACAAAAGTTTAACTGTCACTGTCACGGCAGGGTCCTCCAAGAGGGCCGTGATCTCCTTAAGGCCCCGTCTCCATGCCAAGGTGGCCCAAGGGCACCCTCTATTTCTCACCCGCCACGTCTTTGATGGTTTAAATCAGTTGGGAGGCTGCCTTACATCTTCTTGGACATGGTCCATTGTACCCTCTGGTCCTGTAGACTCCTGGACCCCTTGTGGGTCTTGTCCTGCAAACAGGTGCTTTGGAGCACCCTCATCTTATGGGCTATGTGTGGCTCCAACCACCCCTTATACCACGCCCCAGGCCTCGCGGTTGGAATAGATGTTGGTCTGTCACATATACACTCACCCTCTCTGGGGCCTTCTCTGCACTGCTGCCCCTTCCTCTGGGGCTCACCACGCCTACACAGGAACCTCTCAATAGTGTCCCCTCTCTGGGGCTGGGGTCTATGCACCCCGTATGCTGCGCCCTCACTGACACTGGGGTTCCCATGCTACTATGGGCCCCCTATGAGGCTTCCTCTAACCCCTAATAGCCTCACCCAAACCACCAGTGTATTAAACAACCACAAAACAAAACACAAGCCTCTTGGCTACAACTTAACTTAAAGCCGCCTGGCTAAACCATGTTGCACAAGTGCCCTAGAGCTGCCATCCGTAACTCTACTTAAGTGGTAACTGCAGTTCTCGCTGCTTCTCACATCATGGCTGAAGGAGCTCCTGCTTCTCTGGCTGCTGGCAGGGAACTGCCAGCCTGGCCTCAGCCCTGGGCTTTATAAAGGCCAGGTCCTGCCCCTTACAGCCAACTGACTGCTGTCAGGTGTGGGTCATTTGCTGCCTCCAGTTGCCCTGGCAACCCACAGGTGGGCTCTTATTCCCTGCTAGGGCTCTTTTCTCCAGCAGTTTCCCCTCTCTAGGAGCAGGGCACCTCAGTGCTCTGCGACAGTCACATGCACAGTTTTGTCACAAACAATGCTGCAAACGTGGGAAAGATGAGAAGATACTTAGAAGAAGAAATGGAAGGATGTTCCTTAATAACATATGGCTGCAGTGCCCATTTAATAGATCTTTTAGCCAAAGACTTAAGAACTTCTCCAGGAATAAAAGAAAAAGTTGTTGAAGTTGCAAAACACTTCTGCAACAACCATTTTGCTTCAGCTTCACTGAAGAGAGCAGGAGGATCCAAACGAATTCGCCCTTGAGATGTTCAATGGAATTCTGTGGTTGATTTTTTGAACGAGTTCTTAATAACTGGCCTATTCTCACAAAAATTTGTGAAGAAAACCATGATAAAAATAGATGGAAGCATCTCATCCAAAGTATCTAACATTGGATTAAAGAGGAGTGTAGAGGATATGCTCAGTATACTGAAGCCTATATCCATAGCCTTAAACAAACTTCAGAGAAACTGTTGCAGTATTGCTGGTGCTGTCAAAATTTGTAAAGGCACTTCAAGAGACATTGAAGAAAGAAATACCTGACCAGAAAGTTAAATTGCAGGCAATAAAGAAGTGAATGGATCAAGCACTAACTCCACCTCATTTTCTTGCGAATGTTCTCAACCCCAGATATAAAAGGTAGATACCTAACTTCTGAAAGTGATGCTGCTGTGACATGGGCATTAGGCCTGCGCAAGTCAGCAGTGATCCGATCCAGCCACTTCGGATGCCAGGGATCCAATCCGGAGCTCTGGACTGGGTTTCCGCTTCAATCTGGCCACAGCGGCTCCGAAACTTCGGAGCCACTTTGGAGATCCAGCCATAGGGTATAATGGGGCGGGGGGAGAAATCAATGAAACATTTATAACTTTGTTGTTTTTTGTCGGATTTGGATCAAACCTGCAGAGATGGTAGCCTCTGCTGAGAGCATGAAGCCTGCCAAGTTTCAACAATTTCAGTGCAGGGGTTTGGGGAGTGCCTGTACCCCAAATTTTTGAAACCCAAACTCATGTCATGTCTGTGTGTTACACCATGCCAGGTGAGGAGGGGAGGTGTCAAAACTGCAGGGGCGGTCACCGCTGGTGAGGCCACAAAGCCTGCCAAGTTTCTAGAAGATCAGTACAGGGGTTTGGGGGCGGGGAAGGAATTGCACCTCAAGCTGCAGACAAGCAAAATGTGACATGGGTGACCCTGTGTGTGTTAAGGTGCAGCAGCCTGACAGCTGCAGGGATGGTAGCCCCTGCTGCAGCCATGACGCCTGCCAGCTGTCAAGGAGATCAGTGAAGGGGAAGTCTAGCTTCTGGGGCCCTGCACCTCTAGCTGCTGACAGGCAAAACTCGTGACATGGGTGCTTGTGGGACTGACAGTCTGTCTTGGGGCAGTTGATTGTCTATATTATTTCCTCTACTTAGTCTGGTTTTGTAGGTGTTAATTGATGGTAATTAACTGGCTACATTAGCTAGGTACTGTGTATTGAGCTGGTCCCTCAGTGAATCGTGATTGATTAGTACCCGGTAACACAGTAACTTGGCAGCTAGGCCTGCAGTAGTGTCTCACATGCCCCAAGACAGACACAGTCAGTTCCACAAGCACCCATGGCACAAGTTTTGTCTGTCAGCAGCCAGAGGTGCAGGGCCCCAGAACTCTGGGACCAATCTACTCGACAGCTGGCAGGCTTCATGGCCACAGCAAGGGCCACCGTTCCTGCAGCTTGCACCCTGCTGTGCCTTAACACACAGAGGGTCACCCATGGCATGAGTTTTGCTTGTCCGCAGCTTGAGGGACAGTTCCCCCAAACCCCTGCACCAATCTTCTTGAAACTTGGCAGGCTTTGTGGCCTCACCAGGGGCTACTACCCCTGCAGTTCTGCCCCACCCCCGTGTTGTAACACATAGACGTGACATGAGTTTTGCTTTCAGGAATTTGGGGTGCAGTTCAATTTGGTTTCCCATGATCACCTCTTGGAGAAACTGGCCAATTGTTGCCTTGGGTCCTCCATGATCCTCTGGCTGGAAAATTGGCTCCGGGGTCAGACCCAGAGGGTAGTAATTGATGGAAGTCACTCATCATGGTGTCCGGTGACCAGTGGGGTCCTCCAAGGCTCTGTCCTTGGACCCATACTGTTCAACATCTTCATTAATGATGTGGACACTGGAGTCAGAAGCAGACTGACCAAGTTCACCGATGACACCAAACTTTGGGACAAAGCATCCATAATCAGAAGACAGGCGGGTGATCCAGGCTGACCTAGACAGGCTCAGCAAGTGGGCGGATGAGAATCTGGTGGTGTTCAACGACGATAAATGCAAGGCTCTCCACCTTGGGGAAAAAAAACCCTGCAGCATCCTTATAGGCTGGGCAGTGCTACGTTGGCTAGCACTATGGAAGAAAGACTTGGGGGTCATCATTGACCACAAGATGAACATGAGCCTGTAGTACGATGCTGAAACTAGTAAAGCGACCAAAATGCTGGCTTGCATCCATAGATGCTTCTCAAGCAAATCCTGGGATGTCATTCTCCCCTTGCACTCAGCCTTAGTGAGACTGCAGCTGAAGTACTGTGTCCAGTTTTAGGCTCCACAATTCAAAAAGGATGTGGAGAAGCTTGAGAGAGTCCAGAGAAGAACCATGCGCATGATCAGAGGTCAGGGAAGCAGACCCTACGATGACAGGCTGAGACCCCTGGGGCTCTTTAGCCTGAAAAAGCTCACGCGTGATCTGATGGCCACCTGTAAGTTTATCAGGGGTGACCACCAGTATCTGGGGGAATGTTTGTTCACCAGAGCGCCCCAAGGGATGATGACTAGGTCAAATGGTCACAAACTACTACAAAACCGTTTCAGGCTGGACATAAGGAAGAATTTCTTTACTGTCTGAGCCCCCAAGGTCTGGAACAGCCTGCCGCCAGAGGTGGTTCAAGCGCCTACATTGAACACCTTCAAGAGCAAACTGGATGCTTATCTTGCTGGGATCCTATGCCGGCTGGGCTCGAAGATCTACTGAGGTCCCTTCCAGCCCTAATGTCTATGAAATCTATGAGTTCTCTCCAAACCCCTGCACCAATTTTTTTGAAGCTTGGCAGATTTCATGCTCTCTGCAGAGTCTACCATCTCCTGCAAATTTCATCCAAATTGGACAAAAAACGAGGTTATAGATATTTTATTGTTTTCCCCATTATACCCTATGGCCAGATCTCTAAGGTGGCTCCGAACTGCTTCGGAAAGCCTAATGAAGCCAGTGCTTCGAACACCGAAGCGTCTGAAGCTTTTCTGGGTCTGAAGCAGGGTCCAAAGCCTCATACATCTCTAATGGGCATCTCAAAATCGCTCCTCAGTTGTGCCAGTCATAATAAATTTCAGGGCTGGAGTGGAACCATTTAAACAATGCATGTTTACTAATGATGTTTTGAACTAAGTCACTCCCCTTGAACTGGGGAAAATCATTAACCAGGCACCTTGAAACAGAGTTCCTTCAGTTACTAAGCCAACTTTTCACAATAGTTGCTTCCTCTACAGGAACAAAGAGAATATTTTCATCAGTTGGTATTATTCACTCAAAGCTAAGAAATCAACTGGGAGTTGAAAAAGCAGAAAAAACTCGTATTTCTGTTTCAGTCTATGAATAAAAATGATAGTGGGAGTAGGGAAGACGAGATCTAGTTGAACAAGTTTTAAGGACAGTGTACATGTAGTGTTGTGATGACTTGTTTGTTAAAATTATAAAATTTGAAAATTAAAAGAAAGTTTAAGGACAGATATTGTAAAATGCTGTATTGAGTTGTAAATTAACATGTTTTAGTGATCGGATCTGCACCATTGTTTAAAAAACATGTGAAGCAGTATAAGTGGGAAACTTGATTTAAACCAGGGTTTTCTCTTGGTGATTTAAATCTACAATTTAAATTGCATTGATTTAAATCAATCCACCCTGAGCAGGAGGGAGGAGTGTGTGCATTCAGTTACCCTGCACAGCCAGGATCACAGCAGGCCCAGGAGGAAGGTAAGTTTCTTTCTTTACCTGGGCTTGGGGAGAGGGGGGAAGATCGAGACCCCCACAGTGCAGGAAGCAGTGGGGTAGGGGACAGGGGCAAATCATTAACCCCTGCCCTGCTCCCTGCTGCACTGTGGAAAGTGTTCCATGACCTGGCCCAGCCGGGGCCCCATTCACGGTCATCATTCTATGACCCGGCACGGCACAAGGGAGCCAAAAGAGGGGAGAACGTGCCCCAGCTCCCACACAGTGCATGCATCAGCAGGAGCCACCTGCCCACACCCCAGGAAGAGCCGCCAGGCTCCAATTGCCCCACAACCCGGCCCGCCCAGCACAGCTCCGCTCCTCTCATGGCCCTTCCCCCTCAGGAAAGTTTGTAAGGGAGAATCAGCCCCCATAGAAACAATTTTCTCCCTCCACCTATGGGCATGGTGCCCCCTAAGATCAGTATGCAGACACTGGTCAGGGAGCCATTGTGCAAAATTGCCTGGCCACACACGTTCTGGCTGCTGCAAATGGAGAGGGTGCTCTGTAGGCTACCAATTGATCAGTGCTAAACACTAAACTATTCAGCAGTTACCATTAAGTATTTCTATAAAAAAAAAACAAAAAACAAAAAAACAAACAAAACTTTACTGCAACACTTCATAGTTTCATAGTTACTAGGGTCAGAAAGGGCCTAGAGCAGGCCATCCAGTCTGACCCCCCACCAATGGCAGGAACGAGTGCTGGGGTCACAGGACCCCAGCCAAGTACCTATCTAATCTACTCTTGAAGATGCCCAAGGTAGGAGC
>JAGPOW010003310.1:5681751-5697938 GCA_030014935.1 Caiman crocodilus
TTTCCTTACCCGCCCCCCCCCCCCGCCCTTCAGCACGGGCTTACCAGCTGCACACAACACTTCACACTACTGTCTCTGCTCTTCTCTGCCTACATGCTGCGCTGCAGTTGCATGCATGCATGGGCATTTATCAGACAAGTTGTCAGACACATCGGGCCAATTTCCAACATAGAAAGTTTTCTTCATATTGGTGCCGATCTGATATTGGACCAATGCATCGGTACACCTCTATGTAGTGCCATGCAGAGATGTAGCTAGCGAGAAGACTAATTAGTGCTGCTAAGACAGCACTGATTAGTTCACCCACAGGCTGCATAAGCATGGCTACATGCTCTGGAAAGGAACAGAGATTCTGACACATCTCTGTGTTCTTATTACCTAGCTCCAGACAGCTCCCCACTCAGCAAGTTTTCCTTACTCAATCCTGCTGAAGCATCTAAATCTCGCTATACCTTTTAGGCAGTTCAGGCACCTAGAAGTCTGGATTCCACTTCAGGAGCCAGTTACCTATAAGGCTGAGATACCACCATTGTGCCTCCATAAAAAATGATGGCAGCACAAAGACCAAGCAAACAGATGTTAACTTCTCTTGTCATGCCACAAAAGCCCAAATTTGTGGCCATAACACAAATGGTACAAACTTTGTGCTGTTTTTGAGGCATGTGCTCATCTGCTTTAAGGTGGGAGAGTACAGGTAACTCAGAGCTACCTGTGCTCTCCAGCCACCCCTGTCAGATACTCCCAGTGGTGTACTCCCAGCAGTGCCAAGTTCTGCCTGCACTACAGCCAGGCAGGCAGGCAGGGAACACCTTTCCATGGTAGCACAGGGCTCTTGAAGGCCACATCAGGTTTCCTGGCTCCACCCTGTCCTGCCATGCCAGGTCCCACCCACTGGGCTGCAGAGGCCCCCAGGGCTCTGCTCCAGCCATGTTGCCTACGAGGATGGAAGGTGAGGGCAGGCTCCACACTCCACTCCAGCCACAGCAAAGAATAATTAAATTTTCTTTAATTAGAGAATTTGCTATTTTTAAATCAGAAAATTTACAGTTTTAAACAAACAAACAAAAAATCCCAGGATCTTTGCTTACCACCAGGGATCCTGGGGGTTTTTTTGTTTGTTTTTTTAATCAGAGAAAGTCACAAATTCTCCCATAAAACCCCCCAAATTTGTTATTAAAATTAAAAGCCCCCTATAACCTGGTGCCCCTCACTTGCCTCCGCAATAGCCCCAGCCCTGCTGGTGTCCCTTATTGCCCCCACAATAGCCCCCCCACTCTACTTGTGACTCTTGTCCCCACCCACAGCCCCCACTGGAGGCAGCCTCCAGATATCAGGGCTATGGGGCCAGGGACCCAAGTCTGCAGCTCCCTGCCCCCAACACCAGACCACTGCAGCAGAAGCAGCACGGAGCTGGCTCCCCCACTGCTCTGTCTGCTCAGGTGGGAGCAGAGCCAGCTCCTGGCTTCCCCAGCCATACCTGTGCCCCAGCCATGATCTGCAACCCCCCAGCCCTGCCAGAGGGGCCCCCAGCCCCCTGCAAGCTCCAGGAGTGAAGACTGAAGCTGAGCCAAGCAGAGCTGTGGCTGACAGCCTCAGGCCCCGCCCTTCCCTCTCCCCCCTGGGCAGGGCCAGGGGTTCCTCCCCTTTGCAAACAGCTCTTGCAGGCTAGAGCTCAACCAACCTGCAGAACTGTTTGCAAAAGCAGGGAATTTGTGGGTTTCTCTGCTAAAAGGAGAAATCCGTGGTTTTCTCTGTTATTCTGTGGGAAACGGAAAACCAGGATCCCCACTTATCATTGATATATTGTAGAAAAAGTCCTAGCAACATAATTTTCTTAGCACTTATATTTAGTTGTTCCTTACTTTATTTTTTTCCATTAAAAATTTGGGACTTTCTGAAACGGGTCTCAGGGAGATGCTGAAATTAGTATCCATACCTCAGCTTGTCAAGCTGATTGCAGCCAGGCAACGCTCATCTCCATATGGCATAAGTAAGGCTTATGCACCATTTAAATGTCATTTAAAACTTATTTGCTGGCAGAAGCAGATCTTGAAGTATACTTTACCCATTGTGAGCAAAGTGAAAACATCCTTCATATTATCCTGAACCACAGTCTTTCCATAGAATGCCATATGTTGGGCACAGAATATTGTTCTTTCAGGTGCACAATTTGTGAAAGCCATGACCACATTTACTCTATAGCAACTTCATGACACTGATGCATGCAATTGTCACCACAGAATGATTACAGTCTTATTAAATTACATGCAGACTGTTCAAAAGCAGCAGGATGCTCTCTCATCAATTTCACAAAAAAACCCAACATTAAATCGAATCTGCAATCTTTATTATTTTTTAAAACACATTGATACTTGTTTTATAAGACCTTTATGGCACTAAAGACTTAAACATGGCCTATGAACCTGTTAAATATCATTCAAACCTTCATCAGAGCACTACACTCCTAACTTAACAAGCAATCATGCTTGATTGTGTTGACCTGTGGTCTTTGCTCCCTGATAAAATCTATTTATAGTATCAGTATTCGTGAAGTACTCAAAATATCCACCAGCTCAGTTCACCTCTCCCAGATGTTCCAAAGTACATAAAAACATTCCTTTCCCCCTCTACATATTAAATTAGAAAAAGACTGTTCTTGGCCCCATAAATTACTACATTTCTTTCAACTTCTTCTTCTCTCTCTTTTTTTTTTTTATTTTTATTTTTATTTTTTTATTATAAATCAGCCCTCAAAATTTGGATAAAGAAATTTATCAGGAATAATTTAACTTTGCTTTTATAATATTGTAATTTGGAGCATCATTTGGGAGTGCATTTGAAAAAAAAAGAATAATTTTATTTGTTTCACTGTACTAGCATTGACTACATAGCCAATACAAACTTACTATGAATAAGACACAGACAAGGAGCCAGAATAAGGAAGGAAGAGGTTAAAGAAATACTAAATCATTTTAATGCATTTAGACTAGCAAGACAAAGAAACATGCCCAAGGGACCAAAAGGAACTAGCAGAAGTAGAAATGAAACCAGTGACTGCTAGCTTTCCAAAACAGATGAGATCCCAGGGGGCGGAAAAAAATGCAAACATTTCCAGGTTCTAAAGAAGGGAAACTTATAAAATTAAACTGGCAAAAATAAATTCAAATCTGTAATAAGTTTTTGGAACAATTAATTAAAAAGTCAGTTTGTAAGACCCTAAACTATTACCTGGGATAGTTCACAGCAGTATTGCCTACCCCACGATGCCAAAAATCATGTGGCACACTTTAAAAAACAAAAATCAAGAGATTGGCATGTCAATCATGAGATGCTATTTTTGGAGTGTGTGTACAGGGGACGGGGGTTATTTGTGAAGGTGTTGGGAGCTGTGGGTGTGGCGGGGGGAGCCCAAAGAGGTGGTCCCCACAACCTGGCAGGATGTGGGGTACTGTGGGTCAGGAGTAAGAAGCAGCAGCAGGCCTGGGTGGGCTGAGGCTTGTAAATGAGGAGCAGACAGAGGCACAGACACACAGAGACACTGACACACAGACAGCACCCAGCTGGAAAGAGGTGGGGGGTGGGGGAGAAGGAAGGTGTGGAAGGGGCAGATTGAGGTCCCTGCAATGAGAGAGGGAGTGGGGCAGGAGCAGAGGCAGAGGCAAATGGAGCCCTGGGGCCAGAGCAGGTCATCCAGAAGTGTAGGGGAGAGGTGAGGCCCTCCACAGCAGGACATACCCCCAGGGGAGGTATGGGGGCATGTCCCCCACCCCCACAAGGCAGAGATGGGTTGCATGCTGCAGACTGGGACTCTGTGACGTGCTGCCTTGCCCCAGGAGCTCAGCCATGTGATGCTATTGCTGCCTGCCAGGTGGGCAGGAGATGTGGGGCACACTGGCACATTCCTCTGCCCACCCAGCAGCAGGAAGCACACTAGAGTCATGCAGCTGAGCTCCTGGGGTAAAGGCAGCAGGGCACAGCACCACAGCTCCTAGCCCGCAGCCCATTTCTGCCCCCCCTCTGGATGACCTGCCCCAGCTCTGGGGCTCCATTCATCCCAGCCCCTCCTCCTGCATCACACCCTCCCTCACCGTGGGTGCCTCCATCTCCCCTTCCCTCTCCCCCTGCCCCTTTCAGCTAGGAAAATCCAGAGATCTGTGGGCTGGATCGGGAAATTGCAAATTGGAGTTACTTTGACTTTGAAATCCTGAGTCTTGCAATAGTTTTGTGACAGTTGGCATTATTGTAATAGGTAAAATATTCCAATCAAAACCAAAGCACACCAAATTAACTTAATTTCTTTCTTAAGATAACAGACTTGGGGTCAATTCCTGTTCATTTTGGTCGCTTAAGCAGTTTAACTAAAGTTGAAAGGGCTACTTAAATGCATTACCCAAAAGGAGTCTGCCTCCTAATGAACAAAAGTAATGGAATAAAAAAAAGTATTTTTTCCTTTAATAAGGCATCTGTTACATTTGTCCTATGGAAAATAGAGAAAGGAGGATTTAATTAAACTGCTATAAGTGTACACAGGCACCCTTAAAATGTCAAAGAAATTATTAACAACTCAATTTCAATTCACTCTCAGTTAATAAATTCAGCATCAGGCTGCATCACAGGCTTTGGCTCTGCATACATTTCTAATTGCAAAATTTTCAATAATGCCTTGAGGGAATAGAATGGAGAGTTTGTTATTGAAGGAGCCTATTTCACAACAATTTAAGAACCTCCTTTAATGTTCTGAACACCTTCCATCACAATGCGCATTGAGAAGACATAATTACACCCAGGACACCTGGAACTGTTTTAACTGAAAGTGCAACGATAACTGGTTAGTTTACCGATTATTGTTCGGCATACGGCCAGAAGCAGTCTAGCAGGGAAGAGGGGGAAGGAAACCCACACACTAGGGTATGGGAGACAGGTTGTATTCAATTTGGATTCGTATTTAGCCCGCACCTGGGACAGTAATTCAATTCATTAATTTGAATCACCATCCCCCATTCAATTCGGCCGAATCCAAATCTAAAGATTCAATGCCAATTTGGAGAATCAGCAATTTGCTCATAGACATGGTTTTAAGTGTTTTTTCTACATACCTTGAGGTACCAGGCATGGCTCATGAATGCTGCGATGCTGGGGTGGATGGAGCACCCCAAAGGAGAATAGGGGGTAGGCGGGGGCCACATGCTCAGCGACAAACCTGGAAGTGGACCGAAACTACTTCCAGTCCACTTCTGGGTCTGCTGGGGAGCAAGCCCGGGGCCCCCTCCTGCACCCCTCTGGCTCAGCAATTGGCCATGGGGCAATCCTGGGGACTCTCCCAGACCCAGGAAGCACCAGTGACCAAGCTGGGTGAGTATGGCTCCCGTGTGCTCCCCAGCAGAACTGGAAGTGGACCAGAAGTGCTTCTGGTCCACTTCCAGGTCTGCTGCCAAGCGCAGATGGGGCCCAGAGTGGGTAGCAGGAGCGCGGCGTCCCAGCTGGCAGGGGCTCTATGGAGCCGAGTCAGCTCCCTCCTCTCCCTGCTGATGCAGCCCAGCCCAGCTCTTACTGCCCCACGCTAGGCCCTGCTGGCGCTGGCCCCGGAACATTGGCATCAGGCCCACGCTTCCACTCCCCCACGCCGCTGCTTTCCCACCTGTCAAGGGCTCAGCAGGAGCCAACCCAGCCCCAAGGACTGAGTCAATCCCTGCAGTCCTCCCCTGCCCCTCCGCTTAGCTGAATTTCCCATGCCGGTGCAGCCGCAAACCTCCCCACAGTCCCAAGCCAGAAGCCCCTGCTAGACAGGAGCTTCCAGCTGGTGGGGCAGGGCTAGGTAGGCCCTGCTGTTGCAGAAGCCTGCTGTGGCTTCCCCTGGGTCCTACTGCCCCTGGTTCCTGTCATCTTTGACAGGATTTCCTCTAAGGAAATATTTTAGGGGTCCCATGGGCTGGATACAATGGCCTGGCAGGCTGGATCTGGCCTGTGGGCCATATTTTGCCCACCCCTGGCCTAGGACGTCAGAAGAAAGCAGTGGGCAGCCTGACTCGCGAATTAAGTAATTACTTGCTCATTCACAGATGCTCCCTCCCTCCTAACCCAGAGCTTCACATGGGCTGTGTTGTCTGGCTGGGCTTGCCACGGCCACCTTCTTCTCCCCCCTCCCAACCCCACAGCCTCAGGAGTAGCTTCTAGCAGCAGCTGTGTCTGAGCTGCTGTTATCGGTTAACCATTTAACTGACATAATTAGAGCAGGTTAAACAGATATTTTTGTAAACAATATTTATATCCTTAACTACCAAATACCCATAAGGCATTCAAAGGCACAGCCTGTTATTTGACCTTATAGTTTTTTCATTAAAAAATAATGTATAGAATATACCATTATGAATATATGTATAAGAAGTATATTTTAATCTGAGGTTGGAGTTCATGCTGGGATGTATTGGACAAGTGAATTCAGCAATTGTTTGTTGCAGGGGTGAGGGGCTTGAGCGTATTCAGGTATTGTAATATACAGCATGTGAACTGAGGTTGACATGAAACTAATATATTCATGCCTACTGATTTCCTTAACAGTCACTAGCATTAAGGAAAATGTTTCAGCCATTTCCATAACGACATCAAGAAATAACATGTTTTATTATTGTTTTAAAATTCTTGGGGGCTTTTGCTTAAGTTAAAATTAAGTGCCCCCAGATTTTTCAACACAGAATTAAGGTTGCCCAGTGACTTGTCAAGACAGTCTAAGACTTAAATCCCTGAAAACCAGGAAGTATAAAAGTTAAGGTATACATCTCCTTTTACAAAGCTATATTAACTCCACCTGTTGTGCACCATGCTCCAGCACAGACACACATACTAGCACTCTGTGCAAACACATGCTTCAGAACTCTTTGGAAACAAAGCACAGGAGCATTGTGAACAAAGTCTAATACCTCCTCATTGTACAGGCATAACTGAAGTTAGGTTAGCTGTAAGAAACAGGAGTGATGCAGTTAGCTTAATAAGCTTTGAACCTTGTTACAAGCTACCTTTGCTAACCACTCCTTTTTACTCTTGTCCCAAGACACTTTTGTCACTTGCCTTTAACACAGGGCTTTTAACCAGGATGCTGAGGCACCTTAGGGTGTCCTAAGACTCCTTCAAGGGTATCGCAGGGTGCTACACAACAGTTAGCACTGTTAGGTGCGCAGCATTGTTCACAAGATAAACTCAGGTATTTCAAATAAGAATTCATAGTGTTACAAATCATTCTGACCTGCTGTGGTCTTTTGAAGTTCTTTGAAACAAAATAACTGCTCTATTATTTTTCCATAGTCAAAAAACTAGTGAAAGGCAGAGCTGGCACGTTTTGAGGGATGTTTTGGGTCTAATGAAGGGTGCTTTGAGTTTAAAAAGGTTGAGTGCCATTTCTGTACCCAAAACCCTGGATACCACTGTAATTTAAAACACCAGGCAGCCGACAATCTCCATGAGAAGCAGCAGCCCTCATGCGTCTCCGTGAGAAGCTCTGTGGATGGGGGGCAGGGGTTGAGCCACAGATGTGATATGCCTTTAGAAAAGCTTTTGACACCATTTCCTACAACATCCTCATCCTAAGGAAATGTAGATTAGATGAAAGCACTGTAAGGTAAATACACAACTGGTTGGATCACTGTGCTCAAGGAGTAGTCATCAATGGTTCAATGTCTGGTTAGAAGGAAGTATCAAGTGGGGTTCCCCAGGGGTCTGTCCTGGATCCAGTATTGTTTAACATCTTCATTTGGATGGTAGGATTGGCTGCATGCTTAGCAAATTTGCAGATGACACCAAGTTGGATGGAGTTGCAGACACTCTGGAGGGTAGGGCTAGGATCCAGAATGACCTGCATAAATTGGAGAAATGGTCCGAAATCAATTGAATGAAGGTCAACAAGGACAAGTGCAAAGTCCCACACTTAGGACGGAATAACTGCATGCACAAATACAGACTGGGGAATAACTGGCTAACTGAAGTACAGCAAAAAAGGACCTGTGGTTACAGTGGATCATAAGCAAAACATGAGCCAAAAGTATGCTTTTGTTACAAAAAAAGCCAACAGCATACTGAGTAGCATTAACAGGAGTGTCACTCTGCAGATCAAGGGAAATGATTCTTCTGCTTTATTCAGTACTGGTGAGGTCTCACCCAAAGGACTTTGTCCAGTTTCGGGCCCCACACTTCAAGAAGGATGCAGACAGAGTAGGAAGAGTCCAGCAGAATTAAAGACCTGGGAAGCAATGCTTATGAGGAAAGACTGGAAGACCTATGGTTATTTCATTTTGGAAAGGGAAAACTGAACCTGGGATTTAGTAACAGTCTTCACACCTGAAAGGCGATTATATGTAGGATGGAAATAGAGCAGCAGTGCTCAAACTATGGCCTACAGGTCAAAACCAGCCCACAGGACTCCCTGCAAGTCCAGAAGTTTGGTGAAAGAAGACCAGTGATAATTAATACTACCACTGCTCTCCCATCACCAAATTTACAAGCCTCATGGACCAGATGTTGTGGCCTCACATGCTGGATCTGGCCAGGATAGGGCCAGGGCAGCTGATCTGACCTGGTGCACATGGGGCTGAGGTCCAATCCGACACACCCAATCTGGCACATGCAAAACCAGAGGCCAGGGCTGCAGCAACAGGCCCAATCCAGCATGTGCAGGGCTGGGGAAGGGCCGGGGCAGCAGAGAATCTAGCTCATGTAGTACTGGGGTCAAGGTCAGAGCAGCAGGCCCCATGTGGCACCTAGGCCTGGGGCCATGTGCTAGATCATGCTCATGCACTGATCCCACACTGGTTGCAGCTTCCACGCCAACTATGCATCAGTCACCTGGCTTGCAAGGATGAAAAATTTGGGCACCACCGAGATAGACAATTCTCTGTGGC
This sequence comes from Caiman crocodilus, assembly GCA_030014935.1. NCBI lineage: Eukaryota > Metazoa > Chordata > Crocodylia > Alligatoridae > Caiman > Caiman crocodilus. The sequence continues at coordinate 5,690,640 of JAGPOW010003310.1, forward strand.
TGGAGAAGACAGGGCTAGGAATAATTACCTCACATTGCAGCAGAGGAAATTTAGAGTGGAGATTAGAAAGAATTCCCTCTCAACAAGGGTGGTTTAAGCACAGAAACAGGCAACACAGAGAACTTGAAACTGTCCAGGGCTGGAGATTCCACTAAAACAGGCTGGACAGACACTTGGCAGTTTTAACCATCTTAGTGCTCCAGTCTCCCAGCTGTTCAGACGTCCTGCCAGCATGCCACCACTGCTTCAACACCTCCAGCACTTGTTATATTGTGTGTATTGTTCCAAGTTTACTTTATATGTAAATCAGCTCTCCCTTCTTTGTTACTCCATGAAGTGGGAAAGCAGTTGGCCTCAGGTTTTGCCTGCAAAACTACAAGTATGTCCACACTCAAATTTCCTTTATGGAGGCAGAACCTTTTTCTGCAAGTAGCAGAAGCCTTCTCCCAACTCAAAGAGGCTGCCAAAATGCAAGCTAGATGTGGATGCTCTGCTAGCAGCCATGGACCCTTAAACAGCTGATGCCTCCCAAGGTGCATAGCACCCCTCCTGACAGCTGCCCTGGTTGAGCTCCACTGCTTGGCAGTAGCTGCACAGCTAGACTTCCGGCAGTTTTCCTGTGACAGGGGCTGTCTGTCAACAAAACTTCTGTTGGCAGAATGTTTATAATGTAGACAAGCCCCCAATGAGATGTTCTCAGCTGAATGAGAACACCCCAGAGAGAAATACAGCCTGAAACAATAAATCTGGGATGTGTTAATTTATCTCACTCCCTCTTCTCCAGAGCCAGCATGCTGATCTCATCCCCTCCCCTGATCCAGGTGTGCTTTATGCTCTAGAAGTGCCACTCTCAATTTCTCATCCATGTGATGGCCAAAACCCTTTATATTTCAGTGTATGCATAGGAAGAAGGACCCTAGTTCACAGGTCACAAGGCCAGGGCCCCACAATCCCTGCTCACGTGGCAGTTCAGAGATACCCCCCGCTTATTAACTACAAAATTAGTATTCTTCAACATAGTTATACTACTCAGAATGCATTTTCCAGAGTGCATAGGCAAGGCTCAGCTGAAGCAAGGAAACTGACATTGGATGGGGAACCCAAGATGGGAAGGAAGACATATCTGAGGAAGACCCAAGAGAACAGAACTGAAAATAGCTGGGCAAGGAAACTGGAACTGGGGGCAAGAAGGGAGGAAAAGACCGGGAACCAAGCAGTAAGCCAAAGAGATGGTTAAGTGGAGTAAGGAATATTAGTAGAACTGGATAGGTAAGGAAGATGGAAACAAGGGGTGCTTACAAAAGTTACATTTTTCATGTGATCAGGCCCCTGAAAGTGCTCTACAGCCATGACATATACACAGCTCCAGAGCACTTTTAATTTAGCCAACCTCATGGAAAAAAAAAAAAAAAAAAAAAATCAACCCCGTCAAATGAGGTAATACTTGAAGGCACTCCAAAGCAGAGCATCATAGGCAACTTGTGTTCCCTCCGAAGTTAATATTTCCTACTTTGCGGGGCTGTCGGCAAGGAGGTGGAGGGAGAGACAGAAAAGGAAGGGGGGGGGTGGAGAATGGAGCAGCCAGCAAGGAAATGCTAGCTGCTCTGCCTGACCTGAGCTTGGGGTGGGGGAGGGAGTGCGGGGTAGAACAGAGGACCCTAGCCTTGCAGTTCTCCCCTTCCCCCCACTCCTCAGCTACCCTGACTCAGGTATTGGGGGGAGCTGAGCCAGGTCTGCAAGGCAAGTGGATGCTGTTCCACCTTGCCCCCCTCCCCACTTCGTCTCCTACCCACCCCAGCCAGTAGCTCTGTGCTTCTGCTGTCAAGAGGCCCAGGTGAGGGTGGGGAAAGGGAGCCCCCCTCACCTTAGCCCCTCCCCTGAATAGCTGGGGTATGGGAGAGAGCTGAACCAGGCTCACAAGGTGAGAGGAGGCTCCCTTCCCCAACCCCTGCCCAATTATGAGCAACTGCATGCCTCCTAATGGACCTTCCCACTCCCATTTGTGATTAACCATTATGCTTATTTGCATTTCATCCCTTCTCAAGTTTTTCATCTCTCACTGCATTGCTCTTTTATTATCAGTACGGGTACACTGATAGAGATTTTTGCGAATGATACCAATAGCTGATATTTAAGGAGGCATATCGGGGGGGGGGGAAGGGCCTTGAGGGGGCAGATCAATGCTCTTCACAGTGAGAAAGGGGACAGGACAAGACACTGCCCAGGGGTTGGGGGACCAGAGCCAAAGCTCATTGGGATGGGGGGAGGGGAGGGGAGGTGGCTCCTGCTGCTGCTTGCACCCCAGGAGGGCATGGGGGGGTCATGTGCCCCCGATCTGCGCAGGGTGGGCTGTACAGGGCTGTTCTCAGTGGGGGCTGGGCTCAGAGTGGGCACTGGCAGCACTGGAAGGATGTTGTATACACCACAAATTTCACGGCCACCGTTTCCAGCACCGTCACCACCAGCCACCTAGCGCAGCCCCAGCTCAATGCTCCATCTATGCCCATGCACCGGGAAGAGCCAGGCCTGTGCCAGGTGGCTGGTGGCACTGGGAGCAGAGCAGTGACAAAATTTGGGCTGGATGCAGCATCCTCCCAGTGCCACTGGTGCCTGCTCCAAGCGCAGGTCCAACCAAGAAGAGCCCTGTGCAGACACAACTGCATGCAGCCCACCCCATCCCACCCAGATCCGGAGGGCACAAACCCCCCCCGTGCCCTCCCGAGTGCAAGTAGCAGCAGGAGCTGTCCCCCCAGCAGCCATGGTTCCAGCCTCCCCTGCCCCACCTGGGCAGCACCTGCCTTTGCCCCCTCCTTTACCATAGGGGCATTGATCTGCTCCCTGCCAAACCCCTTCCACCACACCAGACTTACCAGGTAGAGGCTGTGCTCCTCACTGCCCCAAGTGCTGCACATAGCATGGACATTTAATCAGCCAAACTAATCAGCCCCACTGGGCCAATATATAATACAATAAAAAAATTTTTAATATCAGTACCAATCCATCAGTGCACCTCTAGTTATCAGGTTACTTGTTCACTTATTGTTTTTGTGCTTGTTGAAGAAAGCCTTCTATTATTTTCTTAAAAGACATTTATTGATCATTTAAATCATTTAATGCAGATAAATACATATTTTAAATTTAATTCATGGATCAGCTAGGCAGTGGGCCAGGAGATGCACATAAAACAAAGACAAAGTTTGTGCCCTGCCTGTAATTGTTGCTTCCACTAACACAAAAGAAAAAAAATACAGAAATATCCACTTTACACAAACCTCAGCCTTAGAGGCAGGCAGATGTACTTTATTTTTCTGGATCTGTCAAGTGCCTGTAGCACATCAAGGAACTCTTGACAAGAGGTGTTCATGCCGTGCTCTGTACAGCTCGAATACGGTGCTGTCTCCTTTCCTACTTTCTTATGGATTTGTCCTAAGTGACCAATGGAAGTTAAAAACAAGAGACTTCAGGGAACTCTCCTCCATACTGGTGCAGCAGCTGTCCCACATATCTCTTGGAAAGACATGGCATCAAGGGACATTGTAATACCTTTCCCCAATTTAGTATATCCTAAATTAAACCCTACATAAATCTAGACACAATCATGATAACAATTTGTAAATTCCTGTATCAAGTATTTCTATTCCAATTGTGTCCTGATCTTACCAAGTACTGATCTGTCCATAGATCAGTCTAAGCTCCAATTCAAGATTTAGAGCAGGGGTTGTCCACCCCCGGCATGCGTGCCGAGCATGGCACACAAGGCCATTTTCCTCAGCATGTGTTGGGGTCAGGGCCAGGGCCGGGAAGGCAGCAGCTGTTCGCAGTCTCCCAGCTGCAGCCAGCCCTGGCTCTGGGTAGCTGCTGCCAGCCAGGAGCCCAGGCAGCTTCCAGCAGATGGCTGAGAGGCTGGAAGCCCTCCTGAGAGCAGCCCAGGCAGCATGGCATGCAGCAGCTACCCCAGAGCTGGAACCAGCTGCAGCCAGGAGGCTACAAACGGCTGCTGCCCTCCAATCCCCAGCGGGCACAGTACCAGCATCTGCTGCATTCCCGGAGCTCAGGGCTGGGAGACAGCTGGGGCCAGGGCCAGAGGGCAGCAGCTGTTTGTATCCTCCCAGCTGCAGCTGGCCCAGGTTCTGGGTAGCTGCTAATAGTCAAGGTGCCCAGGCTGCTCCCAGCAGCCAGCTGGGAAGATGGAAGCCCTGCTGCAAGCAGCCCAGGCTCTATGGCTATCAGCAGCTACTTGGAACCTGGGCTGGCTGCAAACAACTGCTGCCTCCCCGCCCCCACCCAGGCTGCCTCCCAGCCCCAGCCCCGAGGAAGCAGCAGATACTGGCAATGCCCTCACTGCCGTTTCTGCAGAGCAGCGTTGGAACCTGGCACAACAGAGCACAGCAGCGGCAGGGGGCACAGAAAGCTGCCAGCCACTCAGAGCTCCCTGCTGCCCTGGCCACACTTTTCCTGCAGGCGGGGACAGCAGCAAGGAGCTGCCCCCATCCTGCAGCCTAGGCTCTGTGGCTGTCCGACTCCCTGCTGTGCTGCCCTTGCCACCGCTTCTGCAGAGCAGCATGTGGGACCTGGCACAGCAGGGCACAGTGCGGGGAACAGAAAGCTGCCTGCTGCTCTGAGCTCCCCGCTGCCTGGCCACATTTCACCTGCAGGGGGGGCAGCAGCAAGGGGCAAATTTTGCATGCTGCCCACACTGCTCCCATGTACACAAGGGAAGTGTGACCCAGCAGCACAGAGGTTGCAGCAGCAGGCAACTTTCCTGTGTGGCCCCTCATGCGCTGCCGCTCCAGAGGGCCCAGGGGAGGAAGCAGGGCTGGAAGCACAGAGTGCGCAACCCGGAGCAGCAGCACACAGAGGGGCTGCACAGGGAAGCTGCCTGCTGCTGCAAGCTCTGCACTGCCTGGGTCACACTTCCTGTGTGCACAGGAGCAGTGTGGGCAGCATGCAAGATTGTGCCCCTTGCTGCTGCACTGTGCCCTGCTGTGCCAGGTCCCACATGCTGCTCTGCAGAAGCGGTGGCAAGGGCAGCACAGCAGGGAGTATCACCAGTATCTGCTGTCTCCCTGGAGCCTGGGGCCAGGAGGCAGCAGCTGTTTGCAGCTGGTCCAGGTTCTGGGTAGCTTCAGATAGCCACAGAGCCTAGGCTGCAGGACAGGGGCATGAGCAGGGCATCCTGCCATGTACCCCTCTGCCCTCATTTTGTTTTTTTGGCATGCCAGCACTCCAGCACCTTCAAGGTAGGCATTGTGGGGGGGTTTTCAGCACTCTGGCCAAAAGCATTGCCTACCCCTGATTTAGAGGGACTTTTGCTGCTGTTAAAACTTATTGGTAGAGCAAGGGTACACAATGAAGTGAAAACATACACACACACTTATCTACTGCTGACCAGTAAAAGTGGATAAGATCATGCTCAGAGAGCATGATGTGTGTTCAACTTTGACCAAGCGGGTTTCTTTGTAGCCTTTGAAAGAAATGAAAAATAAAAACATTGTTTTCCACTGCAGAAAAAAAAAAATCTAAGACATAGAGCTTTCCCTCAGACAAATCCCCAAGCTAACAAAGGTAAAAGCTGCTGCAGAAAATCCCAATTACCTCTACTCGTGCTAGCTTGGATTAATCCAACTCTCACCCTAAACTTAAAACCAACTTGTTTTACTCTTTGATAGACATTTTTATATTTTATGAAGTCAGAGTTACCGCTATAAAGAGGAAGTAATGAAACCAATTGATATTTTTAGGAAAAACAGTTAAACAAGCCAAGATGCCAGAAATACTAGGGAAACCAGGCTTTAATGTGGAACAGAGCTATGTGACAATACAAAATATCCTGACTTTGCAATTCAATTTGTTTGTGACTGAGCAAATGCAACTCTAGACATTCTAATGGCCTTTCTGCAGCTGTGAAAATTGCAGCTTCTTTTTATACATCTTGTAATTGCATCTTATAAATTTCTGTTTCTCTCACTGTTTGGGTCTTTAACTCTCAGCTGGCTCAAGCTCCCAAAGGAGCTAACAGCAGGTGCATATGAAAGCAAGAGAAACAAGGCAGTGGGGAGGATATGGAGAGAAGGAAGAGGACAGAAACAAGAAGCCAGCCCGTGTCATTTCTGTAGCTTTAGTTTGTAAATGCTGTAAGAAAAACACACTGTAAAAACTAACAGCCCTCATCTACCTCTATCTTTAAGACTATGTTCAGAGACATTCAACAAGCTTCACACACTAGTTCCTGCCCCCCCCCCAAAAAAAACCCCCAACAAAACAAACTCTTCACATTCACTGACCTCTGTGTACCTAAAAGAAATTTCTTTATACAGGCAGTCCTCAACTTAGTGTTTTGAGTTACAACATTTTGCACTTACATTTATAAATTGACACCGTTTCAACTTTCTGATGTCAGTTTCAACTTTACAACACGTGATCCAACACCATGCCATGCCAGCGAACAAGTCCACTGTGTCACCCTCTCCCTGGAGAACATTTGTCCAAACTTCCTTGGACAGTTTCTTTAAAAAAAAAAAAGCAGACAAGACTTCAGAAAAACCTGCAGCCAGGACTCCTGAGAAGGCTCCAACCAACAGCCCTTCAAAAAGTCCAGTAAAGTCACCTCAGAGAAGTCCTTCCAAATCCATGTGATTGCTATTTACAATATAAATACATTAATGTGGCTATATTACTCATTTATAAATTGACCGAGTACGAAATTCTGGGTTATTTTTGGTGAAAATAGGGTATCAGGCCTTGGTTCAGGTACCAACCCTCCCCCCCGTTATAACATTGTTTCCTATGGGAAAAATCAGTTCCGAATTACAACATTTTGACTTAAGATGCGGTAATTGTGTCATAAGTCCAAGGACTGCCTGTACCACCAAACACAGTAGTCTTTCAATTCTTGAAAGTAAGGATTCATAATCACATATGCCTGCTGCAGAGGTTGTACTAATATTAACCATAAAGCCCAACAGATGTAAATGGTAACCTTTCTTAGGGACATCACTCTGCTAAAAAATTCCTGGTTTAGGTGTCTTAATGTAGCAAGAGACTATACCAGGGATTCACTCAGAGCCAGTGTATCATAGTATCTAGGGTCAGAAGGGGCCTAGAACAGGCCATCTAGTCTGACTCCCCACCAATGGCAGGAACGAGTGCCAGGCTCACAGGACCCCAGCCAAGTACCCATCCAATCTACTGTTAAAGATACCCAAGGTAGGAGCAAGAACAACTTTCCTAGGAAGCTGGTTCCACATCCTAGCCACCCTAACTGTGAAGTAGTGTTTCCTAATGTCCAACCTAAACCTG
>JAGPOW010003310.1:5698038-5713999 GCA_030014935.1 Caiman crocodilus
CAGCGCATCCCCCCTGGTGGGGCCATGCACCTCCTGGACCAAGTGGAGGTCCTGCAGCTCCGCCAGGAACCTCCGGGACCTCTTGGACTTGGCTGACTGTTCCTCCCAGCAGATGTCCGGGTAATTGAAATCCCCCATGACAATGACATCCCTTGTCCTAGCTGCCTCCTTGAGCTGACCAGCAATTTGGAGGTTCAGCTCCTCCCTCTGTTTGGGTGGTCTGTAGCAGACACCCACCATTAAGTCCCTTTCCCCTCGTCCTCCTTGCAGCCTGACCCAAACTGATTCTGGCTGCAAGGAGGATGAGGGGAAAGGGACTTAATGTAGATACTGCATAACCTTTAATGCCTTTAGTAAATGAGAAAAAGGAAAGAATTCCATTACTTTTTGTGTACTTAAACAACACTTACCCACCCATGCAAGTAGATTCTTTGGCAGTTATGCACAGAGTGCAAGTCTATTTATTACCTCCACTGTGTGGATGCATAAGTGTACATCTGTACAACTGAGAGCTTAAAGCAGTTGCTCAGGAAGCTAGAGTTCCAGGTTCTTAGCCCTCCACTCAAAACACAGATGACTTGAACCTAAGTTCTCTGTGACTTCCTACTCTAACATTCAGACATTATGCAGAAGTTTCTGCTCTTTGGGAAGAAGAGTTCAGACTTGAATTCAGGGCCCATTCTCTTGCAAAACAGCAGTCTCACTAAGAGATCATGCCAGAGAGACTATAGCTTTCTCCAGGACCCCCAAAACTCCTTCCCTTGGCTGCCCATGAGGCCAGCTTTAAAGAAGGGCTGGGAAAGAGACTGGATAAAGCTCAACTTAGAGCCTGGCAGTCCAGGCTGAAAAGTCAGAGAAATAAACTTTTGAATTCCTGTTGGGTATGCAGGAGAAGGGGAGCAGGAGGTGAAGAGGGAGAAGCTCAGCTAGATCCTGGGCCTCCTGGATGGGTGCCCTAATTAGAGAACGTCTTGCATTTGCAAGCTTGTCTAACTCTATCCCAGTGCAGTTGGTCCAATACAAGACAGACATCAGTCCTTGTCTCTCTCAATTCTTGGACCATCACATCTACATCTTACTAACACTGCCCTAATTACTAGGCTTTAATGTTAAAATATAGGAGAGAGATTCTTAAGAAACTAATACCCAACAGTCCTGGGTTTTTGTCCAGTTACAATTTTGTGATTCACTCAAGTATGTTGGTAATGCACATGTAGTCATGTATGGGCCCAGCCAATTTGTGGCCTACTATGCATGCTCAGTATACATACCCATGTGCACAAAGTCATGAACTGTGTATAGGTTCCAAAAATGTCACATAGCTGAAAAGTTCCCATTTAGGCCCACTTAAGACTTCTGTTGAGTCATCTTACTTTAGGAGATCATCTGAAAGATTTTACCCTCTGCAAATAAATACCATGGCTCTCTTGAGATCTAAGAAATGTAAATTTCATTCACTTCAGTGATGTAGAATTAATTCACTTGAGTAATGTAGAATTCAGAACCCACCCTCCGCCTGCCAGTCCAGGCCTGCTCCACTGCAGCTTAAATTGTTTCCATCTCAGGTGCACATGTAGACAGTGCACCTGGGAGTAATTTACTCCAGGTCAAACTGTTCCAGAATTTATTGCTTTGTGTAGATGCACCCAGAGAGTAGTAACCAACATGACACATCCAGCTCTGTAAGGAATTTCTTCTTGTAATCTTCATTTTTTCATCAACATTTAATATTGCAGCATCTCTTATTCCTCATTAAATTTAAAATGATATGAAATTAAGAAGCAAGCTAGACATCATGTCAGAGAAAAGAGGTTAAAATTTAATTTCCTTATGTAACCCTTCTGCCAGGCACTAGTCAGCAGCAACAAGGGCTGGGTTCAAATTTCAGGGTAGCCAATAAGTTCCCACTATGGCTGGAGTCCCCACCCAGAAATTTGGGATAACTGAATTTGGATGGGGTGTTCTACATAAACAAACCCCCCTCCTTGCAAGCAGTGTAAACAGAAAAGGACAGATTTATTTCAGAAGGCAAAGGCAAAGAAAACACCAAATGCAATTCAAACACTTAACTACAAAGTATAGTCTCCAGTATGCATCCCTTCCGGGGAGACTCCTCCCATGCCCAGGCAGTCTGAGACACAGGAGCTCACCCAATGGGTTAGTTTTGGGGGCCTGCACCCCTATACCTGCTATTCAGAAACAGACTGGATGAGGGGCCCTATTTTACGAGCTGTTCCTTGGGGTCTGCTGTACCTCAGGGAGCTGCTAGTGAGCATAGGTCCTTCTGCGATGCAAAGGATCCCACATTGCTCCCTGGAAAAACTGTACGGCACAAATCTCCACTTCTACACAGTGGCTTTGAGGGGGCAACTGCAGCTCTAATCAGTGTACTGCAGCCCCAAATTCCTAGTCCCAATCCCACAGCTCCAGTTGGGGCAGGAAGCTACAAAAGAACACAAAGAAGAGCCAGGACTGTCCTGCACTGGGGCCTGGACTAAGTAACCAAAGAGAGACTGGCCTATTTGCACTGGGTCTAGGCTACAGCTAGCACCCAGCCACACTGCTTGGTGGGACATAAAAGCTACAAAAGCAACAAAACGTGCCAGGCCTCAAGCCAGGCCCAGAACGGCTAGCAACACTTCCGGGTGCCAACCCTGGTCAGCTTGCTCCAGGGATGAATACCCCTATGGTATTATCCCGCTCAACAACCAGGAAAATGAAAAGGGGGTCAGGCCTATTTGCGTCAGGGCTTGAAATACAGTAGGGCTCAGCCACATAGCTAGGCTGAGACAAAAGAAAGTGCCAGAGCAACAAAAGTGCCTGATCCAAAACTGCCAGGCTTTAATCCTGGTCAGTTTGCTCCAGGGATTAATATGTCCACTAGCGTTACCACCTCCGAGTTTATTCTGAGAGGTTTCCAGAATGGCAACATGCCCACAACACCACAGATATGCCCACGTGCTTGTGTACATCAGTTACAAATTACACTGCATAGACTTTGTCAGGAAGGCAAATGTACATTATTATTACATGTTAAAAACCCACTGGACTACTGTATAAAATCAGATTCAACATTTAATGTTTAATTTAATGAATGCCCTTTCATTTATCTCCAGGATGACTCTCAGCAGTCTCCTAGCGATTATATCTAATTCCTGGAGACTCCAATGCAATCCTGGATGGTTGGCAACCCTGACCCCCATGATATTCTCTCACACAAGACCACAGGAAAAACAAAAGTGAGGAAAGAAGAGGAAAAGAAAATAGCCTCAAACCCTGAAAAACCACTCCCTTTACCTGAGGCTTGTCCTTCACATAGCTCCAGCTCACTTCTCCAGTGAAGCGGGAGCCCCCCCCGTGGGAAGCAGTTCTCCCCAACTGGTATTCAGCTTTGCAGCCTTCAGCAGCCCCAAAAGAGAGAGATTCAAGCCTCAGGCGAGAGATCCCTATATGCCTCATCATTACATCACCCCAAATATCCAATAAGGCTCTCAGCCTCTCTCTCAACCAATTAATTAAAAAAACCCAAAAAACCCACTGCCCAGCCTAGCCAGTGAGGCTAGGGGCCTGGTCTTCATGCTTACAAACCATAGCAGGTTATGTTTACAAAGGGCCTAAATATAAGGGCCTGCTTGCCTCAGGTATCAAGACACTGCAGGGGGCTTTTTTTGCCTAGTTTCTCCTCAGATTACCCAAGCAGGGGAGCAGACAAGATACAATTATAATACATGCTATACAAATCAATTCTAATACATGTTATACAATTCAGATAGTTTAAATAAGATTATGGGGTTTTTTAATGTAAGACACACTCCGTCTTAGTTTGTACATTGTGTTTGTGTTATGACAACACCAAGAGGCTTTTCTCCTTCAAACGAATATAAAAATAAAAATATCTACATGGCAGCTGAAAACTCTTTACACAGCCCCAGATTTCTTTGCTCTTCTTTTTGTTAGGAACCAGCTACAATGGCACTTTAATATTCCACTTGCCAGTCTACATCTGATAAGTACGGTTAAATTCCTTCTACTTCTATAGATAGTTACTGTTTTAGAGCTATGTTTTCTACTTAAAATAAGGAATCACTAGGTAGCTCTAGAAATTGTAAGGATTTGTTATATTCCCCAGCTATACTTCCTTTAGCAATTCACTTTTCTGACTTTTTAATCACAGAACTGAGACCTTTATGTCTAATGGAATTAGTTAGTGTTGCCAACACTCAAAAAAGTTAATTTGATATATCAAGTTAATAAAAGTAAAAAGGTACTAGCCTAAAGCAGGCAACACAAAGTAACATAAATGCAAATCAATGTTAATGCAAGATCAGCCACCAGTAAAATACTACATAACATTATGACGGATGAAGACTTCAGTATGACCTTCTTCAGAGCGATCTGGCTGGACAACACAAGAAATACTGTTTAATACCTCCTCCCCTCCTTCTGTTTATCATAGACACAAAAAGGACAAGAAAGCAGGAGGACTGAGCACAGGTACTGACTTCATGACATACTATACTCCAACTCAGTGGGAGCTAACCATTTTTGCATGCATGCCCCAAATTAGGTCCATATCCTCCTTGAGTGCCCCTCCAATCTGCTGCTGTGCTATAGACTTCCTTCCTTCCTTTCCTGATCTTTTGCTGTAATTTATGCTTTCCATGCTACCTGCCATTGTACTGCCCATCCCCCTCCAGTCTGCCACATGTCAGAGGCTACAGCATGTGCCCTAAGTGGCACAGGCAGGTTGGCCATGCCTGATCTACCAGATTCCTGAAATTCTTCCTTCACACTACAGGTGATAATGACCCTCCTCCTCTTTGATAGGTCTTGATTTCCCATTATCAAGCTTCTTTTCTTCTGTTTGTCTGTTACCTCTGAGAATCTCTCCTCCAGTTTCACAGCCCTAAACATGGTTTTAAATCAGTCTTGCTGTACCTGCCTCTTCCCTCATATCTGGTTAAAAATACCTTGTAATTCAAAACCTCATCTAACTTTATCCCCACCACATAGTTGGTCCAATAAAAGATACCACCCACAGAAATCCCTGCCTCTCAATTCTTGGATCATCATGGCTACAACATCACTCCAACATAGACAGCACTGCTTTTGTCTTCTCCAATTTCAAGTTTTTAGATAAGACAATGTCATTTGAATTCAGTCATCTAATGACGGAAAACAAACCAAATCAATTTCATGCTCACTTACAGACCTCCAAGGATTCAAGGGTTCATGAAAGGAGCTGACTGACACAGTGTCAATGGTGATAATAAAATACCCCACACTTGTTATCCAAATATTCCTCAAAATCCACTTTGACAAGGCAATAAACATTAAACATCCATAACTAGCTTTTTCGCTTGCATCTCTATAGTTCCCAAAAATCATCACAGGTCCAGATCACAGAGCCAGTCAAACCTGAGGGAGGTCTTTGAATTAGAAATATACCTAGAGCAGGGATGGGCAATTATTTCAGCTGGAGGTCTGCTTAATAAGTTTTGGTAAGCTGTTGAGAACCACAAGGGGCTGCTCTGCCCCTTGACAGGTGACCTGATCACTGCCTTGGGACTGGAAGTCCCACCGCTAAACCCTGACCTTTACCACCAGAAGCCCCTCCCCTTGTGCTCAGAAATACTTCTTTTGGAAAGGGGGTTTGCCATCTTGGAACCAGAAAAAAAATTACACACTAAAAATCAAACATCTACAATAAAATATTTAATTTTATTTCGAAAAAAATTTTGTCCTGATTTGCATGCGTTTACATTGTGTTTATAGAGGTGATTGAATAATAGTTCAAATTGAAGTCTTACTCTTGTATATTATGGGGGAGAGTGGAGAGGTGTAGGGGGGCACAGGCGGATGTGTATGTTGGTGTGTGTAGATGTTGTGGAGTTTGTGGGGAGTGGAAGGGTGCGGGTGTGTGCCTGTGCACATGTGGAATATGAGGGGTATGGGTGGATGTGTGAGTTGTGTATAGGTAGGGTTTGTGGGGGAGTATTTGTGGGGAGCTGTGGAGTGTGTGGAGGGGGATAGTGGCTGAGGGAAAGTGGGTACATGTGGGACCCCCCCCACACAAGTTCCACCCCCCCAAAATCACACATGCCCCCACAATATGCATAGCCCCTGCCTCCAGCAGCAGCAGGGCCTTGGAGTGCTCATGGTCCACAGCAGGTGGAGGCCCCCAGAGGTGCACAGTCTTTGTGAGCCCTAGGACGGCATGTGGCCAGGCCACCAGCTATTGTCCCCCAGTTGTCACCACTTCCCCCCAGACACCACTGCCACTCTGCTCCCCAGTCCACCCGCTGCCGACTCTTCTTCCCTACCTGAGAGACTGGGCCATCCAACGGTTGAGGGTGCGAGCACAGTGTGCACTGCCTCCGCAGGAATGAGTGGGGCTTGAGCTCATGCAAGCCCAGGGCCAGGCCAGATGCAATGAATGGACAGGCACCTGCCCAAAGGCCATATTTTGCTTGCCCCTGACCTAGAGGATTTTACAACCCAGCCACTCTTTTATAGGCCATCAGCCATATAAGACAGTGGTCAATATTCTCTCATCTCTCAAATAACTGAAAGAGTTTGTGAGCTTGGACCATCTACAAATACTCACAGGTACCATCAGTTTCCAAAACACAACAACAGACACTCCATTCACCGTACAAGAACCATTTTCATAATGCAGCCTCAACCATTGACATACTGGTCCTCAAAGTGTCTTCCTCTGTAGCAACAATACGAGTCTCTTTGACTTTGACGTGCTTGACCAGATGAAAAGAAGATCAGAAATTTTAAACAGACTGAAACTGAAAGTATCTCAAAGACTATGGTGAGGCCATATTATGGCCTTGGACAGTATTCCCTATTGCCTTCAAAGAAGCTGCTAAATCCCAACCCCAAGGGGATCCTCAGTACAAAGAGACCGTTTCATTAACTCTGAGCCCCCAGTGAAGCATTCTGTTCTATCCCTGGCTATTTAAATATCTAGGATTTGGAGATATACAGAGCATTTTAGTACTGACACATACAGAAGTATTCTGTTCTTGGACATGTAGCCCATGAGCTTGGACAGCTACAGAGTCACAGAAACTGAACATGAGTGGTAGTGGCCACAGCCCTAACCATGTAAGCATGTTGACATATAGCAGATTTAAATGCCTGAAAAAGGAGTTGAGGTCAGCACTAACATGAGGACTGTGCTTTAACTCATCTTCAGGCAGATGGGAGTGTCCATTAAAAATGGACAAACTAATAAATGCAAGGGTCAGAATTCTCACAAATAAAGACTGGAGAAAACGTCCACAAGAACCACTACAAACCTAATCTTCTTCCATACCAAGAGAAAAGTGCATTTCTTTAACTTTGTCTTTGCTAGTATAAACATTTAACATGGTGAACATACACCATATTTATTCAAATCCAAGATTAAACCCCTCCACCCCCTGCAACAGAGAAGAAAATACTCATTTTAAATTTGAGGACCAGCCCAGAGCAGGTAGTGTTGTGGCCCTGGCTCCAGGCTGGGGGTCAAAGCCAGAGATGTGCCCGCCCCCCAACACACAGTGGCTCATATGTAGATGGTAGCAGGGGAAATCATGCAGTGGCAAGGTCTCCCCCATGGGGGTCATAGAGCAGGGGGTGCAGGAGAGAGACCCACTGTGTAAGGCTTGGAAGAAGAACAGAAAGGGAAAACTGGCATCTGTCCCCTGCCTTCCTCCCTATTGCTTACATTTGGCTCTGGCTTCCGCTGCAGCTGGAGCCACTACCACTTTTTGGTTGGGGTGGACCACGGCTGGGGCCAGAGTGACTTACTGCCTCAGAGAAAAAGCCAGAGACTCTCAGAAAGTAACAACTGCTAGTCTATGTTCAATCGCTTCTAGAACATACTATGACACCCCAAACATGAAGCTGATAGAAAAAAATTAGACCAAGTTATTAAAATAACAGTATCAATGGTAAAATTGCAATTACTGTGATTTCTTTCAAGTTTGAACTTAAACAAGCAAGATAAATAATACTTGTGCTTGCTGCTGAATAACGAGATACTTCTGACTTGTTCACTTTTGTTTTCTTTAAATTGAGATAAAAATATATACCTAGAATTAATACATTTTCTGACTTTCTTTAAGCTGCCTTCAATCTGTTTTCCCAAAGCTACCCCAAATATGTGCTTATATTTACTTGGGCTTCTGATGAAACCAGATCATTATTAGCACCTAGAAGCACAAGCATTGGTCTCTATATGTTTAATATAGTTCATCTTATATATTCATCATATATTTTGGATACTGCCAAAATAGAGAAGAGGCAGCAAGTACTGCTGAAGTTGAGGCAACGGGGTAATTTTTTGGAAAGTAAAAGAGAATAGCTTTTCTACTCCTAGAGGATGATTGATATTACAGGAGACAAGAAATAAAACTATAGGGATGGGCAAATGTTCAAGGTTCCTGATATTCATGTGTTCACAAAGCAGAATGTTTCTTTTTTGTTCCTCTAAAAGCATGTGTCACACAAAATCCTTTATCATGTTAATATATTTGCAAATCTGCATTCCTCTTCTATTGACAATGATCTATAAATCCAACCACCTTATTTTAAATATGGAGATACAGAAGGGAAAATCCAATAATAGGAAAAAAACCACTGCTATTTAGTCAAAGTTTCATAGAAAATAGGGACAGAAAAAGAGCATTATGATCATCTAGTCTAACTTCCCACATAGCAGGGGCTATAACTTCCAGTTGAAGCCAAGTATTTCTTCAAAAGGAGGACAGGTCTTTAAATAAAGACTTCAAATGGCAAAGAACCCACCATATCCTTGGATAAATTTTATTGAAGTAATGTTCCAATAATGAATTAAACTCACTATTAAAACCTTGTACTTCACTTCCCATTTGAATTTATCTATCTTCACCTTTGAGCTACTGCAATTTATTTTGCCTTCATTAGCTACATTAGGGGTGTAGGATGTAGCCATGTTGGTCTAAAGACATAGACAGATAAGGTTCTTTAGGCAAATCTGATATCTTTTATTAAGCCAACTTAAATAGTTGGAAAAAAGATGTAGCAAGCTTTTGGGTTTAAATACTCTGCATCAGGCTGAGGAAGTCTCTGCAGTTGGTGTGCGCTCTTCCTTGATGGAATGAATAGGAAAGAAGCCAGAGGCTGGTATGCATGCAAGACAGGCAGTCAGTGAAGATGTAAATTGAAGAATCAGTGGGTGAGAAACAGTCTGGGTGTGGGGGAAAGAGAAAGAGGGGATGAATATAGCAGTTAAACAGTGGAGAGGTACCTGAGAAATCAGATGTCAGGCAGGTTATAAATGTGTCATAAATGTAATGTCTATATTTAGTCCATGATTTTTTGTACCCAGGAAGAGCCTTAGCTACATTAGAGATGTTTACTATCAAATATCTTCTCCCATGATAGATATTTATAAACTTCACTTACAGATCTAGTCACCCCTTAATCTTTTTTTTTAAAAAAAAAGCAGACAATTTCAGTGCTGTGCACAATGATAACATCACCCTATTCCTATTAAGAATTTCCCTGCTTATACATCACAAGATTCATTAGCCTCATCTGCCATAGCATTGCACTTGGAATTAGAGTTCAGGTGGCTATATACTGAAAATACTTGAATTCTTTCATAGCTTTTATTTCTCATAGACAGTCCTTCATCCTGTGGCCTAAACATTTTATTTCTACCCATATAACCTTGCATTTGCCCATATTAAAACATAAATGCCTATACATTAGTGCAAGCTTGTCACAGCTAAAGATTAAATTTGAATAAAATTCCATTTCAAAACAGAAGATTATCTCTCCCAACAAGTTGGATTTGGTTTTACTACTCTGTGAATTTAGTTTGCGTTCTGTGAAAGATCCCAAAGAACCAAGAAGTTACTCAACCCTGCAGCGCCAAGAATGGTATACAGCATTCACTCCTATTTGCAATACCATAGTACCTACTCACAAATACATGGGAAGACAACAATTAGTGCACTCAAGAATTTTAGTTAGCGAAGAAGTAAGGAGGAAAATTGTTTCTCTTTACATACCAAAATAACACTTGCCCAGCCATACAAGTGCATGCTCGGTTAGCTACACAGTCAGCAATCTAATTCCATACATATTGTGGACACAAACATTCATATGGCTACAGAGGATGTGCAGTAGCCTGTGCTCTGGCCAGGCAAGTATGCACTACTATATGTACATAAGTAGGTGAGCACAAGTCCCATATCTGCAGCAGGATGAAAAAGCCTAGGACTAGTTAAAGGGGCCAGGGAAAAGAGCCCTCCCATGTTTCAGCCCAGCAGACCAATGGGTTAGGCACTCACCCTGAAAGCTGGAGAACCTAAGTTTAGGCTCCTTAGGACCATAGAGAAGGTTTAAAGCTAAATTTCCCACTTCTCAGCACAGTGTTCTAAGAGATGAGGGAAGGTGGCATCACCACACTCCTTCCCCCAAGCTGTGCAGTAAGCTCTCGGAGCAAACTGGCTTGTCAGCAGGGCACTGGCACAACTCCAGAACCCATGAGGCAAACACCACCACCACTCACCCACTATTTTTCCCCTACAATGGAATCAGGCAATAGGCAAAAGGGTAAGCAGCAATGGCATTCACCATGCTGATAAACCAGCGAGTTCAGAAAGCTCACTGCACAGCTGAAGAGGGTGTGTCCACATACACCCTCCATACCTCCCTGAAGATCCTCTGAAACACCAGGCGATAGGTTAAGCATAAAACAGTCCCCAGTCCAGCCACCCTCTTGAAGCTGGGTCACTAAGCAGCCAATAGAGGGACTGATGTGAGACTTGAGGAAGAAAACAAGCTAGGCAACATGCAGTCAGTGAAACGACTACTGCCCTAAAAGGCTTCTAGCTTAGCCCTTGGCTTCCGGTGGGCTGAAAGCTTCCATAATACACTCCCATCCACTTTATCCAACAACTATTAAATGCAAGATGTAGTGGCTCAGCTTTAAAAGCTTCACTCCCTGATTGCTCAGTAGCAACAAGTTTTTTTGTCAAGCTACAGTTTTATGACTTAGCTTCATACCCATGTGCCTGGATAAGTGTGTGTGCCTGTCTGGCCAGAGTGCAACCTACTCAGCATGTACACTAGTAGTGTAGACAGGTAAGCATATAGAAACAATTACAAACTCTGCAAGTGACATTTTTGGCTGGGTGCCATTTGGGCACAAAGTGAAACAGGATTGTGCTCTTAAACTGTGCAAGTGTAGTGGCCTTTGCAAATGTTAGTTTGCAAAGTTTCTTTCAGTCTACCTTCACCATACTCTTTTCCTGTCTTTTGAAATTAGCATTGTTCTCAATCATCTCAAACTGCTACAACAAATGTATCTGCGCCAAATTCACACCAACATAAACAATATTAGAACTGAATTTCAAATTCTATTCAATGCACTCTCTCTATGTACTGTTTACTTAGACTTCGGAAGCCAAGCTGGACTCCAACCTTCACACTCTGTTAGGACTATTCTTTCTTTTCCTAAACAATTTACCGCTTTACAATTTCTTACAATGTTCTGAAGGGAGAAAAATCATTAAGTGATTTGATACAAAGCAACCAATACAATATCTGCAAATAAAAGGCCCAGTACTACAAAGCCTTGTTGTTTTAGGATTATTCCTTCTGAACAAATGGAGCAACTCATGCAAAGATCGCTCATACAGGTTTACTGCTCAGTTCTGTAATTCTTTATTCACATGAGTAAGCTGTCCTTAGTTTCACTGAGCTATTGAGACTCCTTGAATTTACAAAAGACTCCAGTGATTATACATTTGAGTGTGAATCTAGTTAGATCCTTTAAAATGCATAACTAAACACCAAAAAGCACTCTGCAGCAAGGGATGGAGGAAGTGGTAGAAGGAAGCAGCGAGGAAAGAAAGAAATGGATTCCATGTGTTGAGCAGGATGCCAGAATAGAGACCCAAACCACTCATCTCACTGCCAAATCTACAGTTACCCACTGCCTACAGCAAATCAATTGGTGGCAGTCAGTCATGGGGGTGAGTGGCAACAGTTGCAGTAAAGCAGGTGGGAGAGTCCTCACTAAATATAGGAAATGCAGCCAAGGGCAACATTGAGTGGCGCAGAACAGCAGAAAGGCAGCAAGGGAAGTCGCCACGTTGCACGTGTGGGACTGCCCACATTAGGGCTAACCCACATTACGTATGAAGTTGCCTGCCCTTGGTTTATAAAATGAGGTAATTTCGAGAGATACAGACAGATCGCCCAAATCTTTAGGGAACTCTATTTCGCCTGATTTGTCTTTTTGGATCTCCCAATTCCCATTCCAACAGTTTTACACAAATGGATGTTTCTCATACATTGCATTTACCACACTAGACTGGTTTTGATAGATTTATTATAATATATATTTTACAAGTATGTTCCTATATTTCACAAACATTATTTAAAAGTGTTGAGCAGAAAATAATCCTCCTCCAAAAGCTTTATCATTAAGGACCCTAAACATTATCCCTGCTCCCTACTTTTCTACCATATAACTTCTATACCTTGATACAAATTAGCAATTAAAAATCTGCATGTGGCACTAGAAGGCAAGGCACAATGGACTGCAAGGATTTGCAGTGAAGCTGGTAATAATACAATGTGTTATGGAGTTGCATTGGGGGATTCAAACTGTGCGCAGGTTCAACCTAGAGTGGCCTGGATTTGCAGTGGAGTGTTGCACTCCAATTCCTCCTCTCTTGTTCACCCGAAAGAAGCTGCACTCTGAGAAACACTAGATCTGTTAGAGTGAAATCCTTCTCTCTCCTTCAGCATCCCCAAGTACAAACCCCATTTTCTATTCATCCTCCTAAAACGTAACGATTCATCCTTCATCCCTTAACATCTCAGTTCCACCCCATGGTGAGCTAATAGAACAAGTAGCCATGGTCATTACAAGAAAAATAAGGTGGAAGGGAGAGATGCTGGAACACAGAAGAGAGCCTGGTGTTATGCAGGCAGTTGGGAAATCCAGTGCATCTTCTCAAGTACCAGAGCTCACCATCCCCATTCCCCAACTGCATCACAACTCCCAGGCCCTTGCATCTCTCATTTTTATTTACCATTTTTTCCCCGAAAGAAGGCAGCCCTCTTGGAGGAAGACAGATAAGAGGGGAAAGGATGTAGTCAGGCATGTTTTGTGTCCTGCCCTATTCAGCACAATTGAACAGAACACTACTGTCACAAAATGGGGTGTTTTTCAAAATCAAAATTTTTAATAGGATATCAGATTTTCAGAAAAAAATTCTGTTATCAAAACAGCAACAAAACTAAATCTCAGTTTTTCTGAATTTGTTCTAGATCAGGAGAAAAACAGATGCTGAAATAACTTTATTTTTTCTTTTTCAGCAACAGAGGGGAACTTAGAAACAGATTTCACACTGGTGGCTTTTCACTAAAGAGAATGGTGCTTCTGCATCAAAGCACCAGTATTTAAAGAGCTTTGCAATACTGCTCCACTGCACACCATAGCAGCAGTGTAATAAGAAACCCTCAGTACACTGATGCCTCAGCACACACGTACTTGGCTTTCTATGGCGACAGTGCTGGAGAACTAGGCAGCAGCACCAAGGGAACCTTTCAAGAAACAATGCCTTCAAAGGAAAGTAAATGAGCTCTCACTCCTCAAGCCACCAAAGCAACCTGCTAAACTACAATTTATTTCCAAAGCCCTGTTCACTGCCCTCAAAGCCTAGACTATTCTGCCATCTCCCATCATGAAAATATCCCTACCTGACATCTCCACAATCTGGCAAAAATATCCTCTAGTGCTCAGCCTGCTCCACCCACCCTTTGGTTCACCAACCATTTCTACTTCTGAGCTGGGCTCTGCACACAAGGCACATTGACAAGATTAGAAAATTGAAATAATTTGCAGATCTGAGCAGTTCTATCGGTTCATCTTGAAATAAATCAATTAGGTTGTCCCAAATAGTTTGCTATGTATTTAATTTTAAACATTTCAAAAGCAGCCTATGTCCAAGATGTTACCACACACAGACTGAGCATGATGTATAAGGAACCTGTCTTCGCTTAAACAGAGAAACTAGAAGAAAACAGGGAACAGTTTTAAAAAGGAACATTTTAACAGATTCCTCTGCAAATATGAATATACATTTGCTAAGAAAATTCACTTGTTGAACTGAATCAAATTTTGACACTGCATTCAACCATGAAAGTCTAAAATAAGGACAATTATTAGTTCTACTTTAGGCACAAATTTCAGTGTGATAACTATTAAGAGCATCCTATTTTAATTTCTAACCAGAATATCTTATTTTTTGTACTCTAAATAATAAAGCAACAGGCACCATTGCTACTTCTTTTAAAATGTTTGTTACTTTCGTGCGTCATTTTAACAGATCACACACTCCACATGCTGTAGGCAAACTGCACAATGACCAAGTATACAATGAAATGCAGTAACTTTGTTTCTCAAATATGCTTTTCTCATACATATTAAATATAATTATGTTTTAGGTTTGGCAAGCTTAATAAAATGCATTCAATCTTAATCCAAAATATAATCCCAAAACATTTCACTTTTGTTTTGTGTATAATGCTATATATATATCCCACAAAGATTTACATCGGTTTTTTCCCCTATATAGGTGTACATCATCTAGGTTACATAACCACATTTTTGTTTCAAGTCACAAATCAGATACAGCTAGGGTAGCCATATTCGGGGTGCATGTTCCTATATTGTACAATTTAATTACTGTCACTGGTGTTCTACAATCTAGCAGTACTATAAAAGTAAGTAATGAAAGAAGGCTAGAGACACAGACAATAAACATGGGAATGATTTTTCTGCCTCACTTTCCATCCTGACACCAGATTGGGTCCCATCACTCCTAGCTTCCCTACACCCAGAGATGCCCTTGGCTTTCTCTGCTAGCTCTCCACCCACATCAGGCCACTTCTCCTGCCTTCTCTTCTAGTTCCCCCATCTACGACGTACCTCTCCACTCTCTCCCGAAACTTCTCCCAAAGCCATGTACCTCATTCTAGTGAACACATGGCATCATTCACATTCTTTCCTAGCTCCTACTCTGTCATATACATCTAGCCCACAAATATAGGCTGCTCCCTACCCACTCTCTTACACCTCTCCATCTCTCCAGCTGCCCCCTATTCTCCCCTGCCAGGCTCCCACCCTGTTCCCTACAGGTTGCACTTCTGCCACCTCCCAGGTTTCTAACAGCTGCACCTGCCTTCTCCCCAGTTTCCCCCTCAATGCCCTTTCCCTGCATAAAGACTGTACCATGCTACCTCCCCTCCTTCTGCTGTATGCAGTCTGCATTTCCATCTTCTCCTCTAAACACATTCCCACCTCTGCACCTGCTCTTCCCTGGCCTCTGCACCATACTGCCTCCCTTCAGGCAGCACCCAGATCTCTCCTACCCGCTGCCCCCACATACAAACTGTGCTCCTGCCTTCTCCCCATTTCTCCACCCCACACATGGTCAGCACGCAGGCTTCACCCTTCCTTCTCACATTCTCCAGGCAGGCTTCACACCATCAAATCCCCTTACACTCCTGCCAGGTGTGGCCGGGAGGGGGCTGTACTCTTCCACTTCGTCCTAGGCAGCCCCCAATGCACCCCTACATCTCCTGCAACACCCTCGTCAGCACAGGCAGCTTCCAGGGCCGCCTCCCCGGCAGGCTGCGCCCCCGCTCCCCTCCCTTGCGACGACGGGTGCAGACTGTGCTTCGCTTTCCCCAGGAGCCCCACGCAGACGCTTCGCTCTCTCCAGCCCCCGGGGGGCCCAACCGCGGCCGAGCGAGCCTCCGCTCCGGCCCCGCGCGGCCGCCCCTCCCGCAGCGCCCCCTGCAGGCTGCCGCCGCCTCCAGCCCTGCCCCCCGCGGCCGCTCCCCGGCCCCTTCCCGCCGCCGCGGGCCGAGCGCGCTCACCTGCCGGCGGGCG
>JAGPOW010003310.1:5714099-5777507 GCA_030014935.1 Caiman crocodilus
CGGCGCCCTGCCCGGGAGCTGTCCGACGCTGCCGGGTGCTGAAGGCGGCTTGGCGGCGGCGGGCGGCAGGGGGGAGCCGGCGACGGGGCCGGGCGGCAGCTGCCCCTCGGCCCCCCCTCCCTCCAGGCTGGCCTCGTTGCCCATGGCAGGGGGGGCGCGGCGCGCGGGACGGAATCGCTCAGCGCAGCGCCGCCTCCGCCGCCGCCATCAGCCCAGCTCCACCATCTCCGCCTGCCGCCGCACGGCGCATGCGCCAGCCGCGCGCGAGCCTGGCGCCCGCCCTCAAAGAGCGCGCCTGGGATACGCGCGAGGCCGAGCCAATGAGCAGTGGCGGCGGGCTCGGTCCCGCCCCCAAAGGGCACGTGAGCAGCCCGGCCAATGGCGACTGGCGCTCTGCCCATCACCGCAAGCGTGCGCAGAGTCCGCCAATGGCAGCGTCGGGCTGGACCGTCCCGCCGGGGCGCTCTCGCTGGCCAATGGGAAGCGTCTCCCGCCGCCCAGCCCGGAGGCGGTGCCCACCTGCTCCTCCGGCCCCGCCCAGCGCCCATGGTGACCGCGGTCTTCCTGGGCCTGCGCGAGGGGGCGTGGCCGGGGCGGGCTGCCGGCGGCGTCGCCGCCTTGGCCAGCGAAGGGCCCACAGCGGGAAGGCCCCTCCCCCACGACCAGGACGATGCCGGCGTTTGCGCACAGCTCGGCCAATGACGACCCCGCCGCCAGCGCCGTCCTGCCCCCACAGCCGGCACGGGGGGGTCTGCGCCACCCGGCCACCCTCCAGCGTGCGTACGGGTCAGCCGAGGGGAACCACCAGGTTTCCCGTCCGACGCTGACATCGCAGGCAGCTTGGCCAACAGGAGACGTGACTCACTTCGCGTACCTTTTAAGCGCACGCGACACCTGACGAATGGGATCCATGACTGCTGCATCCCTGCTTGGAGAATGTAATGAGAACCAGTATCCCCCTATTCCTTCCACAGGCATGGGTCCTCCTGAGCTCCTCCCTCCCAGGCGAAGCCTGTAACCTGCATAGTTAATGGAACTATACCCTTCCTTGTCAATTCCTCCCGCTGATCTAGAGAGTGCGAATCTAGATATGGCAAACGACAAGCCTTCCAGATCGTGGTGTATGCATGAGAGGTCACCCAGACCTTCGCTGCGTGTGTCTAGGCAGGAGTTTTGGAGGAGTGGATCCTGCCCAGACCTCCCATCCCTCTTTTAGGCCACTGAGACAGAATCCAAAGGCCAGGCTGGGTCCAGACAGTTGGTGCCTCCGTGGCTGTAGTTCAGGGGTGAGCAAAATGCAGCCCGCCAAATGATTCTATCCAGTCTGCGAGGCCCCTAAAAATTTAGAAAATTAATATTTATCTGCCCGTGGCTGCCTACCATGTAGCCCTCAATGGCTTGCCAAAACTCAGTAAGCAGCCTCTGCCTGAAATAATTGCCCAGCCCTGTTGTAGTTGTATAAGCATCCAGGAATTGAGGCTGGGTGTCCTGTGACAGACAAGGGTTCTACCACTGAACCACAGGGGACTCCAAAGAATCTAGAAATACTTTGAAAACTCCCACTGGAGAGGGCACATTCAGGGGGTTATTGCTAGCCTGTGACCTTGCTGTCATCCCTGCTACAGGTAACTCCAGTTCTGAACCCTGGCCATTGGAACATACAGTGCATTTTGTTTTCTTTCATGTTACATTATAATATAAATAGCATTGGTAATGCCATCATTTTCATTCATTGTAAAGGACTTAATTAAGGCAAGATATAACTTAGTCCTGACACTTAAACCCAGAAAGGTTGTGTAGACCAGCCCTCACTTTCCCTTTTTATGTACATGGTTAGTTAATACAAACCTGTACCCAACTAATCCCACCCTGTGTGCATATACATTTCCTTCCAATGGGAGTCCATACTAGCCCCAACTTCAGCATGCTTGCAGTAACACTAATGAGAGCCCATAGCTTTATGGTTTCCTTTAACCCTGGAGCCAAGTATACCTTAGACTGCAAAATGGGAGCCAGACAAGAGTCATTTTGCCTCCACCCTCATAAACTTGAGCCTAAGAGAATTTGCTAGGCTGGTTCCTCACCCCCCACAGGTTATAATTTCCACATTCAAGCAGCATTCAAGAAGGAGATCCTGTTGAGCTTAGAACTAATATCTTCAGTTGGACCATAGTCCAGCCACTCAGCATGACATCAGAGATCATGATCAGTGTGTAGGCCTAGTGATTAAAATAAGAATGTTTTTCTTTGTACAATGAGTACTTATTATATGGAGAAAGTGAGACCCAGTGAAAACACCCCAGTAGTGACATTGTTGTAATCTTTTTCAAAGGAAGAGCACACTAAATATTAAATGTATTTGTAAACTCTGTTGTCCATTGTAATCATTATTTCTCTAAATTCTTTTCTTGCTCTTAAATATAGAACTATATTGTAACTGTCACCCAATGCAGCCAATAGTACTAACTGGTAGCAACTGCCAAAAGTCGCCATAAATTGCCAGAAGTCAACCAAATTTCCTTTTAACCTCCTTCAGTTCCTGAGACACTGGACAGGTTTGTTTCCCCTCTGCCAGCAGGAGCCAGGGCTCCAGCTTGAATCAGTTACTGTTTTTAAAAGAACAGTTCATCTCAGTCAACCAGGCCCTGCCCCTCTTCACAGATAGCTCTCTCAGAACACTGCTCTCTGGGCCAAGCTATCATACATACCCCAGCCCAACCTAGTTAGTAGGATACTGTTTTCTTCCCTCAACCTCAGGTGGTAAGAACCACCGCCAGACACCAGCATTTCCCCACCAAGTATACTCAAGGAGGATTTCACTGATCTTCCCAGGATGAATGCATTTTGAAAAGTTCCTTTCAATGGTACAGTGGGCTTACAGAAGCAGTTGGCATAGCTCAAGAATGAGTGTAAGTGCTTGAATTACAATAGTAGGAGGCAGTTATTAGCATATCCAATGCAGTCCGTGTCCAAGTAACTACATTCCTTCATTAGGACTCGGAAGATTATCTGTAAAGCACAGAAATCCTTATGTCATTCAGATTGAGAACAAGACTTCTACAGTCATATCTAATTTCCAAGAAACATCCAAAGATGCCATCAAATCCTAGCATCTGGCATCCATGTCCAGTAATTGTCACCAATGAGCTCAGTCAGCAGCTATTGACTTAAAGTAGGAATTCCTGGGTAATTCTGGCCTGTGCCAGCTAGGAGGGCAGATTGGTTGGAATACCTTTCTGGTTTTTACCTCTGAAAATCTCGCCAGCTGCCAGAACTGCCACCCAGAGATCCAAAACACTATCAATTGGTGCAGCTGCCAGTAACTGCCATTAGCTATCATTGACTATGTTCACTGCCAGCAGCTGTCAGTAACTGTCAACGTATTTAAGCGACTGCCATTAACTGCTACTAGTTACTGTTGACTACACAGGCTGCCATCAGGCACCAGTAAGTACCATTAGTTTCATGGTCACAAACCACTAGTGATTGTCATTAATTGCTTGTAAGTCTTAGTAGTTGAGATTACCATCTACTGCAGTGGTAGGCAACATTTTTTGGCCAGAGTGCCAAAAAACACCACAATGCCTACTTTGGAAGGTGCCAGAGTGCCGGCATGCCAGAAAAACAAAATGGGAGCAGGGGGTACATGGCAGGATGCCCTGCTTGTGCCCCTTGGCCCCCAACCCAAAGCCCCTGCCTCTTGCCCCCCCAGTCCTGCTGCCCCTGCCCCCCACCCAAAGCCCCTGCGCCCTAGCCAAGGCTCTGTGTCTGTCAGCAGCTACCCCAGATCTGGGTGGGCTGCACTGCCTTGCCCTGCTGTCTGCTCTGAGATGTGCGTGCAGTTGCCCCCAGCACGGAGCTGATGCCGGAGCTGTGGAGCCCAGCACAGCTGTTTGCAGTCTGCCCACTGCTTGCTGTAGCTGCCCAGAGCCAGGCTGGCTACAAACAGCTGCGCTGGGCTCCAGAGCCCAGGCACCAGCTCTGTGCTGGGAGTGAGGAAGAGACCGCCTCAGGCCTCTCCCCCACCGCCCTCTCTGAGGCGCGCATGCACACGCCAGCACAGAGCTGATGCTGGGGTTCTGGAGCCCGGCACAGCTGTTTACAGCCTCCTGGCTGCAGCCGGCAGCAGCTCTGGGTAGCTGCTGCACGCCAGGAGCCAGGCTGCTCCCAGCAGCCAGCTGGGACGCTGCAAGTCCTGCTGGGAGCAGCCTGGGCTCCATCGCTGGCAGCAGCTACTGTGGTGTGCCAAGCAAAATGATCTTGCAAAATGGCTCAGCATGTGTGCTGGGGGTTGCTGACCCCCGATCTTAGTGTGTGTGTGTGTGTTATGAGAGAGAGAGAGATTTGCCAGTTACTGCCACTGTATCGAAGCCAAGCAACTCCCAGGTTGTTTAGCTAATTGAGTGCCAAAAATGGCTCCCAACAGAATCATTTTAGCACCATTATGAAGCCTATATGAATTATTTTTGCCATTGACAAAATGTTCCCATCTCTGAAGTCAGAATCTCCTAACAGATTAAACAGTTATTTCATGCAGTTCTACTTATCTCAAAGAAAAAGCAATGCTTATTGGTTTAGAATAGAAAATGAGAGAAATACATGATAGATGTTATGCAAATTACAAAAGGACCTGGGTACTAAGTTTAGCGAACAAGTTACATTTTAGAAAACCTATATTCTGAAACTGATTTCTATTGTTTCAAGAGCTCTCTGCCAGCCTTGTTGCATCTCTCACAAGGTTTGTGGTGGGCTTCTTTCTTCTGTCACCCAGCAACATCACAGATTCCTGGAAAGGAAACATTTCTCCAGTTCAGAATATTAGGGCTTAAATGCATTTAGATTAAAACAGGGAAGTTCTTTCACTTGTAATACAAGTGTCCCCTTCCTTTTATTTTATGATAAATACTTATTTCTTTTCTTTTTGCAATATTAGAAGAAGAACAATTTGCATTTGGCAAAAGATTTTCTTACTCAGTTACTTTGAATAAAATTGACCAGCATTCATTAGCATGTTGGTTTCTTTCACCTCTCTTGGAATAGAATATCTCTTACTGTACAAATGGAAAAAACTTATCTCCAGGTTTTTTCCTGCATTAATATAATGAATTTCCAGATCCACATAGTGAAACTATTTTAATAATGAGAAGAAGAATTAACAGCAGTAAATTCAATAACCACATAATTTCCCAGCTTAATTTCCAAATTAAATATTGATTTTACCCATTTGTATATACCAGGTATAATTCTTGTCAGGAAGTCAAGGCAACAACTGCTGCAGTAAGCAACTACCAGTGTTATTTTCACTAGCTGCCGGTATATGCTTTGATATTTGGTCAGCTGGCACTTACCTTCCTAACCCTTCCAGATGGCTGACTTCTGACTTGAGTACTTCATATCAGCTATTTTAGTCAGGGATGGGCGGAATCCAACCATGCTTCTTAATCTTGTAGGCCAGAAACACCTCTTTGCATCAGAACAAAAAATGGAGTGTCCTAGCACCTAATAACAGACTAAATAGAGCAGGCTCTGTAATTAGTCATGATTTAACCCAACCACTTTGTAAGCAAGAGAATGCCTGGCCAAGCCTAATAATAGGACCCTAAATTTAAACGTCTAAATAAAGTAAATAGTCTGATTTTCTTTCTGAGTTCCTTTTAAGTATAAAGCGTGAGACATGCTTTTATCTCCCTTTTCCCACTTTACTGAACTGAAAAATATATTTTTTAAAATTGAAAATAGACTTTCACAATTTTCTCTCACTTTTTTATATACATTTCCCCTCCACCAGTTGGAAAAAAAGGGGAGGGGTAAAAGAGACAGAAATGGGGGGAGAGGGGGAATCACACAAATCTTTGGCTTTGAGAGTTCAATATTAAATGAAGTTAAATTAAATGAATATTTCTCTTTTAGAAATATGATTCAAAATGAAACAAATAAAATCAAGTTTCCTATAGAATTTTAATGAAGTCACAATTTCCAGTGAAACATCTTTTTCTTCCAGTGGAAAAATGTTGACCAACTTTTAGTGCAGTGTTCAGGAAATACTGGAGAGCTACATGCCAGAGAATCCAGAAGCAAAATGAAGAGAAAGAACAACATAAGGTGAGTACTTCCATAGAAATGAACAAGTGTGATACGCAAGACGGAATGAGTTAAACAGAGAAGGACAGTAAGGAAATCACCTTCATCACCTTCAAACCACTCAGAAAATTCAACCAGCACAAAACAAAGCCTGGTTGCTTACCAGTATATCCTGTAGAAACATTTAATCTTCTGCTCTGAAGTTTCTCCTGCCTTCTCATTCATCTCTAGGTGCTCTTCCAGGTATTGACTTTAGACAAGGATTTTCTCTTTGATTCCTTGATTCAGAACACCATCATTATCCAGGAAATCATTTAATTCCCACTTCAAGTATGCTCCTGAATAGAGCAATATCAAAAAAGAGTCATGTTCTACTCTGTCATTTGGGATCAGCAGTCTGAGATTACAATTCCTAGATATTTGCAGCTGCCTTTCTCAGCCCATGACACTGGAATTCACCTTTCACTGCCTGTCTTTAATCAGGCAGAACCCATGGTACTTGTTTTCAGGACATCCTGAAAAACATATTTGCATTGACTGAATAGAGGTGAGTGTGCTGAAAGGGGATCCATTTTAATGTTGCCATTTGGGTTGATTCAGTCCAGTGTTTGGCTGCTTTACTTGTACTTCTGATACTTCTTTAGTCTCACCAGCTGTCCCACTTCACTCTTAATTTAAATAACTTTACTGACTGAGTTGTGGTCTAATCTATCTGCAAATTATCCAATAATTTGTTCTTTCTAATAATTTCCCAGGCTTGTGTACATCTGCCTTCAGTACAATTAATTCATCACTTTATGAATCGTTGCATTATTACTCATAATTACTTTTATTTTCTTTTGATTCTGTACTTAATTCATCCCTTTCCCTTCGAGTTGTTCCATAACTCTTTTGGCATTTGGACTGTTTAAATCATTCAATAAGTTTGAACAGCTCTGAGGGGAGAAAAGGAAGTGCATCTAAATGGGATAGTAGGAATGTCTTACGTCATTTCTTCTGCAGTGAAGAAGAAAGAAAGAAAATATACAGATAATGTGCTGGAAATTCAAGCCAGAGACAAGGGAAGGAGGATAAGCTGAAAGTTCTTGATCACTACTACTGAAGCTGCAAGTCACAACACAAGCAAGTTTTCTTCACAGCTAAACAGGGCTGGGCAGGGAAGGGAAGTTCACATTTTCTTGTGGACCTTTGGTAATTAACCATTGCATCATAGAAAAGTAGGGCTGGAAGGGTCCTTAGGTCATCTAGTCCAACCTCCTGCTCAAGGCAGGATTATCCGTATCCAAGACATCCCATACAAATGTGTGTCTAACCTGTTTCTATAACTGCACAACATGCCTGTCACAAATCTACAAGGCACATTGCCCCAAAATGACCAAGAACAACTTAACTTGACATGGGTAAACCAAGGGGATGAGGGCTGTGAAAGTCCCACTACTGCAAGGGCTGTTAAAATACACTTGAGATCCAAGAAGACCCTGCTCTCCACTATGGAAAATGGCAAAAAACAAACAAACAAAAAACCAGCCCATGCTGATCTGACCATGTGGTAAAATTCTTTTCTGATTCCCAAGTGTGGTAATCAGTCTGAATCTGAGCAGAGGAACCTCAGGCATTCAAGACACTGTTATATTTCACCCAACTTTTTACAAAAGTAAATTTTGGAGGTCAAATACAAGTAACTAGGTTGACAAAACCTACAGCGTTGCAACTGCCCTACAATGTATGCTACCTTTTTAGGACAAGCATCATCACCCTGTAAAAGGATACCTCACCTCTACTGCAATCATAATTATGAAACTGCCAGCATACCTAAAGAGGAAAAATGAATAATAATTAAAATACAAAGGACAAGAATTCAGAAACAAGCCTCCCAGGCAATGTTAACTTGCCCTACTGTATTTTTTATAGTTGGTCTCTGTAGTTGTAATAATCTGAGGCCTTCTGCTACAAATGGATATAGTCAGCAAAATTCAAATTGAGCAAGAAGTCTGGGAGACTTTCCATCATTTAATGTCATTTAATCAAACTTGGATGTATTTCTAAATAGCAACTTGTTGGACTAGATGAATGCAATTCCAAATGAGGGGTTTTGTGAAATGTCAGACAGGATAGTCAAAATGGGATTTAAAAAATTACACAATGCTGGGATCTTTTGAATTATTTTTTTCTTAGGCTGTAATTTCCCATAGTTGGCCTCATCTTACTGTTTTGGTGGTATTTTATTTTATGTTTGAAAGGTTGATAAAAGTATATGTTTTTCCAACTTATATTTATTTTTCAAGTTCATTTTCATCCCTTGAGACTTAAATGGAAGGCCTTTCCAGCTGGAAAGGTTCCAACTGGCTTGTCATCAAAGGCCCAGATTCTTAAAGGTTCCTAATTCTGAGTGATTCCACATACATTTAAGGATCAATTGCTCAACAATTGCTGAGTCAGGGCTGGGAACTGTCCCAGTCAGGGGCAGATCCCAGCCCCATGCCCCAATTGGGTGATCAAGCCATGGAACTTGGAAAGAGCTGCAAGGTTGGAGTGGGTCCCAATTCACTGGTGGGGCAGCTAGCAGCAGCTGCCCCACTGGCTGATCAGGGCAAGGGGCTAGGACCTGCCCCTACCCTGCAGCTCTTTCCAAGTGCCCTGCCCTTGACCAGGGAGCCAGAGCCAGAAGCAACCTGCTGCTGGGGCAGAGGGACATTGTCCCCGCTCTGGCAACAGGCAACCCCCACCCCCCCACACAAAGTCCATGTATGTGGCTGGAAAACTGTTATTTATGTGCACAACAGCATCTAGCCCAGGGTGACTCCATGCTACATAAACAGACCTGTTGGCTTTCCACCATATGAATTCAGCTTACACATTAATGACCCTACTGCACAGCAAGAAATTCAGACTTTGAACAACAACCTTATTACTTATTTATTGTTTTAAAAGAGTAATTAGCCCAATGAAAATGTAGCTATGGTGTCAGGAAATGCAAGTGCATTAGGCTATTGTTGGAACACTGGAACCATTGGTTTCATAAGAGATATACAGAGATATACATACAGAGTGCATCTCTCTCAATGATGGGAAAAGTCTTTTCCTCAAGAGATTCAGCTCCCTGCTCAGAGATAATTACCTCTATGAAAGTAATTGGCTGCCAATTGCTTTCTTAAACACTAGGAGGGGACAATGAAAATGTCTCTAGTAAATAAGTTAGTACAATGTTTTCTTCTTATGTTTAAGTAATAAGACCATAATATAAGCCAAGAAATGTTTAGCAATTCAAACAAAGTCCCTGAACTCAGTCTTTCTCCTGTGATGCTTAAGGAGCTGCTGCACTTACAAAAATCTGTGTGAGGCATTGTTAAAATATCTTCTGCAAAATTCAAACTGAAGTCAAAATTCACCAGTGCCAGAGAGCGAGCTTGTCCCCTCTCAGAGTTGCTGACACCACTGTTCAAACCCCTCAGTTTGTACAGCAGGTGTAGAGGTGCTGCATGATATTGTTTTTTGTTAATAAGAGTGGATTTGTTAAAACAGCCTTCTTGTCAGTGACCATTATCATTTAACTTTCCTCAGGAGTGGCTTGAAGCATCTTTGAAGGAAAGCTTTCAACATTGATCACTTAGCTATCTTGACCTGGTTGTGGAATCTAAAGATTGTAGCTGATAGTTTCCGAAGAAAAAGGAAGAATCTCCCATGGTCATTGCCAAAAACTAAATTACTAATGTGGTGAATTCTAAAATGGAAGGACTGCTCTAACCCTGTCTATAACCCTCTCAAGTCAGGAATTATAACGGGGCACTGTGGCAGGCCTGTGCTTACCATGTCACTGCTGGCCTGCTCTGCCCACCTAAGTGTGCTGCACCAAGGTCTAGATTCCTGCCATGACTTGATGTTACTTAAGGTCCTACTGGAGGATGCTGTTCAGTGTTTTCCAAAACCCTGGGCACCTTGGCTGCTGGTTCTTCTGTGAGGCTTTGTCACAGGGAAAAGCAGAAGGGAGGACCCCAAAATACACAGAGGGAACCCCAGGGACAGGAATCCACAGATGGGAAAGAAGGAAAAAGCAAGGGTAAAGGGAAACACCTGCAACAGGACCCGCAGCAAAACCGGAACTTGAGCAAAGATCCGCGCAGATCACCAGCTGCACCTTTATACAACTGCGGTTGACTGGTGACATCATCAGCAATCACCGGCCAGCAGAAATAAAACTGGCCACCGGCAAAGACAAGGAGGGAGGCAGACTGGTGCCGGCAAGAGCACCAGCAGGAGGTGTCTCTCCAAAGCTCCCACAGGACCGAGAAGAGTCAGAGGCTGCTTCCCCCGGTGGGGAAGAACCCTTCAGCACGGGCTGCAAGCCAATCTGCTGGATGCAGTGAGAAGAGCCAAGAGCTGGAGGCAGCTCCCCATGACCAGGAACCCGGGCATAGGAGCAGAGGGGCCCAGAAGGACCCCGATGCCAGTGGCTGCAACAGAGGGGCTGGAAAGGCTGATACAACTCCCCATGCCAGACCAGGTGGGACCATCGAGGGCACCAGGAAAGCCAAAGAGGTGCACCAGGTGGGAGATGGGAGGCAAGGGCAGCATGAGGAGCTGCAAAGCACAGCCATCAGTGGTGTGGCACTGATCCAGCGAGTAACAAAGGGACAGGCATCCACTGGAGGACCACAGGTGGTCCAAAGAAACAAAAGGCTGGGTGACGGGGAGAAGAGTCATGGTGGAGTCCGCAGTCTACTCCGGTCACATACAGGGCCTAAACCAAACCCATAGTGCTGAAGGGCAGGTGGTTGGCAACTAGGCAGAGGGGGTCTGGCAAGGGAACAGTTGGGTCCCTTAGAGCATAACAGTGGTTTTCCTTGTGTTTTATGTTTCTCCCTTCTGGAGGGGCTGAGAGGCAGAGCTCTTTTGAAGCCTTATTGTT
The DNA here is from genome assembly GCA_030014935.1 of Caiman crocodilus. Lineage (NCBI taxonomy): Eukaryota > Metazoa > Chordata > Crocodylia > Alligatoridae > Caiman > Caiman crocodilus. The sequence continues at coordinate 5,725,087 of JAGPOW010003310.1, forward strand.
GCTTAAACCCTGGGTTGGTTTGCTAGCCTTAGGGAAAAGGTGGTGGCCTTGCAACCTGGGCGGGATACCTCAGGCTGCTTAGCTTTAGCAAGGAGGGCCACCCCCTATGGAAGTAATCAAGGGCTCAATGGTCTGGAACCTGGCCAGGAGGACAGCCGTGACCTGTCAAGGCTTGGTGTAAGGGTGAGGTACGGGGGAGGTGGAGCCTCACAGAAGACTGCTGAATAAAATTTCCGCACTCGGGAGACCTCAAGTGGTCAGACCCCCCGCTGAAAGAATATTCAAAGTTGTGGCAGGAAAGATTGGGGAAGACCACACCAGAAGTAAACACCTTCTCAACAGACCACAGGGGACGGTAGGGAGAACACCATCGAACATCCGGGCCAGAGTCGCACGTGATCAGATGTTCAAGGCCAGGTGGGCACAGGCTCCTTACCTCCCCTTCACACCACCCCTTTCCACTCAGGTATTATGGCTTGGATCTCGGTGGGATCTGGACATACTGCAGGCGCAGTCTGTTCTGCCTGGGCAGTCTATCTCCACCCCAGTTACCCAGCTGGTGGTCCACATGTCTCCAACTGGAAAAATGAACAACTTAATGATATTAGAACTTAAGTTCTCCTTGGGATGCAAGTGAGTAGGGCAACGATGCTTACCATGTCAGGCACCTCTTCTTTGGCTCATCCTCCCCTATGTGTGGGTGCACTGTGTGATTGTCGAGTAACTCCTATATCAGGGTTGTGTCTTCAGGAGCACTGGGCTCTGGATCGACTGGCACCAAGCCACATGTCGAATCCTGTGGGGCAACTTCCCATGCCCTTGCTTCCCCTGGGGGCCTGGTGTTGCCCCACCACGGGTCTTGGGTCCTGGAGTCATACCAGCCTGGTGGGATCTGCCAATGTGTCCTGGGCCACCCCTGTCCCACCCTGACCACCCTGTATGTACCTGTGGGAGGCATCCAGTGTGGGTGTGGTCTTGGCAGGTTCTGAGCCCCTGGCTTCATGGGTGACTGCCCCTCCACTGGAGCCTGGGCCCTTCTTTTCCTTGCTCCAGCCTACGTAGGCCATGTCCAGTTTGTGTGGGCTCCAAACCTTTGAAGAATGAAGGCCCAGATGTGGCAGGGAAATCCCTGCCCAGCAGTCTGCCTGCTTGCTGATCCACCAGCCCATGCCAGCCACAAGGGAGGCTTCCAGAGGCGCCATGGATACTCACCCCTTTCTGCTTCCTGTCATGCATGGCCACCCAGCTCATTTGGTCCTAGAAGCCTTGAGAGGCCAGATCAGTCTGTAGTCTTGCTTCTAGCCGTAGGGTGCTGGAGCAGCCATGTGCAAGACTGGCCACCTGTAGCCTGGCAATGCAGTGAGTGGGGTGTAGACCTGCCACAGGCACTGACAGAATCTTCATTTAATAGCATGAACATTGAAAAAAAATCTCACAGTAAACTGTTGCGGGAATAAAAAGGCAGCACCAGTATCAGTGTTAAGCTCTGAGACACTGTTGCTACATTTCCAAAGTGATTATTTATAAAAAGTCCAATAACAAAGGTCTGTTTGAATGGTAAATTCTGCTCACAAAGATTGAACAGTACAGGGCCCTTTAGGATATAAAATCTGGTCTGAAAAGAAGAGAAGAAAAAATTGGGGGCAGAAAGAGTATGGCATGGAAAACCTCAACAAAAAGGGTCTAAGGAGACTTCAGAAAGAGTGTCATGATTAGGGATCTACTTAATTGATGGTTTTACAGATTTCACAGAAACTGCAAAATATGGGATTTCCGTAAAATCCACAAAATCAATAACCCACGCTTTAATAAAAATAAAATGCTGGCTCTCCAGTGGGAGCCACTGGTCCTCACTGCCAAGAGGGGAAGGCACTGGCTGTCAGAGTGGCATGAAAGGCAACCAGCAATCAAGATGGCAACTGCCCCCTTGTCCCTCCTCCCCTCCTCCCAGGCCTCTCCACCAATCAGCATCAAGAAGTGGGGCTGCCGCAAAATACCCACAAAATTGGCTCTGTGCACCACAAGTGAGATATGAAAAACTCTGTCTCACTGTGATTTGAGTAGGTCCCTAGTCATGACAGACTTAAGTGCCCTTTAACATATTCTATTCCCGACTAACCACCAGAGTAGTTTTAGAGTAAAACAGAGGTTTGCTTTACCATGTATTGAGGATCAGAATGACTCCTGATAAGGAGACTTGTAACAGAATGCTAATGGCCTGTTGGCATGATTTTATCCAGATGCTGCATGTAAATTTTTACATTATGTAACAATACCCTGTAATAAAGACATTAGAAATGCTGTCAGTAGCTTCTCTATTGCAGCCTCACTGGGGCTCTCATATGAGCCTTTCCAAAAATATAAAAGCATTCATTAAAGCACTTGTAATTAACATGGTGTCCTTGCAAAGCCTTGTTACAAAAGAAGTCGATCAAGAATTATTTCTCTCTACTTGCCACACACAGAAATCAGAGTCTGCAGAATGAAGCTAGCAGGCAAGTTGATTTATCATTTCTAGTCAATAACCGGTGTTACCAACTCTTGGAATTTTGTCAGGAGTCTCAGGGTATTTCTTTCCTATTGCCCCAGCACCTGGAAGACATCTCATTATGAACATCTCAGTTCTTGGTTTTTAAAAAGGAAAGTCCTAGCCTTCATGACTGTACAGAAAGATTTGAAAATGGGACCCAAAGACACCCTGATGGCCCTAAAAAGGAGAGCAAATAAAAAGAGTTCCATTGTGCTTTCTATTAAGAGAGCATGGTTTTTTGGGCCCTGACTGGCAGATACTAAGGATCTTCTCTGCTCAAGCTTGAGGACATTCCAAATTTGATGTTCAGTCTTGGACTTTTGGGTTGGCATTTTTTTCCCTTGGTTATTTAATAGGGCTGTGAGAAGTTTCAGTCCCTGATTCAATTCGGCAGAGATTTGGCCCAATTTGGTGGCCGAATCTCCAAATCCAAATCAAATCAGAGGACTCTTTAATCTCTCTGAAACCATTCGGAACCCTCCAAATTGATTTGAAGAGATTTGGACAGATTCTGTGATTTGGATGTCAATACAGCTTTAAATGATTTTCACATACCTCTATGTACCAGGCGAATCATACACGCTGCGATGCTGAGACACATGGAATGTCCTACAGAAGCATGGGGGGCTCCCCAGCGCACTTGCCGGCAAATCCAGAAGTGGACCAGAACCACTTCTGGTCCACTTCCTGGTCCACTGGGGAGTGCGTAGGGGGCCCCCCTATGCTCCCCCCACTCGGTGACTGGTGCCTCCTGGGTCTGGGAGGGCACTCAGGGTCCTCCAGCTGATCACTAAGCTGGGGGGTCGTGGGGGAAACCCCCAGTGCACTCCCTGGCAGACCCAGAAGTGTACCGGAAGTACTTCTGGTCCACTTCTGGGTCTGCTGCTGAGCATGCTAGAAAGCCCCCTGTACTTCTGTGGGATACTCCATGTGCCCCAACACTGCAGCATTCATGAGCCACACCTGCTACCTCAAGGTATGTAGAAAAAAACTTTTAAAGCTGTGCCTGTGTCCAAATCACTGATTCACTGAATCAGCATCAAATCTTCAGATTCAGCCGAATCCAATCAGGGACAGTGATCCAAATCAACAGATCAAATCACTGTCCCCAATTCAGGCTGAATCCAAATCCAAATCAAATACGGCCCATTTCATACAGCCCTGTTATTTAGGTGGCCACTTTTTGGACAGCTATAGCATATTTTTGGTATGTACATACCCATGTATATTTTGTTCCCAGGCACACAAACAACTACATGTATGCCCAAGATGGCACTAACAGAGAGAGTGCACATTCCCATATTCCCCCCACAAGTTGAGTGGCTAGCCACTCACTTGGAGAGCCAGAGGTGCTGTGTTTTGGGTCTACTCATCCAGGTGGGATTTCAACCCAGGACTCTCTGATTTTCAAGTACAACCTTCTAGCTATTCTGCCACAGGTCAGCCAATATGCAGCCCCATTTTGATACTCCTTGTGAAGCTGACTCCCTGGGCAGCCATGAGATGGAGATCTGTGGGGCCATGTGTAAAGGAACAAGCCAGGGGGTGTGTGGTTCAGTGAAGTGGCTGCTGGCCTGGAAGAGGGCAGCTTCTACAGCTTCCTGGACTATTACTTCCAGTGAAGCAGAAGCTTCCTCCTGTCCACCCTTTTGTACCAAAGCAGTATTTTGGTGGCTTAGCTTGAAAAGGAGAACTGGAGAACAGTGGCAATGCATAGGGGGTACATAGGGTTGAACATGCAGCCCCTGAGAGTGCTGGTGCACCCCGACAGCCAGTGTTCCCTGGTTAGGTGATGGGAGAACAGCCAGGAGTGCTGGTGCCCCCCCCGAGAGCACCAGCCAGGGTGTGGGGGCACCAAGAGAATCAGCACTGGCACTTTCAGGCATGCCCTTGGTATTTCCAGGTCGGCATGATCAGCTGTGAGGGGACACCCCCCTCCTCAGTTTATGCAATCAGCCGCAGGGGTACCTCCCTCCCCCAGTGGCTGACTAGCCACTGGGGAGGCAAATACCTCCCCCCACCAACTCACGAGGCACCAGGCACCCATGCTGGAGAAGGAAATGAGTAATGTCTGACCTGTGATATGTGGGGTAGAGTCAGAGGCTGGGAAGAAAAAAGGGGTGGTAGATTGGATCCCCAGCATCCCAGGTAAGTGCCCTAGTCTGACCTGTAGTTAGTATGCTGTGTTAGGAAGTGAAATTGAGCATGGCTCAAACCCCTTTCAAAACAGGAGCCCAGAACTCAGGACCTCAAGCATCCCAGGTGAATGCCTGAGCCAATGAGCTATGGGTGCAAAAAATAAACATGTAGCCCTTTTCTATTCCCAAGTCTAAGCCCAATAGTCATGAGTTCTGGACAACTCCATTTTCAGACATCTAAGTCCACTAAGCATCCACCAATGGTGCATGTAAAGGCTGTGGCCACTTGCACATACTCAGTCCATGTGACTATGTAGTGGTGCATAAGCATCCATATGCTCAGGGCTACATATCCAGGAGTAGAATACCCTAGAAACATCCAGAAATGTGAATATCAAGTTCCAGTCCAGGCTGAATGACTCCAGGTCAGCATTTGTCCTGAATTCCCAGTATTGTGCAGGGATCCGGGTTTTCCATTCACTGTGGAAAAATGGGAGAAACAGTGGGTTTCCCTAGCAAGCTGGCAGAGTTCCAACCTGCAAGATGCAAGGAGCAGGATGCACGCAGTACAGCCAGGCAGCAGTGAAGAGCAGCTCCCTGCAGCTAAGTCTACAGGGGAGGGAAGCGTAGGGGGGAGTGGAGGAATGGATTATGGCCCCCACAGTGAGGGAGGGAGTGGGACAGGGTTGGTGGCTGTGACTGGAGGCACTGCCCAGCCATGGAGGTATGTAGGGCCCAGGGCTAAGGCAGGAATGTGCAGCCACAGGGCCCAGCCAGGGAGCAGAACATAGTCATGAGCAGCTCATCCGGGGGGCAGCAAGGGGTACAGGTCCCCACTACTGTGCACACTTCTGGGGTCAGGGAGCATTGTGCCCACCACCAATTTTGGGGTGGGGGTAGATCGGGGTTACCCATTGTGGGCTTGCGGTTCACTGTCCTGCTGCCCTCCCCCAGAAGCCTCATGTGGCCACACCGCTATGACAAGGTGCCCCTGCCTGCCTGGCAGCAGTGGGGACAGGGATGGCAGTGCACAGTTGTGCCCCCTGCTGCTGCCGGGCCAGCAGAGGGCACCTTGCCATGGCGATGTGGCCAGAACAGGGCTTCCAGGGGGAAGGCAGCAGGGCAGGGAGCCCCAAGCTGGACACATCACTATGGCCATCAGTAAAAACTTATTTTTGTCGGTAAAAACTGAACTCATCAAGATACTATTCAGAACCTATTTGTCTGTCTGGTATATTTTTAGGAGTGTTTTGGGGATGGTAAAGCTGTTTGTGAAAATGTCTTCTATATGCTTAGATCAGAAATATCTTACAGATAAACTTGAAATCTCTTCTAGTCCCTTTTCTGCCTCATTAACGTTTCTCTTCATTTGGTTGCTTTCACAGTTTTGTGTCAAGCCTACTATATGTGCAGTAATCTTAACCATCTTAATTGCAAAATATTTAAAAATCAAAACAAAACAAGAAACAACCTACTTGCCCAACTTGTGCTGCACTTGGGGTGCAAATGCCTCCACACTGCATTCATTTCCCCTCCCACTGTGTTAGCCATCAGTAACATCAGTCCACAGTAACATTGCTCCCCTTCATCTCCACCATACAAGTGCTGAAGTAAATTTACCAGCTAGACTCAATGATAATCCTGTGCTGCCAGTGCATTTCCGACATACTCCACATACCAATAACCTTGCTCCCCTCAAAGAGTCCAATATGGTCCACCCTTTCAAAACCCTTTGACTCTTCCTTACTTACTTACTCAATGACAAGACAAGTACCAATCAATTACCACATCATTTCTGACCCTACAATCAGTCAACCAGGGTTTAACTGGCCATGCCATTACTGGGCATTTTGGCCTGGACAGGGTCACCGTGCCTCAACCCTATACCAACAGGGCCTTTGCAATGACAACAAATGCCCTTGTGGACAAGTTCAAACCATGTCTCACACTGTTGGCTCACCTCCATTTATTATGCTACTTGGTGGCCTTCAAACTCTTCACGCTGGTGATGACATTGCCTTAAGATGTCTTAAACAATATGCTGAAACCGCACACACTAAATAAAGTGGGTTACAATAAATTGTAATTCTCTGCAATTATGAACTGGAAATGCAAAAGAAATTAGAAATGTTTTTGTACTTCATAATGACACACACATAGTGAGTTAGTTCAAGTGTGACCATGATGTAAGATTTGGCTGAAAAATATGTTCTAGATCTTCAGGGGAACTTCAGTGTCTAATGTTGGACCTATTATCCAATCATACCTAAATAGATACTTCAGGCTAAATCCTATTTGACTTTACTTGCCTAAAAGGCAGTTATACAACTGTGTACCTGTAGTTTTTTGGCACTTATACAGAGATTGTGATTCCACACATGCAAGTGCCCATATGCTGAGTATGCTCAGAAGAGCTGTGATCCAGCCAGGAAGATAGATAATGCTGTATACTCACCAAGGTCAGAAGATTCTGGATGTTTTCTGCATTGAAAAGGAATTTATTTTAAAGGGCTCTTCATTTCTTAAAAGATTCTGCAGCAGGCTTTAATGAGGAATGAAATTTTGCTTGACATTAGCAATTGTGTGTGGTGTTTTTAGGGATGAAATCATGAAACTATGAATGTATCTAAGCATCTTCATACAAAAAACTAGAACTCTTGGTTCCAAAATGATACCTTTTATTAGACCAACTGTAAAATGGCAAGAAAAATGCCCTTTGCTGCAAGCTTTCGAGATCAAAGTCCCTCTGTCAGGTTCTGGGAAAAGTGTAGATGATACAAAATGGGAAATAGTTGCAGAAAAGGACAATTTTCTTGCCATTTTCCAGTTGGTCTAATAAAAGGTATCATTTTGGAACCAAGAGCTCTAGTTTTTTGTATGTCTTTTTGTCTTAGACCAACATGGCTACCAAGTACACCTCTAAACATCTTCCTCATTCCTGGAGTTTCTTCAGCTTTCATGCTTCACTAGATTGGAATTGGGCTTTGTATTTCTTGGTATTTAGAATTAAGTGGTTGTAGGAGAGCTACATCCTTTTCACTTGCCCTAAAATCAAATGAGCCACTTGCATCATTTTGTGTAGGATAGGCAACTCCAGGAAGCAGAGCTGCTATGCCACCTTATGGTGATTTTAGGGTAAGACTTTCAGACCCTTTTAACTACAAAAACCAACCAAGTCAGGAGTCATATCGTTCAAATACATGGTTTTCCAATTCAAGTGAGCTCCAAACTAGCATCATAAGCAGTGTGTAGACAAAATGACAGACATGTGTGCACAACAATTTAAAGTGGGTTAAATACTTTTGCACCATTCTAATGGGGTTGGTGTTTGCACACGTCCGTGGCATGTTGGACAGTAATTCCAGCCACTGTAGCAAATGTGGCAGCGTAATGTACCTTAAATGACTTGGGGTGCAGCAAGCTAAGACTTCTCTGAGGAGCTCAGGGCCTCCTCAGGAAGCCCATGCAGGCAGCCTGGCAGCACCCTGGGAAGGCTGCTCCTCCCAAGAAAAGCAGCAAGCTTGATCTGCCCCCTACCGCGCCAACCGGAGCCTGCCTACCTGAGCTGCACAGGGGGCTGGTGCTTCCCTCTGCGACTGTGGTGCCCTGCAGGACCATGGGAGCTGAGTGCCTGTGGGCAGGTGCTGCCTGGAGGGGCGAGGCCACAGCTGCAGGGGGAACCACCAGCCTTCCCCCTCCCAGGGACTGCTCCGCCTGCCAGCAGCTTGCCCTCCCCACCACCAGAGAGGCAGGTAAGTTTGGGTGTGTGCACAACAGGGGGGTTTAAGAGGGCCCTAAATTGAAGCTGTGTTTATAAAAACCCACAGCTTCAATTTAGGGCCCCCCGTTTTGTCTATGCACACCCATCTTGCTTTAGTTTGAAAATTTACAAGTAGCTAATGCTTTTCTTCTTTTAACAATATTTGGCTCAGAAACTGATGTCATGAAAGTCTGAAACAAAATGAACCATGGGCTCTGTCTGGGTGGCCGTCTCTGACGATCTCAGCCCTGGGTTTCTACACGGGGCTGCAACCTCCCCTTTACCCTACCCTTACCACATCCATGGCCAGGGCAGACTCTGCTCGCCTCAGGTCTTGCCCTTGGATGATCCTGTCTCATCCATGTCACCTACCTCCAAGGGTTGAGCCTTTCTGGCCATTCATCTTCCTGAAGCCATCCTTAGTCTTTGGACTGGAGCCTGGGCAACTAAACACACCCCCATCCGAGGTTAACCATAGCTTAGGAAAAAGCGGGCGGGGTCAACCGGGGTCATCCTCCATCAGGGTCCACCAGGGTCAGCAAGGGGTCAGCCTCCACTGATGGGGCTCCTGGGATCTTGTCTCCCAGGGCCCTCGGTTTTGTTGACTCAGCCGTCCCTCTTCACCTATTGGGTGCCGGTGGTGGGGGGCAGCTGCCTTGCCCTGGGCCTCTTTTGGCTCTCTTGGGGAAGCCTCCCTGAGGTCCACATCTCTTCTCCTTTTGGAATCATCTGACCTGCAGCTAGGATGTCTGGGTCTCACCATCCAGTGTAGCTCATCCCCCTTGCACGGGGCTCTATGCTCCTCTATGCCTCCCTCAGTGCTGTGTTGACCAGGGGTGTCATCAGTCCCTCAGGGCCGTTCCCTGCTGTGGTACCTGGGGCTTCTGTTGGAGCCTTGTTTCCCTTTCGTGGCATGCCCAGAGGCTGCTCCTCTCTGGTAGAGCTCCCTGGCACCCCTCTGCTCCCAGGGCTTGAGTTCCCCAGTTCACCTGCTGGCATTCCCCAGCAGATGCAAATCTTCCTGCTCCTATCCTCAGGGTTTGTGTCCCCCAGATCTTCAGCTGGTGCCTCCCTGCCAGTGTCCAGCTCTCCTTTCTGCCAGTATCCAGCTGCATCCCCAGCTGCTTTTTGAGCAGTCTGTGCTTCCTCTCAGGCCATGCCCCCTGTGCCTGCTGATTTGCAGGCTCAGGCAGCTCCGGAACTGCCAAGCCTGCCTTCCCCGCAGTCTCTCTCCAGCTGTTGCTCTTTGCCGTCCCTGAAGTAAGTATTGGGGCATGTTGGGAGGGGGTCTAGGGTGAATCGAGGTGGGGAGGATGCCTTCCTTCTCACAATAAAGCTAAAACCACTCTGCCTCCCTGGTAGTGTTGCCCCACAGGGTAGTCAAGATAGGAAGGTATGCTACAAATGAGCAAGCAAGAGGAGGCCTGTGGCTTAGTGACATGGACACAACCATGGGGGCCAGGGGAGGAAGAGAGACCCTGTCCCTACTCTTAGTGATGTTCTGCATTTGGTAGTCCACAGATAGGCAGCAGTGTGGGTGGAATGCAATACCCACCTGTAGCAGGACTGGGCCCCAAGGGTGGCTGTGATGCTCCCTGGTGGCCCAACAGCTACTGCTCTGCACTAGCTCTACATACCGTCCCTTTACACTCCCCTGCCATACCTTGATGTAATGGTTAATTTTTCAAAGGCAAGCTGCCCAAGAGTCCTAGAGCAACCTTTCTAAATAACTGTACCCCCAGCAACCAGATGGGGGCAGGGGAGGCACAGCTGGATGCAGAGCAAGGGGGAGGGGAGGGGAGGCAGGGCACATGGCCAGTTGACACCCCCTGTCCTAGAGTATTCCTTTGTTCTACTTTGCTGGCAGCTCCCCCTCTGGACCCCACTAGTCCAAATCCAGTTCTTCACTTAGACAGGCACCCATGGCCTTATGGGCTATTCACAGTCTCCAACTTTCTCTACAGCCATGCCTATGCCTTGAAAATTTTACACAATATCATTCTGTCCCTTGTAGAGGCTTTGGCCTTCTCAGCGTCAGCCTTCCTTTTCTCTGGCTTCAAGCCTTCCACTGTGGCCCACCAATTTGGATTTGGCTTTCTTAGCTTCAGCCCTGTCAGTCAATAGTGTCTCAGAGCCTTTGGCTCTTGTTTTTCACTTTGGGCCCCTTGCCCTAGAATTTGCCGTTCTGGGTTGCTGGGCTCCTGGACCCTAGTCTCTGCCCTTCTGGACTGATCTCATCTCTCACAGGCTATGGGTCCCTGACCTTGGTAGCTTGCAGGTAGCTCCTTCCCCTATAGCTTGCAGGTTCAGACAATCCTGCCTGCTCTCATGCACTGGCTTTATGTGCCTCTTAAGCCCTGCCCCATCTGGTCAGGTGACCCTGCAGCTCCCCACAGGTGTTCCCTTACCTGCCTGCTTTCTCAGTTAGGGCTTAGCTAAGCAGCTTGCAGTCTCTTGCTTCTGGGATGCCTATCTGGTACAGTTCACCAATCTATTTCCTCTCCCCAAGGGAGTTACCCTCTCAGGGTAAGTCCTTGTTTGCAGCTGGGTGTCTGTCTTTTTACTGGCATTCAACTCATTAATAGCTAGCTAGTCTCCTTGCCGCCAGTTTTCCTATAGTCAGATATTGTATGCAGTAGTCCCTTGCCTAGGTGAAGGTGTGCCTCCTTTCTTTAATGCAGCTCCCTGTCTCAGCAGCAGGGATTCCTAGTTGCCTTCCCCCTGGCAGCTAGCTCCTATTCAGCTGCTCTGGGTCCTAAATGCAGCATTCTATCTCTTTAAAGTGACAGAAGTCTCCAGGCTTTCTGTCACACCTTTGTACACAGACAGACTTGCACTCTTCCTGGCTCCATTTATCTCTGTGTCTGGGCAAGCAGGCATACTAAGGTCCAGGCATTGCTGCCTCCAGAGTGACCACCAGGGGATGCTTGACCATGTTGTGACCACCTTGAACTAGAAAAAACAGATACCTTCTTTCACTGGTAACACCTACACAGTCTCCTCCAGGGAGAGGTTAACCTCTCCTCTACTGGGTGTCATCATATACATACTAAGACTGACTGGCAGAGGCATAACTGGCTAGTACTGTACCCTTGATTGTGGTGGCACATGGTGCAGGGACAGGACCCTGAGATTTGCTGCAGTGCAGGGTGTGTTTAGGAGGAATGTTGTTTTCTTTTTTGCCATCAACATGGTTTCAAGCAGCCATTGAAACACAGAATTTTGGCAGCAAACAAAGAGGTGATATTCCACACCCCACTTCCCTCCCCAACATAGCAGCAAACCTCCAACCACTGTTCCTGTACCTTGCACCGCTGCTACTCTGCCCTCCCACACCTAGAGCTATGGTTGCTGCAGATAAGGTGCAGGGTGAAGGGAGGGTAAGATGCCCCACTAGCTCCATTCTGGTGCCTCCCCCTCCTCCTCAGGCAGCATTCGGGGCTCATGCCCTGCTAATCCATCCATCACTATCCTACTGGCCTTTGGGGCTATATCACTTCCTGACAGAACTCCGGGAGCAAGGTCTCTAGGCTCCTTAGAAACAGAACAGTTTTCTGCACCTGGCTCAGGCCAATTAGAGCAGCAGGGTCATCTTGTGACAGTTACAGATAGCAATGCCCAGCCAGCAAATAACACTACTCTTAGCTCAAGCAAGCAGTGCTCCAGGCCCCAGACCACTCCAAGTAACAGCCCAGCCAGCCTCTTCCTGTGTTTCTGCTTCTCCAAATCCAACAATTCCCTCCTGAGTTCTGCCTCCACTCTCTGCTGGTCATGCAGAGACTACCCTTCCTTCCCCTTTGTAGTGTCAATCAAAGTGAGCCTTCTGCAACTATCATTTCCTAAAATTGGATCTGTTATCATCAGGGATCTGGGTTTTCCACTGACTGTGGAAAAAACATGGATTTCTTTCATGGAGAAAAATGCAGATTTTCTCTTTTAAAGGAGAAAATCATGGATTTTCCCTGGCCAGTGCTCTCAGCACCTTCTGCCTTCTGCCCAGTACAGCCCTGGCCCTGCCCACCCCATGCAGATCCTGAGGTGCCCCCACCCTATGCCCTCCCAGATCAGTGGTGGGAGCAGCAGGGAGAGCCACTGGACAAGCTGCCACATGAGCAGCTCCTGGACCAGCAGCGCACAGCTGTGCAAGCCACCCCACCCCCTCCCTGGGCAGCACTTGCCCCAGCCCAGGTCCCAGACCCAATCCCTCTCTTGCCACGGGGGCATTAATCTGCCCCACTCCCCCTCCCACACCCCTTCTCCCCCCCACAGCAGACTTACCAGTTGGAAGCAGCTGTGTCAACCATTGTACAGGTGAAACCAGTGTGGGAACCTCGAAGCAGGCTGTCAATTTACAAATGTTGTAAATGCTGTTTGTCATAACTCAAAAGTTGTAAGTCAAGGACTGCCTGTATAGCATGTGTCACCTAGATGCCTTGGGGCTGGTGAAGAACATCCTCTCCAGAACTTGCCAGCTAGCAAGTAGCCTGGGGTCTCCATGGTCAGCAGTACATCAGTCCTTGAATTACTAAGATGACTCATGAAATAGAAACCCTTAGCCAGTATCCAAAGTGTACAGAAAAGGGAGTCATCCTTTGCAAGTGGATACCTCTGGATCCTGCACCAACCAACTGTGGAGCTTCCAGAGCAGGTTGTCCCTTATAGTCTCCTCTTTATAGGCTCATCCTATTGTCTGATGGGCTCAGTTCTTGGAGGGTAAAGAGGTGGCACCAGCCAAGTTTATTAACCAAAACTTCCTAGTGAGCTTCAGAATCAGCTCCTGGGCATGTTGGGCAACTTCCATACTCTATTAGTGAACCCTTACAGTCCTTCTAGCTAAGCTGTCTTGCCCTGGTCCCTGCACATGTGCTCCAGCTGAAATCCCAGCCTCCTTTCTGCCACTTTTCCTTTCTTTGAGCCAACAAAGACACGTACAGCCATATAAAGCACATGAGTTATGCCCACAAGCAAATGACCTAGTCAATGGCTGCCAGTATAAACCTGACACAATAACTAGGAGTCTACCCATCTTGAGGAGACAGCTGGCCAAATTTCCAGGTAGATGGCAGGGCTGGCTGCCATTTTTGAAGGCTTATTGGGGCCAGCTTCCCTTCACACATCTGACTGACCATAGGTGACTTATATGGGGGTAAGAGGGGCATGTGCCCCTCCCCCATAAGATTGGCTGCCGCCGCCACCACCACTGGCTTCTGCAGGCAGTCACCACTCACCCCCTGCTCTTCCTTCACTACAGCTGCCGGCATCTGTGGGCAGGCCCTGCTCGCCACACACCAGTCCCCAGCTCTGCCACTGTCGGTGGGTGGTCCCCACTCACCGCCAATGCTGCCACCTACAAATGGTGGCCCCCCAGTCTCAGGAGACACCAGTTGTTCATGGGGCCCCTAATGGCCTCTTCCTTCCTGCTGATTGTCTGCAAGAGCTTTCTGTCATGAAGCCCTGCCCCTCCCCACTGATTGGTTGCAAGGGCTGTCCATCATGTGGCCCCACCCCTCATTACCAATTGGTGGAGGGGGTGGGGCTACGTGACAGGCAGCCCTTTCAGGCAATCAGCAGCTTGGGGTGGTGTAGCAGCCACTTTGGGATCTCTTATGTGCTAGCAGTTCCCCCTTCCCCCCTGGCTGGGCCACAGTGCCATGAGGATTGTTGGCTCCCTCTGGGAAGCCAGCATTGCATTTTCATTTGCGTTTTTTTCATGGATATTGCCTATTTCTGCGGGCAATGCCAGATTTTGTATTTTCCATAAAATCTGCAGTCATGAAGGTCCCTAATGATAATCAGGGATCTTGGTTTTCTCTGTTTAAAAATCTCATGTTTTCTGATTAAAAAACCCAAATCTGCATTTTACTTTGATTAAAATGAAACACCACTATATATATACATGGTATCATATATATACATGGTACGTTTTATTGATACATGTATAATTGTAAAGCAATTTGGAAGCCTACCAGTGCCTCAATCACTATAATAAAATACATTCTAAACACTGGTAAATGTTGGTGTTTGATTCTGGGTTTTTTATCACAGAAAATCAGAACTCCTTCCCCCTTCTCCCTTTGCTTACCAGGACATGGGTCCAACTGCCACTGTTCCCCCGCCCCCCACACACACTGCGGTGTGGTGCTGAGCAGCCCTAATATGCCACTGCCCTGCCCCTGCCCATGCTGTTGCCCAAACCACAGCCCCCTGACCCTGCTGGTGCCCCTCACTCTGACTTGCTGTCCCCTGCCCCCAGCCCCATAGTGTGTAAGAAAGGGAGTGGGTGTGTGAGGAAGGCGGGGGACGGAGGGGTACATGCCCCTGAGATTGCTGTACCCACAGCAGGGCACAGGGCTGCAGCAAGGCCAGATCAGCGCAGGGCAGGAGCCGCCTCTGTGGCCTAGTGGGTGGGAAGCAGAGCTGGAGGGAGCACCCCCATGGTGAGATATGGAAGCAGCAGCAGCAGCGTGGAGTGTGGCCCCTGCTGCTGCCAGGTGGGCAGGGGGTGCCTTGGCTTGGCAGCAATGGCTGCAGAGGCAGCTCCTGCCTGGAGCTGGTCCACCCCAGATGCAGTTCCATACCTCCTGTGGGCACAGAAATCTTGGGCGACATGTGCAGTAGGGGTGTGCAAAATGGGCCCTACTCAATTCAGATTCAGCCCGAATCAGGGATAGTGATTTGACTTATTGATTCGATTCACTGCCCCTGATTCGATTCAGCTGAATCCAGATCTGAAGATTTGATGCTGATCTGAAGAATCAGTGATAGACACAGCTTTAAATGTTTTTTTCTACATACCTCAAAGTACCAGTGCAGCTCATGATTGCTGCAATGGTAGGGCACATGGAGCATCCCACAGGAGTGCTGGGGGGCTCTCCATGTGCTCAGTGGTGAACCCAGAAGTGGACCAGAAGTACATCTAGTCCACTTCTGGGTCCGCTGCAGAGTGGACCACTTCCAGTCCACTTATGGGTCTGCTGGAGAGTACATGAGGTCCCCCCCCACACCATCTCAGCTCGGCAATTGGCCATGGAGGGACCCCAGGTGGCTCCCCCAGACCCAGGAAGCACCAGTGTCAAGCTGGGAGGGGTGCAGGTGGGCCTCCAGCATGCTCCCCAGTTGACCCGGAAGTGGACTGGAAGCACTTCTGGTCCACTTCCAGGTCTGCTGCTGAGCATGCTGGGGAGCCCCCCAAGCTTCTGTGGGACACTCCATGCGCCCCAGCATCACAGCGCTCACAAGCCGCCTGCTACCTAGAGGTATGTAGAAAAACATTTAAAACTGTGTCTATATCTGAATTTCTGAATCTTTCCAAATCTCTCTGAATTGATTCAGAGGGCTCCAATACGATTATGTTAAAGGGTCCTCTGATTCAATCTGGATTCAGAGATTTGACCACCAAATCAGGCCGAATCTCCACTGAATCAAATCAAGGACTGAAGCTTTGCACAGCCCTAACGTGCACCCCCCACCCACTCACTTCTGCCCCCCTGCCCTGAATGTGTGGCCTGTGCCCCTTCCCCCCTCTCCCACCAGTCCCATAGCCTTACCTGCAGGGAGCTGTGGCAGTTGCTCCACCACTGCCTAGTTGCCATGTGCATGTGCAAGCACACATGTACATGGCACCCCACTGCCTCTGATCACCCTCATCCCACTCCCAGCAGCCCTTTGCAGGTTGGCAGGAACTCAGCCAGCTTGCAAAGGGAAATCACAGTTTTACTATCTGTCACTATAGAGACTGAGACATCATCTCTGTATGAAGAACAAGGAAGAGTGGATTTATATGCCTGTGTTAACATACAGCTGTTTAAATACTATCGTGGAAACTTGTATTTGTACTTAAATACATGCATCAGCAACAATGAGGAAAATTATGACAAAGGAACACAAGTAAATTAACAAATAGCTTTACATTAAAAGTAATTCATAGTATTCAGAATACTTACACTTTCTATTATCTGTAATCACACTGTGCACTAAATAATTGCTTTCCTAAGAAATTGTACAGCACTTCCTCTTTGAAAGTAGATTGGGAGTCATTAACACTTACTTATCAGGGTTTTATATACCATAATCCTGAGGGTTTACTCTAGGTAATGCTCTCAGTAAAATTTTGAGGAGACAACCCCTGCCTAGGGCCCATCCCATACTACCTGTTTTGCCAGCAGAACCTTCCTTCTCTGCTGACGAAGTTGCACCACCTCTGCTGCTGTCCAGCAGTCTGTGCAGGGCATACGTAGACACTTCTGTAGCTGCGCATAGTAGGGCTGTGTGAGGAGTCGGACAGAGCTTCGGATCCAGGGAAGCTTCGGATGCTTCGGGGTCCCAAGCAGCACATCGTGTAGAAGAGCAGGCCTCATTCGGCTTCCCAAAGCAGTTCAGAAACACCTCAGAGATACAACCGTAGGGTATAATGGGGAAACAATAAAATATCTATAACTTTGTTGTTATTTGTCCTATTTGGATGAAATTTTCCAGGGTGATAGACTCTGAAGAGTGGATGGAGCCTGCCAAGTTTCATGAAGATCGGTATAGGGGTTTGGGGGAAACAGCACCCCAAATTCTTGAAAGCAAAACTCGTATCACATCTAGGCATTACAAGGTAGTGGGGTGGTAGCTTTTACTGAGGCCACAAAGCCTGCCAAATTTCAAGAAGATCGGTGCAGGGGTTTTGGGGGGAACTGTACCTCAGATTCTTGAAAGCAAAATTCCTGTTACGGCTACATATTAGAACATGGGGGGGTGGGGGGGTGTCAAAAACTACAGGGGTGTAGCTCTTACTGAGGCCACAAAGCCTGCCAAGTTTCAGGAAGATCGGTGCAGGGGTTTGAGGGGAAATGCCCTTCAAGTAGTGGACGAGCAAAACTCACACGGTGGGTGCTTGTGGGACTGACTGCCTGGGGAGGGGAGAGACTGCTGCAGGCCTGGCTGCTGAGCTGCTGTGTTCCCAGTTACCAATCAATCAGTCATGAGTCACTCAGGGACCAGGGACTCCGGGACCAGCTCAATACACAGGACCTAGCTACTACATAACGACTTAATGAGCATCAATTAGCACCTACAAAACCAGGCTAAGGAGAGGAAAGACTCAATACAGACAATCAACTGCCCCAAGACAGAGACAGTCTTAGCACCAGTTTTGCCCGTCAGCAGCTAGGGGTGCAGGGCCCCGGACTCCCCTGCACCGATCTCCTCCACAGCTGGCAGGCGTCACAGCAGGGGCCACTAATCCTGCAGCTGTCACTCCGTTGCGCTTTAGCACGTGCAGTGTCACCCAGGGCACGAGTTTTGCTTGTTTGCAGCTTTAGGGGCAGTTTCCCCCAAACCCCTGCACCGATCTCCTTGAAACTTGGCAGGGTTTGTGGTCTCAGTAACAGCTACAAGCCCTGCAGTTTTCACCCCCAACCCCCTGTGTGTGACACAAAACTTAGCAGGATTCATGCTCTCAGCATAGGCTACCATCTCTGCAAGTTTAATCCAAATCAGACAAGAAACAACAAAGTTATAGATATTTCATTGATTCCCCATTATACCCTATGGCCAGATCTTTGAGGCAGCTCCAAAGCTTCAGAGCTGCTCCATCAGAATAGAGGTGGAAACCTGGTCTGGAGCTCTGGATCAGATCGTGGCCATCTGAAGTGGCTGGATCTGAACCTGGATCGGATCACTGCTGACTTGCACAGGCCTAATGCATAAGTCTGTATGCCTGTGCAGCATGAGCTATGGGCCACAGACAGCACCATCACTTGAATTAAGCATAAGCTGTCCAAGCCATAACCAAATTGCAGGGTAACTGTGGATGTCAGGTTTGTCCATTTTCAGGGAACCTAAGTCAAAGCTGCAGAAATATGACTGAACAGCAAGCCATGGGCTTGTATCCTAAATACACTGAATTACTGTTGCATCCTAAAACATTAATAACTAATGTGACCAAATGTATTAATAGTTATTTTGCTATAATAAATGTATTTTTGCTAATATGTTCAAATAAATATAGACACAAAGAAGGCCTTGAGGATGGAAAGAGCGAAGCAGCCTTGTCAGGCCACAGAGGCAACAGTTAGGAAATAACTGACCAATGGCCAAAAGGCAAGCCATAAAGAAGATAAGAAACCTTTTCTTTTGCTATATCAAAAATATAAATTTCAATTGATTAACAAGCTCTTGATTAAAGTAAAGATTACTAGATGATTAAAAGACTCGGATCAGACCACCTAAAAATAAAGAGCCTTAGCTAAGGTGAGTCTTTGAGCCCTTTCCCAGGGCCACTAAACTCCGGTTCCGCCCAGCTCCAAAAGTTCCAGTGACAGAAAGAAATGTAAATAAAAGCAATCATAGATCAATTATTAGCATGGCCAGTCAACCATCTATACATATTGGGCCTGGGGCAAGTGAGAAATTGGACCTTTCCTGAAGTTCAGCAGAAAACAAACAACTCGGCAACAGTCCCTGGGAAAGCAGAGACACCTGGCTAGCACGAGGAGCCATCTCAGGTTGGAGGCAGCTCAGACATGCTTCCCCCTGCAGTAATGGGGCCTGGCCCTGTTACACATTTCCAAAAGCTAGAGATGTAGCCCCCTTGCCGGACTTGGCATGGGCTGCTTGCATTTGATCTGTGGCGCTCTTGCACCAAGAGCTAGAATCAAATGCTCGGAGAGAAAAGCCACATCGTGGTGATCTCTTTACAGCAATTCCAGTCAAAGTTGGACTGAGCACATGCAGTAAAATCTCAGCTGTTTGTCTTGTGAGGCAGACTATGGCAATGCGGTAGAACGTTGTATCAAAACTTCTTAGAAATCCCTCCCTTCTAGCTCTGCCCATGGTTCTGATATGTCCCCATATCTAAACCTGTGAGCATCTTTACAACCTTTTCATGGAAAAGGAAGTGGAGAACCATGGGAATAGATATTTTCAGAGGAAGAGAGAAAATAACTGGGAGACTAGGTCAGGCTGCAGGCATTTTGTTTTTACCATGTGAGGAACCAAAGCCGATCATTATTTTTGAATGGAAGATAAGGTAGCAGTTTCTGGAAATCGTGATGCTGAAGTTTTTCCAGGAGTCACAATAGCCTGGCAGGGCACAGGGTCAGGGCAGGGAAACTGCAGCTTTGAACGTTGACATCACCAGGAAGAACTGTAGCAAATGAAGACTCAGTAGAAGATGAGATACAAGAAGAGGGTAGAACTGAATAATGAAAGCATTAAATGCACAGATTCCTTCTGATTTCCTGTTTAATTTCCCTGAGGGAGACGAGGTGCAACTTTATCCTGCCTTCTACCTAAATATGTAGCCAGAGCAGCCCAGATGTTTCCCCAGAGAACCAGCCATGCCACTGTTCCCTTCATGTCTTATCTTCTACTGCCACCATGTGGTCTTCCCCCTTTCCCCGACCACCTTCCTCCGCTTCTTATCCTTCGTATGCTGCACCTGGACAGAGGTGCAGTGAATAACCTACATCCTGCATCAGTGGAGTAAATTGTTAAACACAATGACAACTGACACTTCAGCGGCCTGAACTTGTATATCCTGTCTGTGCCCAAAGGCTATGACTAAGCATCAGAGCTCTAGGCTGTATATATGCATCAAAAGGGACTGTTTGACTCAAGGGAGACTCAGGCAACACAGACACAGGAAAAATGGCTACGTTTGTTTGCTTGGGGGTGGGATGCAGGAGAGGGGTGAGGGTGGAGAGCCAGTAGCTAGCCCATGGTCATACAAGTGGTCTGGTCCAAGAATTCAAACCAGACACCCTGAGTCCTGGCTTAGTGGCCCAAGCATAAGGCTATTCTCCTTGTCCAAGCTGGAGCAGAATCAGCAATTCAACCAGGTGCTCCACCATCCCGGCTAAGCACCTTTTCCATCCCCATCTCTTGTATCTGCAGCCAGGGGAGAAATCCATAACAATGAGAAAAAGTCATGGCTGGATCTTCGTTTTCTTTCCCAAGGGAAAAAGGCTTCACAGACTTCAATAGAAATAATACTGTAAGGTAGGGGCTGGGGAGAAAGGGGGACAGGGTCAAACATTTCATTCATGGGCCAGAACCAGCCTGTGGAAACCTTCTAAATGGTCTTCCAGATTACTGGCAAGCTACCAGAAGTATCTTCCTTTTTATTTAAAGGAAGTTGAAATTTTCTTGTATCCACATGAGTCCAGGAGCTAGAGACTTGCAGTCAAACCACACTACATTTAATTCAGCTTGGATGGTGAAAAATCAGGCGGTCAGTGTTTCTGGTTGTCATGTACCAGCCCCAGCTGACACTTTCCCTTCAAGGAGTGTGACTCATTAAAAAAAAATAAAAATGAAATAAATGTAATTACATTTAATTGAAAAATGAAACTAGTCACTACAATTCCATAAATGGAAAAAAGGCCTCTGATATTTCACTAGGAAAACAGCACCTCAGAAACATCCCCTTTACCTTTCAGTCTTTGGCAACAACAACAGCAGCAACAAAATGAGGGGCTGAATTAAATAATCTTATGAGGTCCCTTCTCCTACTTTCCTGTGACTCTGTGAGAGGAGCAGTCAAAATATGGCCCATGAGCTGAATCCAGCTCATCAGATAATTTAATCAAGCCTGTGGGCACCCATTAATTAATTGTACCCCACTCAGCTTTCATGCCTCACTCCCACCCTAGCGTGCAGAAGCATGAATGCTGCATGCCCCTGGGAGGCTGGTGAGCTCCCTCTGTCAGTGGCAGCAAACAGTGAGCTCTTGCAGGCAGCCATGGTGCTGTCAGCAGGGGTGGAGGGAGGGGTGGCAAGCACCGACCACCCGTAGACACTGCCAGCAGCAGCAGTGGTGGCTAGCGACGATTTGGGGACTGCTTGCAGACAGCACTGGTGATGTCGGTGGTGACAGGGTGGATGGCAAGTGGCAATCGCCCGCAAGCACTGCCAACAGTATCAGCGGTGCCTTTTTGCAGGGAGTGTACTGCCAAGCTCAGGGGGTGCACATGTACCCCCTAGTCATTGCCAATGTGCAGAAGGGCCTGGCCCAGCCAGCATGCAGCTTCTGGGCAGGGCTGCTGCTGCCACTCCTGCAGGCACTGGGGGACTTGCTCGGCTTCCTCAGCATTCAGTGACTCCTCCTCATCTCCCCGCTGCAGCACTAGCTCCAGGCAGCAGGTAGGAAAGTGGCAGGAGTGGATGGAGCTGCAGTCGAGGCAGGGAGTAGTGGGGGAGCTGCAGCTGGGTGGGGGCAGAGAGCATGGGACTGGAGCTGGCATTAGTGCAGAGCCTGTGCATGGGGGTAGCGGGAGTATGGAGCTTGGGTGGGCACTGTGTGGATGTAAGGGAAGGTGGGGGGGATGTGGGGACTTCTCTCACACTCTCCCCATGGCACAGCTCCCCCTGCTTCCAGCAGCAGCAGGCAGCAGGCCCTCCTGGCACTCATGGCCCACACAGGCACTGCTGACCAGTGGTGAGTGGCTGTGGCCAGAGCTGCATATGGCAGCAAGGAGTGCAGTCAGGCCAGCCCATCTCTGTTGCATGGGGCTCCCTGCGGTACATGTGCAGCTCACTTGTGCACCACCAAGGGGAAGCCCTGTGCGATGAAGCTGGCTGCCTTCCTTGCTCCCTGTTTTGTATTGCAGTGACTATAATTGCTTTGATTGCTTATATTGTTATTTTTCTTTTTATGCAATGAAATATTTAACCATTAAGATAAAGTTAGTTTTGTTGTGATCTACTTTTTATAATAATTTGATCAGTCATTATTAGTGTTCTGGAATTAACCATCTATTTTATAAGGGTTTGTGCCATGTCTGGCATATGTGGAAAGCGGTAATAAAAGAGTGAATGATGTATGTATGTGACAACATGGAAGAAGACAATCCTCTTGCAGTATGTGAAAATAGCCTTTTGTGGTTTAACAGTTAAAAGCTGCAGCGACGTTGACTCAGCAGCTAAGGATTAGCAAATACTGGATCATGCTTCACCCTGATGGCTGAAGATTGCAAACAGTGCCACCCACCCCTGAAGATTGCAGACCACAAAGCCAGAAGATCATGTCTTACCAATCCCAGCCTGCCAACAGGACAAGGAGGATGACCTTTGTGTCTGACTCAACAGAATCCATAGGCTTGTATAGACAGCTATCGCTATAAAGAATGAACATAAAGGCAAGGCTTTGGGTCTTTTCGACCTGAGAGAAGGAGTTTTGAGCATGTCCAACAAGACCTGACACCATCACTCTGGTCAGTCTGGCCAGTCACCAGGCTGACCTGAGCAACTTTAGAACTTGGTAACACCTTAACCTTTGCAGGACTGTCTAGCTATCTGTGTATGTGTGTATGTGTGTGTGTGTGCTTGTCTCTTTTGAATGAATGAATGAATGAGTATGCATGGGAATGAGTGAAGCAAATAAATTTACTGTTCTTTATTCTTTTCATGTTGCATGTTTTATGTTCCAATAAATGCGGCATTGTGCCTTATCCCCTGATAAGAGTCTGGCTTGTTTTTAATTCACACTGTACATCCTGTGTGTATAACACCTGCCACCACATGCAAGTCCTGGGACTCTGCCAGAAATAGTGGGGAGCCCTGGCCTCTGCTTCTGTGGTGGCAGGGAGCAGGAAAGACAGCTGGCTGCACTGCGTATGTCTTCCCTCAAGTGGTGTGTGAGTGCTGGGAGATGCATGTGTGCCATGGGGAGCCCCATGTGATGGTGGCGGCCTGGCCTGGCCTGGCCCCACTCCTTGCGGCCATGTGCATTTCTGGCTGGAGCCATGCAAAGCCCCACACTGCCCCTAAGTTCCCTTCACAGCCCCAAATCCCACACACCCACACCCAGCCCCTATAACCTCCCCCAACATATACACACACTCCACAGCATACCATACCCCCCACACAACCACACCCTCTCACAAACCACACATACACCCCTCAAACACACCCCACACACTCTCTCACACACAATATGCAAGAGAAAGAGTTTATTTTTGAGCTATTATGCAATCACCTCTATATACACTACACAAACACAAATCATGCCAAAAATATTTTTGTAAAGAATTTAAATATGTTATAGTAGGCACTTGACTTTTAGTATATTATTTAGGGGTTTTTTTGGTTCCAAGACAGCACCCCGCCACCCCAGGAGCATTTCAGGGGCAAAGGGAACACCTTCCAGTGGCAAAGTCAGGGATTAGGGGCAGGACTTTTGGTTCTGAGATGGTGAGCAAGGGGCGGGGCACCTGTTAAGGGGTGGGGCTATCCCTGTGGCCCTCCACAGCTCACCAAAACTCATTAAGTCGCCCTCCAGCTGAAATAATTGCCCATCACTGCTCTATGATCTTCCTCCAGCAGCAGACACTGCATTTCCCAGAATGTTGTACACATACATACACATTCACGCACAGTGTGTGTACAAACACACAGCTGCAGGGGAGGGAAGAGATAGGGGACAGAGCATAAAGTCGTCGTCGTATCCCCCCCCCCCCCGCTTTAGGTACTGCCAGCCCTTCCTTACTCACTGCATTTCTTTGCCAAACTACATCTAGCTCCAGAACCTCTGGTATTGTGGAACTCTCAGGGAATATCTAAACCCAAATAATTCAGCTGTTCCCCTGAATGATGCTGAGGAAAATACACTGGTTTCCTCAAATTAAAAAAAAAATTGTTGGTTTGTTTTTTTAAGCCAGCTGTAGTATCTCTGTGCTTTGAAGCAAGGCTTGAGATTTGGCAGTTGGTCTGCAGGACAGGAACATTGCTATCTGAACATTGACCATATGTAGTCAAGTTTTAGGACTTTGGCTAGGCAATTTGCATATGACTTCCATTTTAGCCACTGAAGTCTTTGCACATCCTGTCCTGACTGCCTATGCTCCGCTCCCTCCCAGTTCCTAGAACTGAGGATGTTCTACTTCCACTGACCGTCATCCAGCCTGAGAACAGAGTGTTAAAAAGATGGACTTTGTAATGGTTGCTCTCAGCCAGGTCAGATCAGGGCATCAGACATGTGGGCAGGAAGCCTGTTCCTCCTATATTCTCAGTGATAGTCCCTTCACAACATATGCAAAGGATGCCAAAACCGGGGTGGGGGGAGGCACAGCATTGCAAGGATTTAGTGCAAGTGCAGTTGGAAATTTAAGAAGATTGGGGCTTGCTGGACAAAGGTCAAAATATACTGACTAGAAGGGATTAGTCAGGAAAAGTAGAATGGGAGGAACAAATATATCTGACAATGAGCTAGAGTGGGTGTGGGATAACTGGGACTAATCAGGTAGATGGGGCAAGGAGCTGCGGGAGGTGAGAGGAGACAGATCAAATGAGGAGAGTTATGGAAATGGGAAGGGACTTGTCAATGGGAGCACACCTGGGTGTTGAAGAGTGGAGCCTTCTAGTCCCAATCTCTTGCTTCTTCAGGGAGACTAAGATAAGAAGCACAAAGAATAGAAATTGAGACTGAGGAAGCAAAAAAGAACAGGACTGGGATGAGAGGAAGAACACCAGGATACACAAGTTGGAGGGAATAACCTGTGTCTACTAAAATACACTCCCTTCCTGCCAGGATTCCTGGATCTTACCTTTCCTCCGCAGAGTAAGTCTTTGCAAAATTCACTCATGGGGCATGTCCACACATTCAGGCACATCAAATAGGAGCGGCACAAATTTGAGCTGGGGATTTTTCCTTCACCATACATGCCTGGACATGCACTTTGGTGTGGGGCAAGTTGTACTACTTGGGGCAAAATAACCCTGCCCAGCTCCCCCTGGGGGGAGTTAGAGTTCGGGTGCTGTCCCCTGATCAACAGGCCAATCTTGTCCCCACACAGACCCCCCAGCGCTCCAGCTCTACCCTGCCCTCACCCCCACACTTACCCGCACCCCTATCCCGAGGGGCTTTAGAGCTTTCCCAATCCGAACCAGAGTCCAGGGTCTTAGTGGACTGGGGGGTTCAGACAGTGCCTGAGGAGCCTGCTGAGCTCCAGGACCAGGAGAAGGGTGCCCAAGAACTGGCAGGCTGTATGAAGTCTGCAGACCTCTCAGTCTTGGTGGTCCCCAGGGGGTAGCTACTTGCATTTCTTGATTACGAGTACACCCAGCAGTCCACCAGCAAGGTGCAGCTTGTCTTGGACCACTGGGGAGATTTTGACAATGTCCTCGCCACTGTGAAGGTGCTGGCAAAGGAAGACTAGGGGCCCAAGAGCTGCAATACCTGGGGCATGCAAGGCCCCTGCTGAACCATCTACTTCACTGCCCCTCACCAGCCATGAGGCCATTTAAGATCACAACCCTGAATGTCCAAGGCTGCAGGAAGGGTTTCTGGAGATGCCAGGTGCTCTCCTTCCTTCAGGAGTGGTCGGTATCCCATGGTATTCTTGCAGGAGACCCTGATGACTCTAGCCAATGAGCCTAACATACAGTGGAGTGGGGAGGCAGGGTCTTTTTTAGTGACCTCTCAGCCACCTCTTGCTGGGTGGCTACCCTTTCTCCCTGGGCTTCCAGCCTGAGGTTCTTCAGGACATTGAGGTGGTGCTGGGCTGCCTACTGCACCTCCAGGTCCAGTGTAGGGGCTGGTCCTGAACCTTCTGAACATGTATACGCCTGCAAAGGACCTGGAGTTGGTGGATTTTTTTCCTCCAGGCAGCCAATTACATCGGCACCCTCAACCTTCATGAGTGCCTGATCCTCGGTGGGGACTTCAGTGTCACCCTGGACACGTGAAACCAATCAGGCAGGGAGCAGAACCAGGCTACCATGGGTGTCCTTGGGGAGATCCTGACAGAATACTCCCTGGTGGACATCTGGCGTGCCTGTCACTTTAACGTGCCCCCCCCCGCCTTCCAAGAGTTCTGGCTGGCCTGGAGGGAGCAATCGGCAGCTTTCCCCTCAGTTTGGAGATGGTGGGACATGGGGAAGGTACATGTCCAGCTTTTTGCCATGGCTACACTTGGGGGCACACCCGGCAGAGGGAGGTAGTCCAGGAGCAACTCAGACAGGAAGTGCTGGAGCTGGAGAGGCACCTGGCCAGTGACCCAGCCAACCTGTCCCTCTGTGGAGAGCGTCAGGAGAGTCAGGAAGAGCTCTGCACTCTGGAGGACCACCAAGCACATGGTGTGTTTGTCAATTTGCATGTCCAGCTTTTCTGGGAGATGGATGGTGGCTCCTGCTTCTTCTACACCCTGGAGAGGAGGCAGGGGGCCAAGAAGTACATCACCTACCTTCTGGTAGACAATGGCACCCCTCTCACAGATCCAGATGAGATGTGCCAGTGCATGTGAGCTGTCTACAAAGAGCTCTTCTCCCTGGATGTGACCAATGCCAAAGCCTGTTGGACCCTGTGGCAGGGACTCCCGCAGGTCAGTGTTCATGACCGGGACTGGCTGAAGGCTCCTCTCACCCTGTCCAAGTTTTCAGCTACCCTCTGCCTGATGCCTGGCAACAAGGCACTGGGCATTGATGGGCTAACCATGGAGTTCTACCGGGCTTGCTGGGACATCCTTGGCCCAGACTTTGCTGCAGTCTGGGACAAATCTGAGGGAAGTGGGGAGTTCCCCCGTTGTGCCGAAGGGCCATACTCACCCTCCTGCTGAAGAAGGGGGGCCCCTGCAACCTGAGGAACTGGTGTCCCATGTCCCTCCTCTGCACAGACTGCAAGGTGACAGTGAAGGTCATCTCACTGCACTTGCAGTCCATGCTGGTGGACATGATCCATCCCAACGAGACATACACGGTGCCTGGATGTTCCATTTTTGACAACCTGTATCTGGTTCAGGACCTCCCGGAGGTGGTGCATAGGGAGGGCCTGTCTTTCACCCTCCTCTCCCTGGACAAAGAGAAGGCATTTGACAGGGTGTATCACAGGTACCTCACAGGCACGCTACAGGCCTTTGACTTTGGGCCCCACTTTGTGCGGGCTCTCCAGGTGCTATACACCTCTGCAGAGTGTTTGGTCAAGCTCAGCTGTACCCTGATGGAACCCATCCCATTCAAGTGAGGGATGCATCAAGGCTGCCTGCTGTCAGGCCCCCTGTATGCCTTGGTCCTGGGGCCCTTTCTTGTCTGCCTGTGGAGGCAGGTGATGGGGTTGATGCTCCAGGAGCTGGCGGTGCAGCTGGTCTTGTCAGCATACACTGCAAATGTAATCCTTGCAGTCCAGGACCCGGGGGACCTGGTGCAGGTGGAGGCCTGCCAGGCATTGTACTCAGCAGCCTTCTCTGTCCAGGTCAACTGGGTCAAGAGCTTTGGCCTGACAGTGGATGAGAGGTGGCAGGTGGGCTCAATCCTCCCATGCTCCATGGAACCTGCTAGAGTGCAGGCTTGCCACTCTACGTGGGGGTGTACCTGTCCCCCACAAACCACCCCCTGCCAGGGAACTGGCACTAGCTGGAAGCAAGGGTGGTGGAGCAGCTCTGGGCATTGGCAGGACTGCTGTGGTGTTTCTCCCTGCATGGGAGAGAGCTGATGTTGAATCGTCTGGTCCTGTCCATAGTCTGGCACCAATTCCACACCCTGCCAGTGCCCCCCAAAGTCCTGGTCGGGCTCCAGAGATGAGCACTGGAGATTTTCTGGCCAGGATGGCACTGGGTTATTGTAGTGGTCCTGAGCCTCACCTTGTGGGAGGGTGGCCAGGACCTGGTTTGCCTGTGCAGCCAAGTCCTGACATTCCATCTTTATGCCCTGCAGTGACTGCTATACGGTGTTGGTAGCCATGCAGCATGGGGCCACCTAGGGCGTGCCTTCCTCTGGGGGCCCCAGTATGACTGGTAGCTCCTTGGCCTGTGGGGATGCTGGAGTTTTACCAGGACCTCCTCTGGGCCTGGAGGCTGGTCTCCACCTCCAGGTCCCCTGCTATGCTCATCAAGGGTGCCTACCTGCTCATCAAGCCCCTCTTCTGGAACCCCCAGCTAGAGGTGCCAATGGCACAGGTGCCCTGGTTGTGACAGAGGCTGGTGCTGGGTGGTGTCACCTGTATTGGAGACCTCCTGGACTACGATAGGCAGACGTTGGTGCAACCTGCTGCCTCGTCCAGGAGGTGAAATCTGCTTTACCTCCTGACACCCTTGCCTTTGTTGACCAAGTCCTGTGTGGTGGCAGTCCCCACCGCCTGCCCCACTGCCTGCCCCCCACTGTCCTCCAGGCCGCCAGAGTTTGTTGTATGGCCAGTGCCTCACCTGGCCTCACCTGGCTGGAGGACATCAAGCCAGTCCACTTCACCATCCATTGCTGCCACCTCTACATACTCATATGTCACATGATCTACCATGCTGCCCTCATGTCTTGTCTAGACATCAGGTGGTGGGACCTGCTTGGTGAGGGTATAGCTGGGGTGCCCCAGTGGCTGAGACTGTACTCCACCCTCATCCCACAAGCCACTGGGGACCTCAGCTGGCAACTCCTCCATGGAGCTGTCACCATGGGTGTGTATGTGGCAAGCTTTACAGACATCCATCTCCTGCCCCGTCAGCAGGCGGAAGGAGACTCTGACGCACATGATCCTCAAGTGTGCCAGGCTGCAGTCCTTCCACCTCCAGAATCTCCTCCTGAGGTTCTAGATGAACTTCACCCCCGACCTTTTTATTTTTGGGCACCACATCAACAGCCCCACCAAGTCCTGGGACCTCCTGGTCAACCTCCTCCTGGCTCTGGCTAAGTGGGCCCTGTACATGACCAGGAAGGAGAATCTGGCCAGGAAGGTGCCCAGGGACTGTGTGGCTGTGTTGCTTTGACTCATCCACATGTCTCTAAGTGGAGCATCACTGAGCGGCACCTACTGGCTCCTTGGATGTCTTTGAGAACTGCTGGGCGCTGCTCGGTGTCCCTGTCTGGAGCACTTATTTTCACGTGACTCACATGACCCCGCCACCCTGGTTTTTGTTTTTGTTGTCCCAAGAAATTTAGTTGCATCTTTCACCCATTGGCCCCATGTAGTAGGGGCTATTAGTTAGCTGGGTGGGCCTTAAGGACCACGTTAACTTGGAAGACATAAATAAACAGGAGCTTCTGAGGACCAGCCACTTGGTACCTGGGGACACTACCCCTTGTGCCAGATGGACTGCTGAAGCAGCATCCCCAGATCACTTTTTAGAACACACCAAAATCCATGTTCTTCCACAATTAGGACCAAAGACCATGAGAGAGAGAGAGAGAGAGAGAAAGAGAGAGAGAGAGAGATCAGTTGGGCCATGTTTCATAGCTATATTTACAATGTTAAAACAATTTGGAAGCCTACCAGCATCTCTACTGTCATAATAAAATAAATTCTAAATATCTATATGTTTTGATATTTGTTTATCACACAATGGGTATGTGATGGGGGATGTGGGGTTTGCAAGAGAGGGGTGGGAAAGCATGTTGGGGGACGTGGGTTAGTATGTGGGTAGGGGTGGGGAGATAATGGGGGAACTGTGAGTGTGGGGGGACTGAGGAGGGGCTGCTCAGGCCCAGCCCTCACAGGGCACAGCCCCCGCAACACAGCACATGGACTGTCCCTCCCTGCAGGGTCCCAGACACCCCGTGCAGGGCTCACAATGTATCCCTGCAGCAGTAATGGGCAGGGGGGCTCTCTGGGCCTGCTGCTGCCAGCCCCCCTGCAGCATGGCACAGCCTTACGGGCTCAGAGCTGACTTTGCTTGTGCTGCTTGTAGCAGGACTGGCCAGGTTCGCTGTGGCACTGTATGGCCCTGTGACCCTTCAGGGAGCACTGGGGCCACTGGCACTGTCACCTAGGGGCCAGCACCGCTTGTAGCGACTATGCATCTCACTAGCCTGGGTCCTGCCTCCAGCAGTAGCACTGCCAGACCCGGAGCGCATGTGGGGAGGAGGTACATGGCAGGACCTGGCCCAGTGCAGCTCTCTACTGTGACTTGGCACCAGACTGGGACATGTGGCTCTTGTGCAGCCACGTGCTAGCTGTGTTGCCCGGGTTGGGTTGGGTCGAGTTGGGCCAGGGCAGCGGGGCACATTTTCCATGAGGCTTAGGTGGCAATGTGCTATGGCCGTGGCCATGCACTGCTGCCTGAGCCACATGGAAAATGCATGAGTTGGCCTACCCCAGGCCTGGTTGCACAGCTACCATGCAGCTTCACAAAAACCACACGTCTTGGTTCAGTGCAAAGCCAGGCTAGCGGGCTGTGCCAAGCTGGGTTGGGTTGGGTCCTGCTGTGTGCTTTATGGAGGGGAGCGGGGGCTGCCACGTGCCTGCCCCCACAACTGGCCGCTGTGGCAGCAGCAGGCAGTGCATCTGTGTACTTGTATCTACAGGATTACAAACCCAGAGGAGTTGATGACCTCCCACAGGGAAGAGATAAAAGTAAAGAGGAGAACCATCATTGGGGAAGTGGACTCAGTGGCCAGTGTGTCATTGATGCCAACCTTGTTTCACCCTCAGATATTACTTGAAGAGACCCTGACTACTGAAAGGGTGGGGGCACCAGCTGTTCAAGGTACTGGTAGCACATCTCCTCAGCAAGTGGAGACACTGGGGAGTGGAAGTGGAGATAGGAGTGACGCAGTGTGCTCCTGCCCCCATGCTGGTGGGGAGGGATATTAAAGGGGTGGAGCATATGAGAGCGGCATGCTGAAACATCATAGAAACCCTCTGTGTTAATGTGGTGACTCACCAACAGAGCAAGAGGGTGAAGGCAGGAGGTGGGAAAACCTCCCAGAGTCAGGTAACCAAGTTGGCGGTAGAGGCAGAGGGAAAAAAGGACGGGAATCCCCCTGACCGTGGCAGCCAATTGGCTGCTGATGGAATCAATGACGAGCTAAGTGACAGCCCCCAGGGGGAACCCAGTCAGTGAGTGCATCTTGGCGAGGAGTTAGAGCCCATCCCCGTGGAGGCAGGTGCACCCCTTACAGAAGCACAGGAGCTCCCCTCTAATTGCACAGCAGGGCAGGAAGAGTTTAAGCAGGTGCTAGTATACCCCAGCTTGGAGGAACTCCAACTGGTGGCTTAGGAGCCAAAAACAGATTTCAACCCAGATAAGAGGGAACAGGTAGTCTGGGATAAGGGACTCCTTTATTTCCTCTGGGTACCTAAAAACCAAGCCAAGTCCTGGGAGCCCTATTGTCAGCTCATGGTACCGCTCACGTTTAGGCAGCAACTGCTCACCATGGCACATGACGCCCCATGCTGGTCACATGGGCTTGGATCAGACCCGCCAGTGGCTCCTGGCAAACTTTTATTGGTTCAGGCTAGCTCAGAATGAGGTGAACTATTGCAGATCGTGAGACAACCCCACTCTTGCCTGTCTACTGGCATAAGAGAAAAGCCCCCCTACAGCTCCTCCCTGTCATTGATCAAAACTTCCAAAGACTGGGAATAGATATTGTGGGCCCTTTAAGGCATGAGACATGTAGGGGGAAGAAATACATCCTAACTCTTGTGGATTTCATGATGTGGTACCTGGAGGCAGTTGCCCTAACCTCTGCAGAGGCTCCTGTGGGTGCAGATGCCCTGACAAAGATCTTTTTCCAGCTGGGTTTCCCCTCCAAGGTCCCGATTAACAGGGGTGGGAACTTCCTAGCTGAGGTGGTGGAGTGCTTATGGAAGTGTTGTGGCATTAAACACCTCAAGACCACAGCCTGTCACCCACAAACTAATGGACTTCAATGGGAGCTTGAAGGGTATGTTGAAGGCCTATGTGGACTCTAATCCCAATGACTGAGATGAGAAGCTTCCACATTTGCTCTTTGCTTAGAGGGACCCCAGGAGTCTACCGGGGTCTCGCCATTCGAGTTGATGTTCAGAAGGCAAGTCAGGGGCCCTCTTGATCTTGTGAGAGAGAAGTGGGAAAGAAAAATCTCCTCCTCCAAAACATCAGTGGTAGAGTATGTGCTAGGCTTTTGTGATAAACTGGCTGAAATGAAGCAAGCAAGCAGCTTGGGAAGGTCCCCCTATCATCCAGGACAAGCTGGATAATGTGACTTATGTGGTCACCATGAACTCAGGCAAAAGGCCTAAAGTGGTACATGTAAACGTGCTTACATCCTATTATGACAGGAATGATGCTGTACTGCAGATTACTTCCACCGAAGAATCACCCGAGGAACAACAGGAGTTGGTCCTGTGTACTGGTTGGGACGGAGACGCAGGGGTACAGGAGCTTTGCCTGCCTGATCATCTTTCCTCCCAGGACAAGGACAAGCCACGCACAGCTCTCCGAGATTTTGAAACTGTGTTCTCAAACAGACCCAGTAGAATAGAGCTGGCTGTACACACTATAGGTATGGGCAGCCATTGCCCTATCCATTCAATGCCCTATCTACCCAGTCAATGGGAAGGTGTTGGAGGAGATAAAACACAAGCTTGATGACATGCTACAGCTAGGGGTAATATGGCCTTTGATGAGTCCCTTGGCCACACTTGTGGTACTTGTCCTGAAGCAGGATAGGACCATCAGGTTCTGTGTGGACTACAGGAAGTTGAACTCAATTACTACCCCCAACGCTTACCCTATACCCAGGATGGACTCTCAACTTGACACCCTTGGCCAAGCCAAGTTTCTCTCTACTCTTGGTCTATCCAAATGGCAGATGGCACTGGATCCAGATGCCATAAACACGTCTGCCTTTACCATGCCTTTGGGACTGTAAAAGTTTACAGTCCTACCTTTTGGTATGCACAATTCTTCTGCCTCTTTTCAGAGATTGATAAGAACTTACTACAAGGAGTCGAGCAGTTTGCAGTGGCCTACGTTGAAGTTGGCAATGTCATCAGTCAGGACTTTGAACCACGCCAGATTCATTTAACCACTGTATTAGATAGAATCAAACAAGCTGGATTTACAGTGAAAGCCAAGAAGTGCCAGTTGGCATTACCCAAAGTGGTATATTTGAGACACTGTGGGGGGAGGGGGAAACAAATCACTCTGATGTGGGATAAGATCAAGGCCATTAGAGACTGGCTACCCCCACAGACTAAGGAGCATGTCAGAGCCTTCCTTTGTCTGGCCAGATACAACACAAGGTTTGCCCCCAACTTTGGGGCAACTACCACTCTCCAGCACAAGCTGACAAAAAAAGACAACCCTGCTTAGGAAGTCTGGAAGCTGGGATACCTTGAAGGCTGCCCTGATCAAATAGCCAATTTCAAGGGCACTGGATTTTGAAATGCCCTTCTGTGTAGCCACTGATGCCTCGGACACTGGATTTGAAGCTGTACTCCTTCAGGAGCACAAAGGGACATGACACCCCATGGCATACTCAAGCCAGAAGTTGGTTTCCCATGAGTGGAACCTGTTGCCTATACAGAAGGAGTGTTAGGCAATTGTCTGGGTGCTGAACAAGTGGAGGCCCTATTTGAGGTGACAGCAGTTCACAGTCCTATCAGACTATGCCCCACTTCAATGGGGCATGGGGTTCTGCATTGGCTATAGCCAATGCAGAACACCAACACCAAGCTGCAAAGATAGGTGTGGCAGCTTCGGGAGTGCAACATGACAATGGAACATGTCAAGGGAAGCCAGAATGTGGTAGCAGACTTGCTGTCCAGGCACAACTCAGGGTAATAGGCTGGAAAATGCAGAACCACCCCAAAGCACTCTGACACTGGGACACCCCAACCTTTTCTGTTGTTATAGTTAGCCTTATGTGTTGCTATTTGTTTTTTCTTTTTAGGTAATGAAGGTAACCTCCCTGAACAAGAAATGCCATTGCCTACAGCTCTGTAAAGCAATGGGCACTGGTTTTTGAAAGCAAAGGGGTGTGGGGGTGGGGGAGGTGAAGAATTGGCTTCTGTCTGCCCGTTTTGCTGTGTGTCTTGTTTGGGCTGTATGCTTTGCTTCCTCCCCCCACCACCTTACTATGTCCAGATCCTTTGTGTTAAGGCTCCCACCAAGAAACCTGTGAGATCAGTTTTGTGACACTGGTCACTCTACCACAAGTTGCTGATGAGTTTTAAAAGGACTGGGCTACATAAGCAGTGTTCAGACTACGCTTGATTCTGGTTGGAACCAGGTGATGAGGTCAGGAAAGTTATTTAGGGGTCAGGTCACCTGGTCTGCAGGGACTTCCTCCAGCAGGCGTTCTGGAAACACACACCGAAGCACGGGCCTCCAGAATTCTCTGGATGTATATTTAAATAGCTTACCTGAAACTTAGCCAGTAAATTAGGGTTATGCATCTTTAGCCACATGTTAAAAGGTCAACAAATCCATTCTGTTTTGCTCAAGGCATTTTCTTTAATACTCCTCTGTCTTCTACCCCTCTCCCATTTTTCCCTTTCCTGGTTAATAAAAGCTATGTTACAACAATAGCTGTAAATGCTTGAGGTGGGATGGGGGAAAACAACAGGCCTTTTTGCTCCTAGCAGACCGTGGCTGATTATCCAATTCATCCCTACCTGAAAACTTCCTGGGTGGTTCCAGGCTATAAGGAGCACCCAGAAATACTACCAGAGGGCAAAGCACCCCCAAGGTCTGCAGAGGGTGTGTACCTGCACAAAGACCTAACAGAGACCAGAGCCTGGATGGTGGTGGCAATTACGCCAGCTTGCAGATGTGCTCCAGGAAGGGGGTCAGCTGGAGGTAGGTGCCCCAAAAGAAACACATGAAGTGGGGTTTTGGTCAGGCACAGTGAGGTGGGTGGCTCATAGTAGCATCCCTGTTAATCACACCACAGGGTATTCCATCATCCCTTTTTTATGCTTACCTTAAAAGTGGATGGTCTTTTGAAAATGCAAGACCTGGACTTGGTGCAGAAAGTCCTGGGTGACAGTCTCTAGTCCATGGGCACATCTACACAAGACACTACTGTGCAGTGGTAACTGCACATCTATTTAGTACTTGTATAATCAAGTATTAAATAGATGTACAGTAACCAGAGTTCCTGTTCAGCAGTGCCAGTGAACACCTTTTAGTGACGCTACTGTGTAGTAGTCTAATAATACTGCACAGAAGCATATTACAACTGTTGGTACTGTGACATGCTACTATGCAGTATTATTTGGCTGCTGTGCAGTTAGTGTCTTGTGTAGATGTGCCCCATGTTATGCAGGAAGATGCTACACCAGCTGCCACAAACCATCCTTGTTAGCTTTGCTTGAAGAACAGATTTTAAGGCTAATCAAGTGACTGTACCTGCCAAATGCATGCGACTAATGAAGGTGAGAAGGTTCAATGGTCTGGAAACCAGTAGCAACATGAATCCTGAGAGGGGAATAAGGAACCAGCAGCCAAGGCTATTTCCTACTTTTCTCACTCCTCAATAATGAATACCTATTCCAGCCTCACTCTTCCAGCTTTGCCCTCGCAGAGGACCAAACCTATCACCAGGGATCCTAGTTTTTCCACAGGAAAAAAAGAAATGTGGAAAATCTCTATGTAAAACCCATAGAAATCTATGTTTTCTGTGACCCACCAAAAATGCAAGTGTCCCACAGCAAGTGGTGCCATTTCTGCATGGAGGGGAAGCAGGGCAGGGGGAAGCAGAAATGGCGCTGCTAACTACGCTTTTGTCACAGGAAAACATGGGTTCTTCAGCAAACAGAACACTTAAGATCCCTGTACTCACCTACTTTTCCAGGCCTGTGAATGAGACAGAGATACAGGAAGCCAGCACCATCCTCACAGGCAAGGAAACCGACTAAGGGCAGCAGCAGTCTAGAGGGGCAGATAATGGAAAACCTTAGACACCAAGCTCCATCACTAGTGTTAATTAGAGCCAAAGAGGCAGAGGGGAGGTCATTACTTTTTATCTTCCATACATGCTATAAAGCAATCTCCGTAGCTTTCCAGCGTGGATACCATGGACAACATCACATATCCTTAATGCATCATTTTACCTTCTCCACTTCTCAGTTTCCCTCTGAAGACTGGAGATTAATTCTCAGCAACAGAGCATGCTAATTCTTACAGTACGTGCTACAGAAACACTTCGTTTCCTGGTATTTTCCCTCCTCATCAGCCCCCCTCTCTGTACACCACAAACAGCACAGGAAGGAATTGCCAGGTGGGATCAAACCAGTAGCCCACCCAGTGCAGGGTCCCATTTCTAAATAGCCCCAGATGCCTCAGAGGAAGGTGAAAGTATTGTGTGCGCTTCCAAATGTAGTAACTCCCTTCTGACACACTTGAGCTAGTTTCCCAACACCTGTATTGTAGTTAAAGGGTGTGAACCCTTCTCTGAGAAGATGCATCAAAAGCAGTCACTTCAGTTAAACAGTGAAACAAATAGGTATTTTAACATAACATTTATTTCACAAAGTTCTCAGAAAGCCTTAAACAGAGGTGTCCATTATGTACCATCTATAAACAGGTATTGCTACAGGGAGCTACTGTTAATTTTGGTCTATCTGGTGACACAAATTAAACAAACATTCTTGTTTCCATATAAGCATGTTCCATCTGTCCGGCCAGCCCCGTACCAATTTATTATGTACAATATTTAGAGATGACTCCATTGTGTCCGAGTTAAACCCAGAATAGAGCCTTACATTTTGTCTCAGGGCTAGTTAGGAAACCTGATAGCTCAGATAGTTTACTGCCAAAGAGGCAGGGTAGAAAGACCTCACTAAGTCAGCAGCTGTCTAATACCTTCCCAGGATAGACAGAAATAAGTTTTCTTTTTATTTTTTTTTCACTGAACACCTGCATTTTTGTCTGAAGGGAGCCAGTCTGAAGGGCAGGGAGAGCTAATAACAATTAAAAACTACAAAAAAGTTCAAGTTTCAAACCAAAGTTAGACAAGAGTCCTTTAAAATTCACACTAGCCTCCAGCTCAGTAAGAGCCTGGGAGGGACTTGAAGTTCTATTTAGGAAAATGAATGCCTCCCAAAGCTGCAATTATCCATGTGCTACCCTGTGAATGCCTGAGTCCCAGTAAAAGCACCCCTACAAGGCTCCCCCTACTCTACACAGGCTCATTACAGAACACCCCTTAATCAAACTGCTGGTGCATGTTTGGTAGCAATCTGAAGAAAAGAAGATACGTAGTCAGGCAGCAATCCCTCAGCCACTTTCAAGCCTGTAGATCAGGTACTCCTTTGTTCTCTGGGGGGACACCAGGACCCAAGCACCCAACAGAACGAGAGGGAGATGGTAACACATGGGCAGCCTGTCAGACTCCAACTTTGTGGAACTACTTGGGCATAAACAAGTCTCCTATTAGGTTAGGTGCCTAGTCATAATGGAAGAGAGAAGACAAGTGCAACTATCTGGCAGAAGCATCTCCACTGCTTAAAATAAGGAACCTGGGACTACAGGCATCTACTCTCATCTTACTGAAAACCAAAAATAAAAGGCCTAATCCATGCAAATCCCTTTCTTTCAATGGAGTTTAAATGAAGCCTGGATCCAGCCCATGTCTCTGCATTGGAAAAGACTTGCTAAGCTACCTCAGTATGTGAGACAACTGGGATTGAAATGTAGATCCTTCTCTCCTCCCTCCAGCATAGGGAGCTGCCCCTAAAGTGCTGTTGAGGACGTTTCTGTTTAATAGATCTTGGATGCTATACCACCACCTTTAGGCTCAAGCTGGATCCGAAACACAGCTGGAGTACCATCATCTCCAGAAGCTTCGTGCTGCTGTGAGTAAAGCCTTGGAGAAGACCAAGAGAAAGTTCTTTGTTTAGTATGTGTTGGGAGAAACAGAGCTATGGAAGACAAAAGCTCAACCAATCAACAGACAATGGATGCTGGAGGAAGGCAATCTACAACAGAAAACATCACCACCATCTGCTTCTCCTGCCACTACAGCAGGAGAAGCAGCTGCCCATGGAGCCAGTGGAGTTAT
This sequence comes from Caiman crocodilus, assembly GCA_030014935.1. Classification (NCBI taxonomy): domain Eukaryota; kingdom Metazoa; phylum Chordata; order Crocodylia; family Alligatoridae; genus Caiman; species Caiman crocodilus. The sequence goes on from JAGPOW010003310.1 coordinate 5,763,194, forward strand.
AGGGATTGAATCACAGACTCCTCAACATGCGTCTTTTGCTTCTTGATCATACCTGCAAGGACCAGTACTCAGAGAGCAAAGATAATCTCAGAAATCTCTTTATGCATCAATTTGCAGGAAGAAAAGTGCAGGTTTGAAGGGTACACCAGAAACTCCTGGCTGCAGGGCTGTTTTCCACACTAAGATCAGTCTGTGGTGGGGGTCGGGGTGTCAGGACATTGACTCTGATGTTCCACCTACACCCTTAGCCTTCTCTATATCTGCTCTATCCCAAGCAGTTACTGGATTTCTTAGTAGATAGGACTGGATAAGACAAACCAAAAAGGGAGTCATGGGCTGTGTGTACCTCTCTCCCACCCAGAACCCCCCCTAGCACTTGAGCAACAGCAGATGACTTTTCACATTAACCTTCTTTCATCTTGAGATTGAATGCTTCATGTCAGTACTCTCCTTTGCCCAGAAAGTCTGGCAGCTCAGAGTAGGTCCTGCCTCAGCATTCTGCTTCAGCCTGGGTTTTCTAGAATGAACTGCAAACCAAGAAATTGCTGTATCCCCTTGCAAAGGGCTCTGAATGGCACCATGCATCTGCTGTGGTACTGCGGTTCTTTGGAGGTTTCTGAGCCCAGAGGCTTCTGGCTACTCATGCAGGAGTGTCCATACAAGTTGTTGAGGTTTACTGAAGGAAGCTGTCCAACTTGGCCTGGTTAGAGCCAGAGGAAGAAGCAGCTGCAATCACATATGCTGGCCTGGTGGCATTCCTTTTCCTGTTCTTTCCAGGTAATGGACGAATCTCTGTTGGGTTTGTCTGAGGGGATAAAACTATCAAGGAAAATGAGTCTGATGATCTGGCTCTACAAAGGGGAGATTTATCATGAGTGCCAGCTAACTGAAGGTGTGCAGGGTTCTGAACATTCACAGTGGAAAAGGCAACTCACCTTACAGGAACCAGCATTCTGCGAGATGAGTAGCCAGCCTATTTACTCTTCTGCTGGTGGCTGCCTGTCCAGCATGCTTGAGCTAGAGCGTTTTAGTCAGCAGTGCCACATGCATCTTCACATTACGGGCTTCTAGTTGAGGGTAGAAAGCAAGCGCAGAACTGTCTGACTACACCTCAGTGCCTTCACCATTGCCCATGGCCAGAAGGATGGCATATGCCTGAAGAGACTTTGCTTTTATTGTTTGTAAATGGCAACTTCAGCAGAATTAGCACACGTTTAAGGATATGCTGGCTGGTTTAACTGAGATGTTTTAATTTAATTTCTATACTGGATGCCAGAATGCATGACTGTGGCAACACTGCAAGATGGATAATTTAATCTATCATACTGATGGATGATGGATGTCTAATACATTAGTATGCTTTGGTTAAGGTCATGCTTGATTCCTGAGCATATTTATAGATCTTTTCCTAAAAGGATTCAATGCCTCATGAAGTCTAAGAGTAAGGACTTTTTTCTTGGAGCTACCTCTGCACCCTGAGTTTGATCCAGGTTTCCTTGCTCAGGAAACAAAGGAGTCAAAAAAATCAGCACTTGCAGCTGTTTTTATGATGCCAGCTGATGTACATGGCAGGGCACTGTCAGAGAGCTAAGGGCAGGTCTCAGAAGCATGAGGCTGCTAAGACGACATCTCTCAACTCCTGGTTTGACTGCATGACCTTGAGGCTTGCTGAGGTCAATGGTGCATCAAAATGAGGAAGCGCTCATTGGGAGCATCTATTAGCAAGCAGCAATAAACTCTGGCACATACTGTGCTGAAGTTTATTGCTCTCAGGCATGCCATTTGAATGCATGCCCGGGACCGCAACATGTTGAGCCAGGTCAGAGCAGCCCTGGCTGGAAAGGGGCTCAGACTCAGCTGACCCAGGACTGAGGATACAAGCAGTAGTCCTTACCAAGGAAAATGAACATTTTGCTTGCCCCATCTTGTATGGCAGTAATGCAGGGGCTGGGCAACATTGAAACATAGGCAACATTTAAACTTCGGTCTCAGATGCTTTCTAACCTTGGTACCAAAAGAAAATAAAATATACGGAGGTAGTTAGTATCACCTCACTGCTATGCCAACTGAACTAGCCACCATATTAGCAGACTATTTACAGACAATATAAGCAATAGCTCAGGGCAGCAAGCTCCCACTGTAACCAGGGGCAGTGAGAAGAAACTAGCGTGGCCAAGTAGCTCTAGTCACTACCAGCACACAGCTGTAAAGTTTCTATTCCCCCTCTATGGTAACTGTTGACTAAAAAGTTCTACAGCTTAGGTATACTGCCCATGTATATGTTAACAACAGAATACATACACAGACTATTCTTCAAAAGGCATTAAGGTTACCTGAATCATGGGCCAAAGTTTACCTGCCAATCACTTCTATGTAGCAATCAGATAGCTATCCTGTTTCCAATGCCTCCTCTTTTTTGGATGGCATGATTTCCCTCTCAAAATAAATTAAAAACAAAAAAAGCATTAGGCCCTGGGTCCAAGAAGCCATAAACCCTTCAACAGCTGTGCATCTGAGCCACTAGTCTTCCACACAAGCACCTATCATACAAATTGATCTGCTGTCCCACCCAAGGCACGGCAGCAAGAGATAACACTACAACAGCTTTAACCAGATATATTGATGCGTTTGATACAGTGTTCTGCTCTCCCAACTAGGTCATATTTTGAAATTTGGTTTAACCCTGTGCACAGAAAACAGGATTTGCTGAAATGCTATATCTACATGAATCCAAGACAGACCTGAATTTCAGACAACCCCCCAATAATTACATTTTGTATATAAAAAAAAATTATAAGTCCATTACAATTTTTCCATGTATAGAATCTTATTATTGGAAGGTCATCTTAAATTCACTTCCCCTCTCCCCACAGCTGCTAAACAAGGAAAGCAGTAGCAGGGAGACGTGGCTGGGAGGCAAGCAACCACATTTCCCAACCATTTGTTCCCCCTACCCCCAGCTCGTGCCTTCACCCCTTGATACCTGCCACCTTACATGGTGGTGCCCCTCCTGCCTGCTTGCCACAGCCTCTGCTCCTACCCTACTTACTATCAGGCACTGCTCTGGATCCTCTCCCTCCCAGAGCACAGAGTACCTGGAAGCTCTGGCTGCAGCACAGATACATAAACAGTGGTAGCAGCAGCTCTGGTATCCCAGGAAAATGTTGTGTGACCAGGCTGGGAGCCAGAGCTTCCTTGTACTTTGTTCCCCATAAAGGAATGGAGCCAGAGCTGTGCAGGACAGTGGGTGGCGGTGTGGTGGCTGGGGGTGGGAAAAAGAGGGGGCAGAGACTACAGGGGGCAGGCAGGCAGCTGACTCTGGCCCTAACTTGGGCTTAGGCATGGAGTTGGCACTGCAGCAACTGCCAACCCCTCCTCTGCTTTTACTCAAATCAAAAGACAAGGAGCCTCCTGTCCCATCATGTTGAATTCTGGGGGGTGGCAGATCATCTTGGATTCAGATAAATATGGTAGGTCTCCTCTGAACAAAAAACTTTTAACAAAGTCAAAACAAAAATGTTTCCTCTTAAGTTTCCAGCCTCCTTGTCTATATGGAGCACTGAATTGCTCAACCTAAACCTAGACACACCAGATTGAGAGAGAACCTGTTTTTCTTCAGTCCACTGTTAACTTCATATTGGTGAAAGGATACAGGCTGTATAAACTTTGTTCTGCCTCCTAAGCCATCATACCCCATTCTCACCTAGAGGAAAAAGGAAGAAATCTTTACTGCCAACCCAAAGCCCACATGCAGAAAGCTTTGAGGCAAAATGGGTTTGTGACTGTGGGTGACATCAGTGGAGCCACATTTAGAGGAACAGCTGATCACATTCACTTTAAAAACAAAACAAAAAACAGGCCTCTGCAAGAGAAGTCTTCAATTAAATGCCCTAAGTCACTAGGCCCTATTAAAAGTCTTGATAATCTCCTGAAGGAAGCTGATCTACTTTACACAAGGGAAGCTTGTCTACTAAGACCTCAATATCTGGAGTCAAGCCCAATCACTGAGAGATATGGAGGAAGATAACCAAAGCTCCATGAAGTAAGGGTGGAAACAATCTTACTGAACATATATGACTACCTTTGTAGCAAAGGATGGACAGTGCCTGAGGGGAAACGGGTTTCCAGAACAGAGGAAGGTGGCAGGGTAAAGAATAAATTGTGCTAACACTTAAAGAAGTCAAATTGCTGGAGGATTTGGGGAGGGCAGTTCATACTCACAGTGCCTATGTTTTTGTGCAAGCCCAATGAGCTGCTACCAGACAGCTTCCTGGAAAGAACAGAATTCCTGATAAATGCTGGCAGAAGTCCTTTCAGAAGGTCATTATCTGGGTCATCTTCCTCGATCTGTTCCATTAAAAAAAGAAAAGATTGAATGACCAGATTTACTTGCTGAATTTTGTTTAGACAGGTAACACTGAATAAGACAGTGGCCAGGGAAGCTGAACATGCCCTCTGACAGCTGCAGCTCCAGCCCCACCTGGAAGCTGTGTGCTGGCCAGGGCTGGGGCTCTCCCACATGTGAAGGTGGGAGCAAAGTATGAGGGCTGAGCAGGATACAATCAACTGGTGGGCACCCACAGGCTGGATGAAAAAAAAAAAAGTCACCTCATTGGCTAGATTCGGCCCATGGGCCATATATTGCCAACCCATGGGTTATACTAATAACATCGGCTTGGTGCTTACACTGCAGTGTCCCAAAACTCTATAGAACAAATAATCAATAGGCACCCATGAAGGCCAGAAAGTCCCTGACACATGGACAATGGCAAATGAGCCCCTGTACAAGTCCAACCAACACACCTTGGAGCACACATCACAATACTAAGATCTGATCAAAGTGGGTCAGTTGTCAGATGATTGATTTCCTGAGGGAATGGGATGCCAATTTCTTAAGCCTATTAAAAGTAGGAAGATTAGGAGAATAAGAAGCAACAAAATGGAGTTCACTAATTGGCTACTTTACCTCTGCTGCTTCCTTCAGAATTTTTTTGGCAAGGTTCACCATAGGAGGCCTGTAAGAAACCAGATCAGTGAGTCAGCAGACCTCTATCCTCATTTTGTTGCTGCAAGGAAGCACTGCAGCCACAAGTCAGTAAGAACAGAGCTGATGCTACATGAAAGGTCAAATAATCAAGGTCTAAATGTCCCTTAATTCAATGACTTAAAACAGCTGGAGATCAGCCCAGGGCTCAGGCAGATGTGGGAGGGTCATACAGATGCAAACATTTATCCCATCTATGGCCAGAGGAAGGGAAAAACTCACTGCTTTTTATCTAGCTTAAGTCTTTTCGCAGGGGTGGTGGTAGATTTGAGAGGCTGATGGTCAGGTGTCTCTACATCAAATGTGGCATCCAGATCAATCTCATCACAGGCAGGATGGTGGAGTTTGGGTTTCAGCAATTTCACAGGAGCAGGGCTACAACAGCATTTCAAAGATACATTAGTAACAGGCACAATGTTACCTACTGTCTGGTACACAGTGAAGACAACTCAGTATCTCAAGATATATACTTATTAATAGCAATGATAAAAACAGACTTGTACTGGTGCCAGAAAACCCCAGGCAAGAGGAGTTTCATTGTACAGGGCGCTGTACAAGCTCAGAAAGAAAACACCGGCAAGCCAGTGTTCACTGCTGCACAGATCCACACATTCATAAGCTCTTGCCCCCTTCCAGTATAAAGCATTCTGGTTAAAGATATGTTGGTATCGACTTCCAGTAACAACCACAACATCCTAGGGACTTCCCAAACACAGAAAACCCCTTTCTGAGCCAACTTGACCACAAGACTGGAAGAGGCCTAGCATGTTGCTCTTCAACCTAAACTACCCATCTTGCTATCCAGGGTTCTGAGGTTAGTGTTTGCACAGTACACTGATTTCTTGAGTGGAAGGTGCTTAAGCCTTTTTTCCCTCCCAGCACCACTGCATCATGCTAAATCCAACCAGCTGAGAGTTCCCACTAGGCCTAGCTTTTACCCAGCAACTTTCCATGATGCACCAAGAATATCAGCTCTAGATAGCAAGGCAAAGGTGAGCAGAACCCCTGTTTTCATATCAAACCATCATCAATGAGAAGGGAGGAAAGAGCGTATGATACACAAACCAGAAAGGTTAAGCTACCGTGGTGTCTGCCATGCTTCACCATTTGCTACAGGCTTTCTGCTGCTTCCTACCCCTTTTTTTCCCCCCACTGTCCATTAGACTGTACATTCTTAGGAGCTTGAATCTCATCCGCATCCTTGCCTGTAGAGTAGTAACAGCACTACAGACCACACTGATTCTCATAGGCTTCTCTAACCTTTCCAAGACTAGTCGGCTGATCGTCTCATTGGCTACAGATGGCACCTTCAGGGTCTCCTGCAGGATTTCAATCTTCTTCTTCAAACTCTTCAGAGAGGAAAAAAAACCAACACATAACCAATAAGACAAATGGTAACCTTATAACAGAGATGAAGTTTGCACCCTACTTCCCCTTTCTCAGGAGAGAACACAAGCTGAAACACAGGGAGAGATAGAGTTAAGAGATAAGAACATGTGAGAATACCCTACCTGAAAAGGTAGTTACAGAGAAGAGGTGCTAGACTGTTCCCAGTGATGGCAGAGAACAGAACAAGGAACAATAGTCTCAAATTGCAGCAAGGGAAACAGGTTAGATATTAGGAAAAGCACTCTCATTATGCGGGTAGTAAAACAGGCTACACACAGAGGCTGTTGAATCTCTATCCTTGGAGGTTTTAAAGACCCAAGTAGACAAAAAGGGATTATCTAGTTGGGGATGGTCCTGCTTTAAACAGGGGGTTGGACTAGATGACCTCCTGAGGTCCCTTTGAACCATAATCGTCTATGATTCTATGAGGGATGAGCAGGATGGCCTGTAAGCTAGTACCTAGCCAGCAGGTGGCCCAAAATCCTGGCTCTGCTGCTCTAGACCATGGACTGCTACCAAATCTTGAAGGCTTAGAAGTGAAGGTCTCACCCTGATCTCCTTGTCTGCATTCCTCAGATCTTTTTCGGTATTTTTTAACTCCTCCTTCGTCTTCTCCAACTCCAATACAGTTCTCTGTAGCTGCAGAATAATAGCAATTCAGCCATTCCGATTATACATCACGGTGCAATGCTAGACAGTGATCCCAGCTATCTTGGCAGTACACATTTCAGCTGTATAGCAGCCACAGACTCTCCAAAGTCAGCTTTCAGAATGCGCCACTTGAGAATTAAGCTCTATTACATAGATGCAGAGCTACTGCTTAGATTTATGGAACAAGTCTGGGTGAGCAAGCCATACCTGTCCGTTTTTTCAAGCCATCCTGAAACTGTCCCCTCTGCAGGTTGCTTACTTTAACCCCAGCCAAGAAGCTTCACACACCTTTCCCGTGTTTTCTTGCCTAGCACTGACAGCTTTTCTGTGATCTAACACATGGTGGCAGCAGCTAGCCTCTGCCTCAGTTATTTATAACCATAAGAAGTGAATACAAAGAGATTGTGGGCTGTCAGCTGCAAAATGAGCATAGTGACTGGATTTTGCTACTTCCACTGGAACAGCACCTGTGCTACATTGACACTCATGGTACAGACTTGCCAAAAACTACAGTTTCAAAACTCAGCTAGGACTTGGGCTATGTTAATGTGACACACAGAAATTCAAAGAAAATAATTAAGTATTCTGGTCCTTGGGCTCCTAGCACATCACAGGACTTCAACAGCACTATACCTTATCCTACTTTGGGTATTCCTAAGCTACAGCAGCCTGAGTGCAACCCCTAGTACCTGAAACCATCCAGGCTCTTTTATGCTGCCCTTGCCAATAACAATGTAATGACAATGCACCCATAGGATCTCTTCACCCTGGAGTGTGCATTTTGATTCAATATTCAATCCCACCCATTGTCCAAGTCAGTATGGTAGGCTAAGCACCACAGACCTTGCCAAAACTACCAAGGGAGGCTACTGGGGGTGCACCAATACATTTTTTATTGGCTGATACTGATGGGCAATTATTAGAAGGATGTTGGAAAGGGAAGGGATGTTGCAGGGGGACAGATCAAGGCCCCTGCAGTGAGGAAGTGGGGCAGGTACTGCTCAGCCAGGGCAGTGAATGATATCTCAGGATTGGGACAGACCTGCAAGTGGCTCATCTGGGGGGCATGGAAAGGTGGGCGGCTACCCACTGCTGCACATCCCCCCAGGGGAAACACGTGGGGCATGTATCCCCCCCCTCGATTTGTGCGTGGGGCAAGGGCATGCTAACTGCTGTGGACTCAGGGCCAGGGGCTGCGCTGGCACGGGGCAGATGGCAGCAGTACTGGGAGGGGGGCTATGGGGTGGCCTACAATTACCCCAAAATTTCCTGTAGCCACTCCTCCCAGTGCTGCCACCACCCACTTGTCCCTGCCGACCCGAAGCACAGCACCAGCCCAGCTCCCCTGCTAGAAAGAGGCCAGCGCAAACCCTGGGCCCAAGGCCACAGCAGGTAGCCCACACTCGCCTTGCGCACATACTCTTCATGTCTCCCCCAGGGGTGTGGACAGGGAGCCACACCCCCTCCCTACCCCAGCATGTCCCCCATGAGCTGCCCATGGGTCCGTGCTCCTGGAGTCATTCATTGTCCTGGCTGGGCAGTGTCTGCCCCTGCCCCACTCCCTTCTTTACCATGGGGGGCTCAATCTGCACCTCCCACACCCCTTCACCCCCACAGACTTACCGGCTGGACACTGGTCTCCAACCTGCCAGGCTGCAGTCCTGGTCATGTGTACGCTGTGGCTGCATGCATGTGCACAGCATTTATTGATGACATTACTGCCCCAAAAAAAGGCGATGGCCAATAATGTGAATTTTCCTGTTATTGGTTCCGATCTGATATGTGACCAATATATTGATGAATCTCTAAAGGCTACTGCCCAGGAAAGACTCAGATAGATTTACACTTCTCCAAGCTGGAAAGGCTGTAGCTGCTTAGATATGCAACAGCAAACTTATGCAAAGAATTCACTGCTGCTCCAAAGCACATCTTGCAAGAGCATGTTTCAAACTAACAGCTTTATGTGGCAGGGCTAGTAGCTTGTCATAACTTGAGGCACTCCAACCCTATGCATAAAAAGTTACAAATTTAATTTGGAGCTCAGTTTTGATATTTACCATGTTTACTCAAATATGATGTGCATCCTTTCCCCCAACAATTAGCTACTGGAAACTGGGGTTCATGTCAAATAAGGAAATGAGATCAGCAGAAGGCCAGATCCTGTAGGAACTGAATTGCTCAGCCTCTCTGAGATAGGTAGGCATCCAGCAGCACCTGCTGTGTTAAGTGGGGGCCCACTTGGCTGAAGTAGAGGGACTAGGCAGTTTGGGTCCACCAAGACTGATCCCTCAGATGACTAAGTGAACACTGCTAGTTGAGGCCTGAACTGCCTAGCTTCTCTTCTAAAGCTGGGCCCCAGATGAATTGGCAGGCTTTCCTGGCTGTTCACCTCGCTTGACAAGGGGCTGGGCAGTTCAGCTCCAGGAGAATCGGGCCCTCACTTTTCTTCTTGAGCCAAGGTAGGTAGGAAGCCAGCAGTGCCTGACAGGTCAGTTGAGGGTACAGTCCTGCTGGACCCAAACTGCTTGGCCCCTCTGCTCAAGCCAGGTAGATTCTTCAAGCTGGCCCCACAGGTGCTGCTGGCTAGGATGGGGCCCTCAGCAATGCTGGCAGGCCCTGTTCGCTGCTCACCCACCTCAGATCCAAAAGAGAAGTAGGGCTTGGCAGTTCAGCTCAGCCAGCAGTATCTACCTTGTCCTGCAGGGGGTTAACAGAACAGCCACAGGTTTTTGCTCCCCCCCCAATGGCCGCTGCCTGTGTTTTCCCTATGAAAATACTACGCTACTAGTATTTTCAAGGAATAATCTTTTTTTCTTCATTCTACCTTCCAAAACCAAAGTGTGTCTTATTCAAGGGACTGGTGATATATGAGAGAATGTGGTATTTACGAGGGTAGCAAAACAGTGGAACAGGCTACAGAGAGGTTGTGGAATCTTTATCCTTGGAGGTTTTTAAGACCCAGGTAGACAAAGCCTTGGGTGGGATGATAATAGTTAGGGATGATCCTGCTTTGAGTAGGGGGTCAGACTAGATGACCTCCTGAGGTCCCTTCCAACTATAATAGTCTATGATTCTGAGACAGACTTGGCTCTTTAATACAGCTCACAGAGATTATCTCACTAGCAGCATTACACATGTGCACCAAACACAACGGAGCTCAGGCAAACTTTTCAGTCCCAAGTAGTAGCCAGCATTACTGATCCAGGTGGATGAGAGCAATATTTGCTGCAGAAAGCTTTCTTTGCTGCGGGTGCAAGTCTGCAGCAGCAGACACTGGCCTATGAAAGCAAGATCAACCCAATGCTTCACAAACAACTATCTGCTTTCCCTTTACCTTGTTATTGCCAGAAAACAGCTCCTTTTTCAGCTTCTCTGTCATATCGCTAGACATCTTCTGAGCCTCCTTCAGATTTTCATATTCCCTGGAAATGGCCCAAAAAAGTCATGAATGTCTCTATGAATTAGAGACAGGGTCCCCAGCAGGAGCCAGTGACCAGATACAGCCCCCCCAAAAAACTCAAATCACAGCTTCTCAGCAGAATGCCTGGTGCAAATCTGTGTATTCCACAAGAACTCTTCTGGGGAGCTGCTCAGTTATGACTCAGGCTAATCTACAAACATGTGTAGAGGGAGACTAAGCCTAGACAACTAGAAGGAGCAAGAATAAAACCCTTGACTGCAATCTGAAGACATGTCATTCACATGGAAAAGGAGACAGCCTCCTTCCTGAGAGATAGACATATAATTTTGCTTTAAAAAGACTTTCCATGGACACTTTAGGTACCTTCTGTGCAAAATCTCTTCTGATAACAACGCAGGTGCACTAGCTCAGCTCAGTATTAAGATTGCAATTACACAAAAGCTGTAATTTATCACAGCATGAATGGAAGGGGCTCCTGGAAGATCTGGAGCCACTGCAGATTAGTGTGATAGAAATTTGGGAGTACAGAACAACTTGGCTTGCAGCTGCACAATGCTATACTCTGCATGGACATGTGCATGGATATGCCACCCATCCTCTGAACACATCAAGAGACTGTTCTCTCGGCTCTTATCCAATCACCATCCCCTAGATGCAATGACAATTGTTCCCATAGTGATGCTCATGTCACTACAGGGATAGTGGGAGAATGTGCGTGGCAGTCTCCAATCCAAGTCACCTGGTTTCTGTCAGTCAAACCCCCATGTAGCAACAGGCAGTCAGTCTAGCTAAATCACTGTACTTCCCTGCAGTGCCCTGTAGGGGGAGTGCTATATCTACAGACCAAAGTGATAGCGCAAGTTACAGCCAAACCAGCAGCACCTACTTTTTCAGTGAGATACAGTAGATTGCAAGCTGTTCCACTGCTGCCTGCCCTGCTCCTATATCTCGGATCATCTCCTCCACTTCTGGGCGCTGGCTCTTTAACAGCATCTCAATTCTGCAACAGAAGCAGCTGGTCAGGTAACAGAACAGCAGTGCAGCAGGGCTGAGAAAGCGGATGAGCCCTGGCACCCTAAAGCCAGCTGGGGGAAGAAGTTACAACTTCTTACCAGCATCCTCCCAAGTCACTGGCTGCTGGTGAGGAAGTAGAGCAGTAATAACTTAGCAGAGCAGGGACAGCTTTACTCTTGTGGACTAAGCACTGGATTAGGAGGCAGAACTCGGAGTTTTATTCTTTGTCACTAATTCACTGTATCCACAGACAATTCATTGCCATCTCTAGGGCTGAGTTACTCCATTCATAAGACAGGCTTAGTCAAACCAAGGCTAGGTGGGAAGGTATGAGCTAGGTATGCCCAACTTCATTATGCTAATGGAAAAACCTGTCCTCAACAGGTGAGAGGAGGTGTTGAGGGCAAGACAGACAGATGGAACATGGTGGTGACAGGCTCAGACAGGCCAGGAGGACACATCTGTGCTCATATGTAGCACTGCAGCTTACCCCAACAGAGAAAGAAGAAAAGAAGCAGATTCATAGCCACTCTGAATGTTCACTATTTATAGCCCTTATAAAAACCCTCTGCATAAGCCACAAGTACGGGCATATGTAGCACAGTTCCAGCTCTAACCTCTCCATAGTTTGCAGCTTGTTTCTGAGCCTGCATGCCTCTTCTTTCGCATTCTTGGTATCTTCCTTCTGCTTCTCCAAATACTTCATTTGTTTCTGAGACAGAGGCAGGAATGGGGACATTTAAAAAGGGCTTCAGGGACACCAAACCCAAAGCAGACCCTCAAAGCAATTGTCAACTGAACAGTCCAGAATCAAAGGGGCTTTAGATTCCCACCCAAATGCATCACGCTTCCACAAATGGCAAGTCTTTGGTGCTAGTCACAAGATAGTTCAGCCCAGGGCTTTGCTAAAAATTGTTTCTCCTACTAGGATTTGCGTGGGATCTTTCCCGGGTGCCACTTCTGTGTTCAGAAACAACGCAGTCCCAGAAAAGTAAAAGGTTTCCAGTTACAGCAGTCCTCTTCCCCCCCTAACACACTAAGCCTCCCCCCCCCCTTTTTTTTTTTTTTAATTGTCATGTTAAGCAGATGAAATAGGAAACACTGCAGGAAACTCAGCTGGGATATCTGACACCTGACCAAGAAGCAGGTACATTTTCCAGATTACACTGGAGAGTTAGTTGTCTAGATATTTCTGGAGCATATGGCATTAGAAAGTGACCCAGGCTGGATCAATGGAATATATATGGGGCTTGGGTGGGGAGCTGATGGTTTTTTAATGCACCTGTTGCCTATGCTTTGATCTCTGGGTCCATTTTGCACATCAGCTTCAAAAGTTCCTGGTCTGCTTTTTCAATGCAATGCTGTTTGATCCAATTCCAAAGACTGGCCAAACACTAAAGTGTTTTACAGGTATAACAAGAAGCCCTTCTGCTTACAGAAGCTGGATTGTTTCATATGCCTTCAGCCTCCCACCAGCTCATCTAGTCACAAAAACAGGATAGGAGCCCTGAGACACTTATGTCACTGTAAGATGCCGGCTGGCCTAGGTCAAATACTTGCTCTTTCCATGCTAGGACAAGCTAAAGGCTGTTCCTAACCTGTTCCCTCTACTACAGGTGCCTTCTGTTTCTACTTCCCTTGTACTGTTCTAAACCAGTGCAAGACAGATTTAGATTCCCGAGTCAGAACTTCCGCCAGGCCATTCTTCCTCTGTACAGCAACTAAATCCAGCTCAGTATGTTCAGTAGTAACACACCTGGTGTTACTAGAGGACAGACATGGCTTGATGCTAGTCAGTTTAGTCCAGGATGGGCAATTATTTCATCTGGCAGGCCACTCAGGAGTTTTGGTGAGCTGTCGAGGGCTGACAAAAATCTTTCAGAAGATATCATTTTAACAAATTATAGATAAAAAAAAAAAAAAAAAAATCTTTTTTTTGGTATAAATCAGGCATCTACTATATTTTAATTTTGGTTAAAAAAATTAATTTTATCCTGATCTGTATTTTTTGAGTAGTGTATATAGAGGTATAATAGCTCAAAATAAAGTCTTAATTTTGTATAGTGTATGTGGGAGGTGGGTGTATGCCCATGTGTGTGGAAGGGTCCTGGAAGCTAGGGGCAGGCCCACACAGCAGAGCGGGCCTAAGTGATGCACTGAGGTTTGGTGTCCATTCTCCCCCACCCCTCCATCTGGCCTATGGCTGTACTTACAGTACTCTACATAGGGCTGGGCCCTACCCACTTCTACACTATGCTTCCGCCTGGGGCACCATGCTCCCCATGTTCCTACCTGTGGCAATGTGGCCCTGGGGCATTGTGGCCTTGTGTGTACAGCCTCCCAACAGGGCTGCTCCTGCTGCTGTCCAGGTACTGCTCAGCTCCCCCACCTCCAGCAGCTCCTCTTCCTGCCCTTACTGTGCCACTATGGCTGCCTTCCACCTGCTCTGCCCGCAGGTGGCTGCTCATCAAGCTGGGTGGGTGGAGTGGGTAGAAGGTGGCCAAGAGCTAAAGCTGGATCTCCACATGCTAGGTCAGGAACTGGCCTGTTGTAGCTTCCCCCTCACTTGGTGCAGCAAGGACAAGGAGAAGGAACAGGTGCCACTGGAGGAAGGGCACCTGAGTAGTACCCAGCTGGCTGCGGGAGCAGCCAAAGCAACTCTTCTGGGAAGCTGTGCATGGCCGGGGCTAGGGCAGGAGTGAGGTGCAGGCTGCCCTAGGCAGGAGCAGGCAGGGCTCGGCCTCATGCAGAATGCCATGGGGACAGCCATGGGCGAGATACAATCAATTGGTGGC
>JAGPOW010003310.1:5785327-5796997 GCA_030014935.1 Caiman crocodilus
TGCTCCCTTTGACCCTTGTTGGGATTACCTCCCTTTGGGCATGGAGGATCGTCTCCTTAAGGAGCAACCACTCACCTTGGACATCTGGCTCCCTTCCCCAACGATCCTCCTTAGCTTGTTGAAGTCAGCCCTCCTAAAGTCTAGGGCTGTCGCCCTACCTGTGACCCTGAATAAGTCAGCAGAAAGGAAAAAAGCTTTTTCTAGAGAACTTTGTCTAGGGTGACCATATGTCACAGTTTGCCTAGGACACTTCCAGATTTCAAAGGGTAGTCCCAGCCAGTTGGTAAAAATTAAAACAAGAATCCCAGAATCGCAGCGGCCTGAGGTGCAGTCCAGTAGGAGGGCAGAGTGGCACCAGGCAGTTCTGCCTCCCTGCCAGACTGTGTTCGCAGCCCTGCCCCTGCCTGCGCCATTGGCTACAGCAGTAATGCCAAATGGAGGTGGGGCACACAGTATCCCAGATTTCCTTTTTGTAATGCAGCTAGTGCCTCTAGCACATAGACCAGTTCTTGCAAAAGACAAATTTTTTCTTCTTTAAGCCCTAGTCTTGGGCACTCAGCTAGAACAGATGCTTTCCACCTCTTCTGCACATGCACTTTAGTCATCGGCTTCTTTGTTACAGAGTCTCTGAAGATGGTCTAGTTACCTACGTTGAAGTCTGGCATGTTTTTATATATGATATACACATAGCCGTTGCCATGACAATGCTAATTATGGTAATCACTGCACACGCTCATCTTAAACACAAGAGGGTATAAGAGTCACATTATACCAAGGTCAATGCATTTTTTTTTAAACAGTTGATTCAGCCACACAGGAAATAGGACTTTGTCAATATGAAACTACTGACTAGAATATAAAACACTGTCATATCCTGCTTTAACCCTTTATATTCAGGATTTTTCAAAGTTAGTCACCATACCTGCTGTTGGTACCAAGTGGTTCATTCAGGCACATCCCTAAATCAAGGCAATTTTCCTAAAATTATAAGGGCCACTGCTGCCTTGCTGCTACTTTAAGAGGGCAAGAGATACAGAATTCCCTGCTCCGATTTATTTAAAAAGAACATTAACTTGAAATCTCATCAAGTCCAGCAAGCTGGAAGCATGTCTGAGACTTGAGCTTCCTTCTAAGTCCCCTTATTAAATATGAGCTGTTATTACAACTCTGCCCTATTTCTTTTTAATGTCTCTCTCCATTACTATACGTAAGGCCAATGTAAGTTTTAAAAGACCTATACACAGAAAAAGCAAATTTTCCATGACACAGATGGTTAATGGAACATAAAAAGTGACCATGAGAAACTCATGGATTTTGCAGTTTTGCAATGAGCTCCCTGCAGGCTGGCAGAGTTCTACCTTGCTAGAAGTTGGGAGGGAGCAGGAGAGGGTTGGCGAGACACGGGGCACTACATGCATGTAAGTGTGAAGGGTGGGGAAGAGGAGGACTGAGGCACTCATAGGGAGGGAGGGAGTGAGCTGGGCAGGGCTGGGACTGCTGCCTAGCCGGGTAGTGCATGGGGCACAGGGCAGCAACATGCAACTGCAGGACCCCAGAGGAGAGTGAGACAGGGCCCAGGGCAGCTAGTCTGGAGGGCAGGGTTGGCTCTCTGCCCATTGTGCACTCTCCAGGAGGGCAGAGGGGACCTGTGCCCCCCAGATCCATGTGCAGGGTGGGTACAGACTGTGGGCTTGGACTCCAGCCCTGCTGCCCTCCCCCAGGGTTTTTGCAGCCTGGTGGGTGCAACCTGGTGCTGCAGGGAACAGTGGGGCCAAGCAGGAAGCTGCTCACTGCTGCTTGCTCCACACTACTGAGAATGTGCCCCCTGCATGTGCGCAGCTGCAGTGAGAGCAGTGCGAGGTTGCCCCCTCAAAGCAGCCCCACGTGCAGAAGGCACATTGCCAGGGCAGTGTGGAGATCACAGCAGTGAGCAGCTTCTCCATGTGGCACCTCTGTTCCCTGCTATTATGCTTCCCGGGCTACAGAGGCCCTGAAGGAGGACAGCAAGGTGGGAGACCAAGCCTGCAGCCTGCCTCTGCCCTGTGCACAGATCTGGGGGGAGGAGTTCAGGACTCCTCTGTCCCCCTTGGGAGTGCACACCATGGTGGGGAGCCAGCCCCACACCTCGCCCTGCAGCAGGCAGCAGAGCAGAGCAGGGGCAGGGAGTTGCAGACCAGGGTCTGTAGCCCTGGCAGCTGGGGGCACCCTCCAGCAGGGCTGGAAGAGCATGGGCTGGGACAACAGCAAGGCTGTGGGGGGAGTGAAAGGCATGAGCAGGGCTGCGGGGGGAGAGGGGAAGCAGGCAGGGCACTGGGGAGCCTTTAATTTTAATCACGGATTTTGGGGGTTTTTAATCAGAGAATTTGCTCTTTCCATTAGGAAGCAGAGTAGGTACCTTTCTGGAGCACTGCAGGAAAACATTGTGGAGGCAGAGCTGATACAGTAGATAAGAACAGGAGCCCAAAAGGAGGTAAATAAGAAAAGGAAGCACAAGTGCTCTAGGTCTAAGATGCACACAGGCATAATCAGCAAACCAGGTAGTGGGAAAGCATCAGTGGACCAGTCTGTGGTCCTAGGCTGCTGTCCTAGTACCCAACAGGAGAACCCAGGAAGAATACCTGTAGACTTTCTGCATCCAATGTTGTCTGCTCTTCCAGGGCAACATCAAAGAACAGCTTATTGATGATATGTCTTTTGCTGACCTAGATAGGAGACATGGGAGAGGATGAGAGGCATGATGCAAGAAATGCAGAAGAGCCACTGCTGCTAGGGCAGATAGCTACAGTGGGAATAAGCTACCATTCCATCACAAGACAGTACCACGTGAGATGGCAGGCGATAGTCAGCTCACATAGCTGGTGCCACTAATAAGATCCCGCTTTGGATCTTTGCCCCAGCACCAGACTCTAGCTTCACAAATGTCACTCCAGATAAGATCCTGGGATTTCAACAAAGATTCAGGCATTTCTGAGTGGAGAGCAGTTTGTTCTCTGGCAGCTCAGGCCCAGCAGCTGACGCTGAGCTCACACAATGCCAAATTCAAGCACAGGCTTACGTACCACTTTCCGCATGCAGAAGGTGCTGTAATTGAATTTGATAGCTCTCCACACCTCCCCCATGCCGCTTCAGCTTTGTGTTTTAAGTATTATATACAGTCATGACACCAGCTAATTGCATAGTTACTGCTACATAAGATGTTATTTCGCGATAACTCCATGGTAACCTAGAGATGTAAGAGGCGGTGAAGAACAGAGGGAATCAACAAGTCAGGAAAGGAACAAGGGCCAAGACCTTGAAAGAAAAGAAAAGAAGAGACAGGAGCAAAACTAATAACCAATATGCTCCCTGCCTGCAAACCAATGCCTCTGTATAGCTCAGCACCTACTGTAGCTGACAGCTAAGAACAAGCCAAGGCCTTCTGTCTTGGCTACCTAGCTGAGAAAGTAAGAACCAGAGTGGATTAAGAAACAGGATCTTGGGGTACAGCACTGAACTGAGACTGCAGAAATGTTTCCACATTCCTTTTATGACACTGAACAAGTCAATAAATCTCAAGAGCCTCAGCTGTCTGTCTTTTTAAAGCTGAATCTTCCTGCAGAGTCTTTCTTAGTAATGGGATGTATAATGCCCAACATGATGCAGAGGTATCTGGGTATTGCTATAACAGAAGTAATTACTTAACTTCAGGTTTGGATTACTTCCCAGCTCTTCAAGTCCTTTTTCTTTATGACACTTAATTTGTCAGTTTAAAGGCACCTAATTTGGTACTTGTGTGGTCTTGCCAGTAAAATGTCTGAAGGCTCAAAGGCCCTTATCCCAAACCCAGAGACAATTTGGAAGGGAGAAGAGCATGCTTCCCACTGTGCCCCAATCTGACCAGAAGGATTATTAGGAAGAATGCAGGGTCTGTGGCAGAGGTGGTCAATTATTTCAGGTGGAGGACCACTTAATGATTTTGGTGAGTTGCTCAGGGCCACAAGAGGTGCCCCACCCCCTGCTCACCATCTTGGGACCAAAAGTTCCACTCCCTAACCCTGACCTTTGCTGCTAAGCCCTTTCTCTCTGCCTTGCCAGCTGGGAACCAGAAAAAAAAAAAGTCATATACTAAAGGTCAAACATCTACTATAACATTTTAAATTTCAAAAAATATTTTTGTCCTGATTTACATGCATTTACATAGTGTACATAGAGGTGATTGCATAATAGCTCAAAATAAAGCCCTACTCTTGTATATTGTGTGTGTGTGTGTGGGGGGGGGTCAATGTGAATAAGAGAGTGAGATTTCTGTGGGGGGTTGCAAGGGGTGTTTGTTGGTTTTTTGGGGGGTTGTGATGGGTTGCAGGGGCATCTGTGGGATTGTGTGGGTGAGTGTGAGGGGGAAGGGTGGGTGTGAGGGAGACACCCCCACCACATTACCCCTTTAGGGTGCACAGCCCCTGCTGCTAGCAGCAGCAGGAGGCGGCAGGCCCTCAGGGTGCTCCTGGCGCACTGCAGGCAGAGCTCCCTGATGATGCTGGCTCTGGCTGAGTCCTGGGAGCTGCACGCGACAGCATGGAGCCCACACAGCTTAGCCTGCTCATGTGCACCTTCAAACCAAACCAGGCTGGCTCCATGCCAGCATGTGGAGCTCCTGGCATTGCAGGCAGGACTTGCGCACCATACGGCTGGGCTGGCCCAGCTCTGTGCCTCCATGTGAGGTTTCCAGCACTCCAGCAGGAAGCTGCACATGGCAGCAAGGAGCCCACTCAGCCAGATGGAGCGTGGACAGGAAGCCATGGGGAATTGCATGTCATCGGGCCAAGCGGGCTCCATGCCTCCACATGCAGTTTCATGGTGGAATGCCAGCAGCCCAACATGCTAGCATGGAGCCAACCTAGTTTAGTTCCTAGGTGTCCACCACCAGGTTGGGGGGGCTCTGTGCCATCATGTGCAGCTCCAGGGATTCAGCTACAGTTACACACCATCAAAGGGCTCTGCCTGCCACAAGCCAGGTGTGCCCTGAAGGCCTGCTGCCTGCTGTTGTTGCTGCTGGCAGCAGGGGCTGTGTGCCTTGGCAGGGCCCCCCCCACAACCCACCCTCCTGCAAGCACAAGTTCCTCTACCCACTTGCCAGCTGTCTAGTCGTGCACCATTGTGCTCAGTGCCTCCACATGGGGCTCCCAGCTGGAGTGCCACGAACTCCAAAGAGGTGGAAGCACAAAGGCTGCCCAGTCTAATGGTGAATGAACTCTGAAAACCCTCCGCTTGCCACCTTTCAGAGGGGCAGCCACGGGCTGGTAATATTTGTTTTTTGGAGGAGCCCTGTGGGCCAGATAGAATGGCATGGCACGCCATATTTTGCCTACCCCTTGTCTATGGCAAGTTTAGTCCTTTGTCCTTCTACTGAGATTATTTAAGTAGCAACATTTTACACAGCTTGATAGTACTAGTCTAGCACGAAACCCTCTTTTCATCCCATTAACACTTCTGTTTGCTTCCACTGTCCCCATACCTATGCTCTGACAGCACGAGCAATGCTATGTTTCTCCAACTCAGCACAGGCTAGTGGATTTACCTGTATTCTGCACTGTGGACAAGTCCGATTTGGCGCAGTGTCAAACCACTGAACAAGACTGAGAAAAAGGAAAGAAATGTACAGTGAGTTGTAATAATACAATATATTACAATAGTACAATATTTGTAATATAGTACAATATGTTACAATAGTATATTCCAAAACCTCTAAGGGCTTCACTAATAACTCAGCAGGAGGCAGAAATACATACAACATGGAAGCAATCGCCTCCAAAGTAAAGGTGGCCAGTGCAGGCTGGAATTGTAGTCTCCACGGACTACATTTCTGTATTCAGAAGGAATGGCTGCAATCATTTACTGAGTCTAGCCTGAAAGTTCACCTCCAGTAATGGACAGTACAGGTGCACCAATACATCAGTCCACTATTGGATTGGCACCGATATAAAAAGAATTGGCTGTATTAGAAATTGGCTTTTTTCCCTGATGTGACCAATAATGTCAGCAATAAATGCTCTGTGCATGCATGCAGCTGCAACAGCACATAGGTGGCCAGGAGCACCATCCACCAGCATGAAGAGCTGCATCCAGCTGATAATTCTGTTGTGATGGGAGGGGAGGGAGGAGGAAAGGGGCTGAGAGGGTAGTGGTGGTGGGGAGAAATTAAGGGCCCTGCAGTGAGGGAGGGAGCAGGGCAGGGACAGGTGCTGCCCAGCTGGGGCAGGGAATGAGATGGAGCCACAGTTTGCCTGAGAGGCACTGGGGGCAGCTCCCACCACTGCACACACTCCAGGAAAGCATGGGGGGCATGTGACCCAGATCTGTGCAGAGCAGGGTAGGCTGAGGCCAGGGCTGTGTCAGGCTCTTCCTGGCAGGGGCTGGGCTGGACTGCATGGCAGCACTAGGAGGGGCACTACAGAGGTCTATGGCAAATTTTAGGGTGGCTGCAGCTCCTCTGCCCCCTGCCCTCGTAAACCTCTCCCAACACTGCTGCCACTCGTCACAAGCAGAGACCAGCTCAGCCCCTGCCAGGAACAGCCCAGTGCAGCCCTTGCCCCAGCCCACAGCAGCAACCCACCCTTGCCCTGCACACAGTTCTGGGGCATACCCCGGCCCCCTCGGATGAGCCGTGGCTCCATCCAATGCCACGGCCAGGCTGGGCAGTGCCTGCCCAAGGCCCGATGCCTCCCTTACCACAGGGGCCTTGATCTATGCCTCCCCATGCCCCTCCCACCACAACAGACTTACCAGCTGGACACTGCTCTTCAAGCTGCCAGGCTGTATATTGGAAATCAGATTGGTATTGGCCAATATGCCTCCTTAAAAACTGGCTATCGGTATCTGCCCCAAAAACCTCTATTGGTGCACCCCTAATAGACAGTACTTTTAAGGAGGTCAAATATCACAGAAGAAAATTCATAGAAGTTAGAGGCTGGAAGGGACCTCACAATATCATCAGGTCCAGCTCCCCAGTTTAAGGCAGAAAAGATTGCTGAGGTCAGATGACCCCAGCATAGAGGTCATTTTCAGGGGCTCTATTTTGAAACTGTTCAGTGACACCACTTTGAATAATGAAGCTTGGGAGAAAATCAGTTCACAAGTCTATCCTGTAAAGGAAAAGGTACTATTTCATTTTAGTATATGGTGGAATTGGGATATCCTGCTTTGGTCTAAATTCCAACAGAGTCAGGGTGACCACAACAATGTCACTTCCCTACTGTGAGGCATTTTGTAGCCATGAAGTGGGCGCCTGATTACCAACTTGACATCATGGCTACATGAACAGGGAACCCCTAAGGTTTGGGGACACCTACTGACAAATTAATACCTGCCTTGGAAGAAGATACTTCAGACTGATACTGGGATAAAGTTTCCCATGTTAGGGTAGATTTAGCTGAAGTTGTCATATGCTTGCAACTACTACCACCTCAACTTTTCACCCCTCAAGATGATTGGGATTTTCCTGGAATATCCTACTCCAATATCCATGTTTTGGGGAGTTTTAGAAGAGCTAATGCGAGCTCTACAAGAGAACAGTCAACTCTCACTTCAGAAACTGCTCTCAGGGCATATTAAAAATTGTGTAGTTATTGATGGAAAACAATTAACTTCTTCAAATACAAGACACTGTTCCCCACACCCTCTTCTAAAAATAGGAGAAAAAACAAACAGCCATTTCTTTGATTAGAGAAAGAGACCATCATCCTTGCGTCTTCATCTTCCTGACACCTCACCGGGGCATAAAAAAGTGAGCCCCAGGGCATGCATACCTGCATATAGGAAGACTCTCTCTCTTGCTAACACAAATGCATTGATAAATCAACTCCAGCAGAAGCACAATACAAACAAGCATATTTCTTCTTTCATCTATGGGTGCAGGCACATCACACTATTACTAAAGAGTACCAGCAATTCACTTCAGATCTTACTCCATGTTAAGTTTACTCTGCAGTAAGGAGCAGACACTCAAACAGCTTTCCCTAGCTGATTGCCTGCAGCATGTACCATTACAATGTCTAACCAGTGGTGGAGGGAAGCCAGCTTGCCCTGAGCAAACAACTCGGAGTTGAAATGGACCAGAGGAGTGAACCAACACAAACGTGCATGTATTCAGTTAGTAACTTTCTTCACTAATGAAGTTAGTGCTCGTATTCAGGGTAAAGTTATCAAATGTGTTCCAAGTGACACAACAGATCTTTGCGTTGTCTACTCTACTCTTATATAGTAAGTCAATTTACTGTGCAGGATTCCCTGTGCTTCCCAGTATGAAAGTGCAGCAACGTAACTGGACCTTCCTCCTAATAGTCTTGCCTCCCAATACTTCAAATTACAAACCAGTCTTGTTCTACCTCCCCCCTGCTGTCCAATCCTTGGCTCCCTCATAGGCTTGTAGATATGCCTTAGCCCCAACTTGCAGCTAATACAATATTCAAGATCTCCCAAAATACAGCTATGCCAGTGCATCTTAATACCAACCCACAGAACTTCCTGCTATTTTAGTATATTGGATCTCTCCTAAGCAGGAAAAGCCTGAGTTTCAGAAGCCTGGAACAGGCTGATTTCCAACTAACTCTGTCAACCCATCAACCAACCCCCTCAAAAAAACCAAGAAGGATCAGCCAGTCAAAAGGTACATGTTTTATGTCTTTTTCACCCTCATTCCCCTAAACCATAAGTCTGGTAAACAACAGGAGTGGAGAGGGAGAGACTGACATGCAGAAAGACAGTCGATTATCTCACTAATAAGCAGTATACAGCTCTCAAAAGAATAACCCTGGAAATGCAGTTTCCCAGCTTCCCCAGACATACTAACATCACCAAAACAATGATGGCTGGCTTTTGCATAGCATTTTTTCATCCAAAGATCTCAGCATTTCATAATTTCCAATGCGTTTACTTACAAGGCAGACCTGGGGTGATAGTCTCCTGTTTACAGAAGTTAAACTGAGCCACAGAAACTGTGGAACTTGCTCCAGGGCTGGGGCAGAGATGGAAACTGAACCCAAGTCTCACCAGGCTTTTGTGCAATCCTAGTCACTGGATAATCCCTCCTCTCAGGGAAGAAAGAAGTCAACTCAGCAGCTGCATGAAATGCATGTTTCCCCCCACTAACTGTCCCATTTTCCCATTTCTACTTACCATACATAGTGGAACGTGTGTCCACAGTGGATAGCTGCCACATCCTTCTGGTTATCAAAGAAATCCGAGCATATAGTACAATGGGCACGGATAGGCATCCTCTGTGGTGACAGTATCTAGGCCACCCTTGTAACACAATCGAGGAAGTAACTCTTCTTGGCTTCTGCCGAGAGACAAACAAGCCTCAGGGAGTCTGACCCCAAAATAGACACTCATCATAGCATGCTAAGTGCATCTGATCAGTCACCGGGATAACTCATAACCATGGTCTTATGGAGCCTATGCCTGGAAGCCAAGTCCCGCCTGTGCATGTATCAAGCACTTTGGTTAATTCAGCGGGCGGCTTCACGGAGCTCTTCCTTGGCAGGCCCTACCTCCCCTTGCTGTAAGGAACTGGACACCGAGCTGCTATCCCCATCTTACACCGCGCACGGAAGAGGCCAGGGCGAGGCCGGGCCCCCAGTGCCCGAGCCACGCAGCTTTCCTCGTCCTGGTGGCACGGCCGTCGGCGGAGGTTGGGGCCGGGCCGGGCCGAGCTGAGCGCAGCGCACCCCGCCGGGACACGGACCGCCTCGGCCCCCGCCTGGGCAGCCACGAGCGGGCGCGGGACACAGCAGCACGACGGTGACAACGCCGCACCTGCAAGCGGGCTCTCACCTGCGCCGGGGGCGCTGGGCTCAGGGACGGGAGCTACCCGGGCCTAGCCGCGCCGCCTTGCTTGTTTCAAATTTGGTTCCTTCCGACGCACTTCCGGTCTGGGCAGGACGTGAGAGGGGCGGGGCCGCCCGCCGCCTCGCTCAAGGAGGGGGCGGGGCTTGCGCCGAGGGAAGGTGGTAGTTTGTGGGCGTGGCGCGGCGTGCCAGGGCTGGCGAGAGCCCGCCCAAGAAGCAGCGGCGCTGTGGCTGAGCGCTTGTGGAGGGGCTCGGCCCGGCCGACAGCGGAGCAGGAGCTGGATTCTCAGCCTCGGGTGGCCTCATAGAGGACAGTCCAGTTTTCTGCTACTCCGTCCTGTCTTGATACGAATCCCGACGACTTTATGTTCTCTCTCTTTCTCTTTAAGAGAAAAAAGGTGTCGGGTTTTGTATTGAGAGAAGACAACCGGACCGTCCTCTGTGGTGGCCACCCTGCCTCAGCCCCGCAGCGGGCCGCGTGCGCGAGCCGGGTATGGGCTGTGGCGACATGGTCAGGCCCGGCACCTGGGGGGCAGGGCGCGGGCCGGGAGGCTGCGGGCACATTTGGGCCCCGAACTCCGCACGTGCGGCAAAGCGGGGGGAAGATCGGCAGAGCGGAGCGAGGGGGGTCAGGGCCTAGCTGGGACAGTGTATGCAAGGGGCAGGGCAGTGCTGCAAATGCAAGCTGTCCTGTGACTTGGGCCTTTCCAGGCAGTGCAGTCCTGCCAGTTCTCAGGAAGGCCCAGCAATTACTGAATGACTTCATTGGGCCTATTCCCAGGTTTTCTGTTCGGGAAGAAACCTTTTCATATGGTGGGGTGTCCTTGTGAGCCTGCTCACTGGGCCCTTGCAGTGCTATGATCTGTGCTGTTGCCTTTTAAGTCGCAGTAAACAATGTCTGTACTTCACATTTTAGCAGGAGCAGCTGACTACTCCAGGACTGTGGATGGGACTTGAGTTCCTCTGCAGGAACTATTCCCAGTATGCAAACAGCCATCTCTGGGGTGGAACACAGCTGCTGTTGAATAACAGAGCAAAGGGTATACTGGTTTGACACTGGGAAGGTTGCGATACCCAGTCAAAGGTCTAGGGGGAAATGAGAAGACAACACCTTAACAGGAAACTGGCCAGAACAGTGCTTCAACCTGTGAAGTGGCAGTGGTTCTCAACCTTTTCAGGGTCAAGGCACCCCACCAACACTTTTTGAATGAGACAGCACCTCTGGCTGAGATGCCCTGCTGGTGTTGCCTCAGCTTAACCAAGTGCTGCCAGGAAGGGGCATGCAACTGATGAAATTGCCATGCTGCAAAGCCAGCCTGGGAAGAGCTGTGTCAGGTGCAAGTGCTCCCCCTGCATTAGGACTTCCTAATCAGCCTTAATCTTAATGGGGTGCTGCTTTTTCCAGTCTCATGCCCCCCTATGCTCTTCCTGGAAACCAAAGGGGATGGTTCTACCCACACCTGTTTCTGGGTGTAGCATTGGAGGGATGGACCAGAAAGAGCTGCACTGCATGAGGGGGCTTTGCTGCCTGCTTTAGGCTGATTAGTGAGCCCCAATGCAGGGGGAGTGCACAGGGCAGATTTACCTGGCCGCTGCCTCTGCAGCATCCCAATTAGGAACCACTGCCATAGGGTTTTTAATGTCTACATCTGATCTGGAATTTAAGATTCATATTTCTAAATGATCAGACTGCCCACATTTGAGCATTGTAGTTTGGTATAGATTTAGGGAGAACAGGGCCCACAGCTGGTCCACCATTACTTCCTGCAGCAGAAGGACTTTCTTGGAGGTTGTTGATCCACCTTCCAGCCTGGCTCAAGTCTGCTTAGTGAGATGATGTGGATGATAA